>CM046033.1:41288354-41454322 GCA_025215565.1 Flaveria ramosissima | reverse complement strand
CGTTATCGCGATTAAAATCATGTTAATGCTCGTGAATTGAAACCGAAACTATAGAATCGAAACCATAACTCGATTGTATTGAAACTGATAAAATTGATCTCTTATACTAGAGGGTAAACACTCTAATAGATCCTTTCAAGCTAAACAGACCCTTAATTTCACTCACAAAACACGCAGTCAATCCTTTCGATCACCATCTTCATCTCGGACCTGCAACCTAGTCGACAACTACCCCCGAAGCTTGATAACTGTTTGAGGGCTTTGAATCCTAAACACCATTAGAAGCTGCGTACCAAATTAATTGGTTTATCATTACCATTTGCACCTCGAATTGAATTCAACGTTGCCGCGACTATATCTTCTCCTGTTGTCACCGGGTTCGATTTTGATTCAGGTAATTAAACGTACAATCATATTCGTATGTTCTTAACAGATGAAAGCCCTAACCTTTCGATCAGTTACAATGTTTTTATGGGCTTCAATTTGATCGAATATGTTTCTAGGGTTCATGTTGATTTGGGGTTTTAATTGAAGAATGATTCTTAACAATTAATTCGCATTCTAAAACAGGAATTGGCCTTTAGCCCACCGGTTAACATCATGTCCACTTGCAGAAGGGACCCGGGTTCGAAATCGGGCTCCCTCAAATCATTTTTTAAGGCTTTTTAGCAATTAAATTAATTATAGGAAATTTCTAATAAATAAAAAAATGGTTTTGTAAACTTTAAATATTTTTTTAAAGACACCAAATAATTTTCTGTAATTTTTCTAAATTTAAATAATTAAAAATCTTTTTAATAAAACATTTTAAAGATTATTCTTGGATTATTTATATTAAAATAGATTTTAATAATTAATAAATTATTAGTGGTCCAAACAAATCCTTTAAATATTCATCGTTTGAATCACGTTGTTTTAAATTGAGATTTCTTGAAACATTATAAATCAATATGTTAAATAAATAATTATTTAAATAGTTATTTAAATATTTATTTAAATAATTAGTTATTCACCTTTTCATTTAACCATGTTATATATAATTATTTAATAAATTTATTCCTTAAATTTTGTTTAGATTCTTGAAACTTATATAACAATATAATTTCTATTATTCTTTATTTTGGGTTTTGATATTATAGGACCTTTATAAAGATTATTTAAAATGTTTAAAAACTTTATAAAATGACTCTAAATAATTTTATTATTTTGCAAGTCATATAATTAAGTATTCAGTAAATCATCTTTATCGTTTTTAATTAAATAATTTCTACATTAGCTATTTCATTCAACACATTATATTAATCCTTATTTATTTAAATAAATTAAATTATTAAATCGTTCATTATCGCTCTCAATCTTAATTAATTCATTTCGTCTTTATTTAACCAAAACATAATCGTTTGTTTTATTTTACTTGATTTAATTAGTAAAACCCCCCCAAATTCCAAATGAAACCCTAATTCATATTTACTCTTGAATCATGTCTTATTCTAAACCTAAGACACAAACTCTTAGGTTGAGTCGTGAAGAAATCTTTGGAACCACATTTATCTCTTATAAATATCTAATGTGCCTTCTATATCAAATGAGTTTCCTTGTCCCCCTTTTTCTTTATTTCACACTATTTTGGGGTGAAACATGATACTTATACATCATATACTTATACATCATACACTTATAAACGTTTGAGACTTGTAAAACACTTGCAATTCATCTTTATTTTTGTCATGGTTATTTTGTGTTGTAAGTGATTATATGAGATACATAGTTTGTTTACAATCATTAACTATTGCTAGCCTGGCGACGTCTTAGATCTTTGGGCCTGACAAGCCTATTTGGTGCTAAAGTCGAGGTATTGCCGACTCCTGATGACGTATGCTTGTTCATCATGGGAACCAAATACACTTAGCCAATCTTATATACTTGTAATCAAGTCGAGGTTTGGTTGTAACGATATGTGTTCTATAACCTTACTAACTTATAACCTATGACATGAATTGCTACTTGTAACCTTGTTATATTATGTATGAAACCTTGGGAACTCACCAACTGTTTAGTTGACCTTTTATTTTTATCATGTTTCAGGTTTACTTCTTGTGGATTCTCTTCGTGCTCATATAAGACTTGGACCTAGTTTAACTTAACATGTTATTTCTTTGTTTGATGCTTTTGTATTGTATGAACTTATTTGTCTTGTAATGTTTTAATAAATAATGATATTTAATAATATTTCAACTTAATTAGTTCCATGTGCTATGAGCAATCGTCTCCCATTCGTCCGCCCCAATGATTCCGCCGTCGGTCGGGGTGTGATAAACCACATACATTATAATGTACAAGTGCTAACAGATCCTTGGGTCCTTAATCAACATGGTTGAAGGGATCCTTAGTGAGTTTGCAAGCTAAGCAAGATTCACATTAGCAAAGGATTCCTTCCTATCAAGTGGATTAAAGAATCCGTTCGAACTAAAGTCTTCTAAGAAGGCCTCGCTTCTGTGGCAAAGTCTACAATTCCATAGAAATATACCATTAATGCCAGTTTTGATACGTTTAAAAAGATTATATATGTTATTATCGGTTTGAACATTTACCTTGTAAATACCATTTCAAGGTTTAGCATTAAAATAATATACATCATTTAAGTAGGCAGAAATAGAATTTTCAATTAAAAATGTACTTGAATCCTTGTTCAAACAATAAATAAATGCAAATAATGTTCCTTGTCAAACTTTGTGCAAAAAATTAATTATCAAAACTAATTACAAGGTCAAGAGTACACGAAAGACAATAAGTTCCAATTGCTAGAACCAAAATTCTTTTCCCATCACCAATGATTAGCTCATGTCGCCTCTTTTAGTTCCTTGTACTTTTCAAGCTTTTACAAGACATTAATGATGTCGTAACCACATCCATTATCAAATACCCATGTGTTGTTGGAAATAATAAGAAGTTCAATAACATATATAAGAATATATATAGAAAAGCCTTCACTTTTGGTCTTTTTCGCCTTCAGCTTGATAAGATATCAGGGCAATTACGCTTCTAGTGCCTCATCTGATTATTATTGGTGGCAGGGTAAGTAGCAACAATTTTGTTCTTGTTCTTACCGTTGCTATAATAAACTCTTTTCTTTGGATCGGGCTTCTTAACACCAGTAGATCTGATCATCAACATTTGATTAGCCTTACTTGGTATGTTCTGCTTAGCTGATTTGAGCATATCATGTAGTTCAACTACACTTTTCACCCATGCATTCATGTTGAAATTCATTATGAACCGGTCATCAGAAATAAGGAGGGAGTTCAAGATATATGTTAACTTGACATATAAACTGGTCATCAGAATTAACTTGACATATGAACTGGTCATTATGAACTAGTCATCAGAATTAACTTGCAGTGATGGAGTTATTGGTTTCAAAAGACATATGTTAAATCATCTAAAAAATATATGTTTCAATTAGGTAACTCGATCAAGTTTAAAAAATGTTTCAATTAGTTCACTCAGCTTTCATGTTTTATATAAATTAAAAGGCTTAACGTGTTTTTTAGCATGTTATACCTTTTGTTTCAATTAGATATTATTTTTCTTTTTTTTATTGCTAATGTGAAACGGTGACGTGAAATTTAGGTACTTTTTATGTTTTTTTAAATATAATTTCATATATTGAAAATTCTGACGCCCACGTCTTCTCCTACGTTACTTTCTTGACATAAGAAAAATCGATGATGACTCGATTTGAACGTTTAGTGGTCCAATTTATGAAAAATATGCATGAATGAATAAATTACTATTCTGTAACATTATATATAAACAAACTTTGGTGTATTTACATATCTAACCCCACGATTTTAACCAATTATCATGATTATATTTTAATAAAACTAGCAATATACTAGTGCCTCTTACTTCACACGCTTAGTGTGGGAAAATCCACTTTATATCAAAACCGAAAATAGATAAACAAATACGTACATATATATGCATCTGTGACTATGTACATACACATAATACATATATTCATATAAGTTACCTTGTTAAGTAACCTACTTCTAAGACTTGAAGATATATCTTCTTTAAAGTCCAAACCATATTCACCAGCTTTTTTCTCCATATATCTTGCTCTTCACTTCTTCATCTCTACCCCCCTCCCCCACTATAATTTGGAGGAGTTGTTGATTCAACATACAGAATTCTAACATCTCTAATGGCTTCATCACTTCTTTCACTTTCTTCCATTTTTTTCATCATCTTTTCTCTGCAACTTGCCTTCTTTCCCCCAACCTTTTCGACCTCCAGACGCGTCCTCCATGATCACGCAACCAACCTCCGCGAAACAGGCTTCCGAGTGGCCCTCAAACACGTCGATTCGGGTAAAAACTTGACGAAATTTGAGCGTCTACAACGCGGTATAAAGAGAGGGAACCACCGATTACAAAGACTCATCGCCAACATGCAGATGGCTAGTTTATCTGTCGACTCAACCACACAAGTAACATCACCGGTTCACGCCGGAAACGGTGAGTTCTTGATGAATTTAGCCATCGGAACACCACCCGAATCATACTCAGCCATCATGGACACCGGCAGTGACCTGATCTGGACCCAATGCAAACCATGCACCAAATGCTTTGATTCACCAACACCCGTTTTCGATCCAAAGAAATCATCATCGTTTTCCAAAGTTTCGTGCTCTAATAGCTTATGCAAAGCCCTACCCACTTCAGATTGTGGTTCGGATGGTTGTGAGTACATGTATTCGTATGGAGATTATTCGTCGACGCAAGGTATTCTCGCGACGGAGACGTTTACGTTTGATAATGAGGTGGTGGTTCCTTCAGTAGGGTTCGGTTGTGGGGATGATAATGAAGGAAGTGGGTTCAATCAAGCTGGTGGTTTAGTGGGGTTAGGAAGAGGGCCTTTATCATTAGTTTCACAGCTCAAACAATCAAAATTCTCTTATTGTTTAACCTCCATTAACGACGATACATCAAGTACTACAAGCACTCTCCTCATGGGATCTTTAGCAAAACAAACATCAAACAATTCAGTTTTCACCACCCCATTGATCAAAAACCCAACACACCCATCATTCTACTACATCTCACTCGTGGGCATTTCAGTCGGGAACGTGGATTTGCAAATCAAGAAATCAAATTTCGCGGTGGGTTCAGACGGGTCTGGTGGGATGATCATCGACTCGGGCACCACCATCACTTACCTCGAAGAATCCGCATTCGATCTGTTGAAGAAAGAGTTTGTTTCTCAGATGAAACTGAATGTGGATAGCTCAGATTCCACTGGTTTGGACCTGTGTTTCGAGTTGCCGGAAGACGATGGTTCGGGGGAGACGACGATCGAGATCCCGAAGCTGGTGTTTCATTTCGATGGTGCGAGTTTGGATCTACCGGGGGAGAATTACATGATCGGAGACACGAGAAGTGGGTTGGTGTGTTTGGCGATGGGGAGTTCGAGTGGGATATCGATATTTGGGAACATACAGCAGCAGAACATGATGGTGGTTCATGATCTTGAGCAGGAGACATTGTCATTCATTCCGACCAAATGTGATCAGTTGTAATCATAAACATTCATACATATGTGCGCATACTCATTGATTGTTTCATTGTGGCATGTTTCTTTTTTTTTGTTGTTTTATAATATAATTTTTGTTTCATTAGCTAAGAAATCATTACTATTAGTGTCAACATTAAAGAAATAAAAATTGGTATATAAAACATATATTAAAGTTATTACGTTTAATTCTAATGACAATTAATTTAATAATTAGATTTGTCACTTAAAGCATATTAATATGTTAAATTGGTCACCTACTTTTAGGAAATAGCCTTGTCACAGAGAATGTAATATGTACATATTTGTTGTTAGACAATGAAATTATGCTTGTTATATGATATTGATGTTTGAAGAAAAATGATATTGATGTTTTAACTTCAAATAAGGTCCCAAATTAACTCTTAAAGGTTTCTTAGTGTGCTTCACCATTGAAACCGTAGCACCAAGGAGGGGGGGGGGGATATGCCTTGTTAGATGATAGGAATCATAACCAATTCTTAGAAGTTCCAACATTTCTGAAAAAAAATTAGTGTCTAGACCCTATACGCCAATTTGTCCACTATTAGTAGAAGTGATGGCAACTACTAAACAAACTAATATCATAAAACGAAAAAATCATTGATGATCGACAATAATAGATTACCCGTGCATCTCATTAAATCAAAAAAGTAATTTCATAATCACCTATGGAGTCTGTAAAATTCAGAAAGTATATATTCTTTCAAGTTTTTGTAGGATAATTTATCCATATATTAGTCGGAAATCCACAAACTTACAAAAAGCTTAGCTCCAGTACTTTACTGGTTCTTCAACATATATTACAACCTACAGTACTTCGGAAGAGTCTACTTCTTTCGAGACTTCTGCTGATCTTCAAGTCTTTATACTTCGGAAGTCTTTGTCTTGAAGTCTTTCAAGTGTTTGTCTTGGGAAGATGGATTCACTTTGTCTTCGGAAGACAGAGTTCCTTCTTCGAAAGTTCTACTACTTTAAAGTGCAGCTTTGACTTCAGAAGTCTTTATCAGTTGTACCAAAAAATATTCTAAGTGTTGTTTTGGTTGCACCAGCCTTATCTGTCCTAACAAACTCCCCATAGACTGATCCTACCAAAACGTCACTGTCTTCTGCTTCTCAAAACTTTCAGCACCAGGGAAAGTAAATATCTGTCTGTCTGTTTGTTTTTTTCGGAGTTGGTGCTGAGAAGTTGGTACAAGTCCTTTGTAGATAACAGATCCAGTCTGTTACTTTGAATGACATGTACCATTTGCTGTGGCCCTCGGTAGAGAGTTAGTTGACGGGAGTTGTAGTCATACTCCCATCTGACTATGGGTTCCAAGTCAGGGCCTTCAACAATTTGTAGGAAAGTCTTTCCCTTGATTGACCCTTCATTTTCTTCCCGCTCTCTTTGTTTCAACTCTTCTTCAATCCTTGCTCTTGCTGTCAACTCAGCAAGGTGAAGGCTGCTGAGATGATTCCGAATGTGAGCAGCTGTCTGAGAGTTAGAGGCGTTGGAGAATGGCTTCTTCGCTAACTCAGCAATGCCAAATCTGCTTGAGTGTAGTAGAGATGGAGTGTTGAGTCTGTTGAACTCACCATTCTCTCTTTCCACAACAAAGTTGTGAGAAGAGTCTTCGAACCTCCATTGGACAATCTTCTTCCTAGGAATGAGGGGTTGAGATGATAGCTTGTTCCCCTTCCTAGTGTCTAAGAGAGTCACCAGTCTTCTTCCCAGCTTCTTCTCTTCTTCATTGAGTGTATCAGAGTTAGTAGCAAAGAGCTGAAGTACCTTGTCCTGGGTTCCCCTATGCAAATCAAGAAATGCTTCTCTTGTGGGGGAACAAGAAGAGCCATCAATGAATGTTAATTTGATAGACTCCTCCTCACAAGAGATTTCGCTCAGATTCATACAATTAATGAGCTTTTTCTTGATTTCCTTAAATTCCTCCAAGGTCCGAGGTATACTTGGTTAAGAAGGTGCCTTGGGTGATGGATGGGTGGTTGATTGTTGGGTAGAAGATGGTTGAGTTATAGGAAGTGTTTTTGTTTTTCGGATGGGTAGTGGAGGTGGTTGTTGTAAAGCAATGGGTGAGGATGAGGGTATGGTTGATGGTGTAGGTGTAACACCCGAAAAGTCAAAACGAGTCATCAAGGATAATGGGTTTATTTATTGGGTATTTAATAAGGTAAAGAAATGGCCATGGGCTAAATTAGCCTTATAAGGTAGTAGCCTAAGGGATTAAAGGCCCATAATCAGCCCTTAAGCCACTTAACCATCCATCATCTTCCTCATTTGAACCCTAGCCACCCAAATTCATAGAGAGAGAAAGTAGAGAGATAAAGTGAAGAAAACTCAAGATTTGGAGCTTCAAAGGTTAAGAGATTGAAGATCTGGGTATTAGAGCATCAAACCATAAGAAAAGAGCAACAAATCCAGGTAGGAATCGGCCTCTCAACCCTTCTATAGATCAAACCCGGATTCTAGGGTTTTGGGTTTTGAAAAGTTGCAAAGAATCGCATAAAGGTCACATTTTTACGTATGAAAACATGTAAAAAGCTTAGATATAGCCTCATGGTTGATAAACTAAGAGATTGGACGTAAGAAGTTGCGATTTTAGGTTAAAACCGGGCTGGTTCATAATTTTTATGCATTCTGCAAAACTGTCTATGCATCCAGCGAAACTGGGTGTGCAAGCTGCGAAACTGCGAGTTTTCTGCGAAACTATAGTTTTGCAGGTAATTTCGCAGCCATGTAAATTCCAACAAAAGATGGGCGAAAATGCCATGCAAAACTGGCAGCGAAACTGTCAGTGAAATTGTCAGCGAAACTGGCAGCAAAACTGCTAGCGAAACTGCCTATCTGGTAGCGAAATTAGCAGCGAAATTAGGCAGGAATTAACCCCTTTAAGTGTTAACTTATCTACAGGCTGTGTAGTGTGATATCAGCCTAGAAAGCTTAGTCTAGAAGTTACTCGCGGTATCCAGGTGAGTTTTAGAGCCCCTTGTTTACAAGTTTTTCAATGTTTTGGGGCTATTATGCATAAAAATATACGTTTTTAGATGACCAAGATTTTAATAGGTTTTAATAGGAAGATTTTAATAGGTTTTAATACAAGTTTTTCCATGCCAGGTCAGCCCGGCCCCAGCCAGGGGCGTGCCCCTTGGACCCCACTAGGGGTTGATGCCCCTAGGACCTCGCTGTCAGGGGCTGCCCACCCCAAACCCCCGCTGTCCCGCGGAGGATCGGTTATGTTTTTATGATGAATTGTACTTGGTATGTCGTGTACTTAATAAGTTAAGTATTATATATTAAAGTGGAAGATAATATTAATAAGAATTGGAACTTAACGAATGTTACCCCTGGCTCGTTTGATGATGAAAAGTCTTGCAAGCACTATGATAGACTTACTTATGTGAGTCTGATGTATGATGATGGATCCGTATTCATGAGCGGGCTATGTGCCTTGCAGTGTGGATCAACTGTCGGGGGTTAGCTACCGTTTTCATGTGTACCGACAGGGATCGACATTCGTTGTCGATCAACAGGGAGCTCTTGCCTTGTGCAATCTCGTTTATGATGAAGCGTAAGATAATGAAAGAATGAAAGATAATGAAACGCTTATTAAGACGCGAATGTTATGTATTATGATGTATGCATGATCATTATATGAAGGATAAAGTTTATATTTTCTTATATTATTTAAAACTAGAACTCACTCAGCGAAGCTAACTTTTATGCATAATAGTTGGCAGATAAATGCTGATGCTGAGGATGGCACCAGGTTGGGGGCTGCTTGGATGGCAATGGATGGCATTCCTGTTTATGAAATCTTTTATTGTAATTTAAGAAAAAGTACTATGTTTTATTTTCAATTGAAGGACAATTGTATGACTACAATATCAACTGCAAGTTTTAAGTGAATGTTTATTTTATTCCGCTGCATTGTTTTGTTATTGAAATGATTTTATGCTATGATTAACCAACTGTGAGGCTTCACGGGAACGTGGCCTTACAGTAGGTTTAGGGGTGTAAGGTTCAGTGGTTGGTTTAGTTTTGATTGGGAAGGGAAATGGTGTTGATTCATGTTTAGGTTGAGGTTGGGGTTTGGGTGTCATCCTCTCTGTACTTAGGTAAACATCCTTCCTTCTTCCTGAGCGAATATCAGCCTTGATGTCACCGACATGTCGCTGCAGGGTCTTTTTTGACATGGGCCCAACTTGTCTACTAGAGAAGCCGTGGGCTTTGAGATATGCCTTCATCCAGGCTTTGTCTCCCACCTTCTTGGCAGCCACAAGTTGAGTTTCCTCTTCTTTCTTCTACTTCTCCCTTAACTTCTCCCTAGTTGCCCTCTTTCTCTCCTTATCCATATGATCTTGTTCTTTGTGGAAGAGCTACAAGATCGTATCATTGTTATGGGGAATCAATTCTTCAAGAGAATATCCCCTGGAGCATAAGAAAGCAATCCTCTCACTCCTTAACTACTACTCTTCTTCTTCTTTCTTTCTTTTCTTCTCCTCCTCTAAGGCCAACCTTGCTGCTTCCTCTTGTTCTTTCTACCGCAAGGTTGTCTTTTCCAACTCCACTAATATCTCCAATGGTAGGAGAAGCACTTCTTCACTTGCTACTCAAATTGACAAGTCTGTCAATAACTTCCACTCTCTTCTTGTTGTTAATAGCCTCCTGGGCTGCTACAGCTGCTTTGCTACTTGCAGCCAGTAGCTTCCTAGTGTTGAGTCTACCTTTCTTTTTGAGCTTTTCCATCCTTTCCTCCTCTAACAGTGCCTCCGCATTCATCTTCCTGCTTGCATTTGATGTCTTCGGAATCTTGAGCTTTTGGAGATTCTGGTTTAGAGGGTTTAGGTTGGTGAGTGGGGAGTTGAGCTTGTGGTGATGGTGTTTGAAAAAAAGGGGTTTAAGAAAGTCTTCACTATTTATCTCAGAGGCTAATTCAAGAATAGTCTCTGTGATAATAAGATCATCAGACAACGAAGATAACCCAATGATTCCTTCCGCAGCTTGAATCTCTGCTTTGGAATATTGGACAATTGCTTTGGAAGATAGTGGGATTGCACTACTTGTCCCAACTGATTCAGTTGCTAGGCCATCAATCCCCATATCCCCTTCGAAGTTAATCTCAGGTTCAATTTGAACCTTAGGTTGACCAACTCCTTCCTTAGTGGTAGGTGATGCATTCAACCTCTGACGCTCTTCAGCTCCAAAGTATATAACAGCCAATGGCGGAACCAGGATGTTTTCCCAATGGGGTCACTATTTTTCGATTATTCATTTTGTAATAAAATAATATAAAAATTTTTGGTTTGTCGGGTTGGTTCGGAATGTAATTAAATTGCATTGAATATGTTAACAATAAATATAATATCAAAAGAAATCAAATAAAACTTTATTTTATAGTTGTTCTCTACGCGTCTTTATTTTTTGAAATCGTTTCATTACATTTTTAATTGATACCTTTAAGAGTTCAAGATTAAGTAAAATAAGTTAAGTATAACAATAAGCCTAACAAACAAATAAGTTAAGTATAAAAAATTAACCAACCTTTAAGAGTTCAAGATTCAATAGGTCGGCAGGAGGATGGACGGGCGGCGACGGAGCCGCGGAGCAGCCTGCATGTGACGAAGGGGGAGGGCAGTGGGCAGTCCGCAATAAGCAGTGGAGGGATGGAGGTTGTAGGTCGATGGTGGGTTTGGGGGAAAAGAATTGGGGCTAGGTTTTTGTTATAAGAATAAGGGTATTCTAGTAATTTTATCTAAATTAAAAGTGAAAGAAGGCTTGTTGTAGATTCGAAGTCGCGACCTCATCCCCACCTTGGCACGCGACTTACCAGCGAACCATCAACATTTTTATGTTAAATTGTGAATCTTAATATACTAAAGGGTTCACTTTCTACAAAACTATGGGTTCACCTAAAAAATTCGGCATTATACATTACACTACGGGTTCAAAAATCAATGGGGTCACTTGACCCCGTACTCCATAGCCTAGTTCCGCCCCTAGCCACACCAACATCTGGTAAGGGTTGTTCAAGTGAGGAGCTCATTAGAAACTTAGTTAAGAACCTATTTAGATCTAGTAGCATCCTTGGGTCCACTTGAAAGGTAATTGGAGGAGGCTCAGGGAAAATAGTTGTTTGTTGAACATGGTATTTAGAAGATAGGGTTGAAAGGGCTAGAAGAATCACGGGAAGATAAGATAACATACCTTGTATGTTCATCTTCACCACCAGATGTGGTTTCTTGGAACCCTTGTTTCCTCTACGAGGTGATGTCTCTTTCAGAGTCATCAACAGGCAAAGTTTCCACAGATTCAGTCATAGAGATGTTACCATTGTCCTGAGAGTCCAATGAGACACTCTTAGTAGTGGCAGCTGAATCTACATGAGTCCAGTCCACATCAGTGGGACTCAACTCAATTTTTTAGGTGCTAGAAGTAAGAGGTTTCTCTAGGCTCAGTTTATCTTTATATGGGTGTTGTAGATCAACATCAAGGCCTTGAAGAAACATGAAATCTTGCATTAACATGAAATCTAAAATCTGTCATCAAACCGATTATAGGTAGTAAGGATTTAAGTTATACCTAATGACCGAACCTTGATCAAATATCTAGAGGCATGACCTATATTTGGCTGTCTTTTTGGTTGCTCATGGGATATGTGACTCACCCGAGGGCTTAAGGTTTGGTGTTTGGGGCTCAGGGATTGAGCCTAAGGAGACTCAATACTCATATTGAGGTCAAATGCAGGAGCTGGTTGTGCAGGATCGGGTTTTGTCACTTAACACTTGTATTTCTCTCAAACTCACTTATAATAGTCACTCAAACAAGATGAAGCAATGTCTTTGCAAGAGTTGATAGTAATATAATAAGTAATCAAAGCAACAAGCAGAATATTTTCAAGGTACTTGTATATATTACTTCTCAACTCAAGATTACAAGACACTTACAAGCATACAACAAGAGTTACAATGAGAAACTATATATACTAGATCCTACAGCCGGTTATACTTGATACCAGCTGGAAACCTAAGACTAAAGCATATACTACAATGCTATAGTTAAGGTATCTTAGATAAAGTATTATCTAAGATATGGTAGTCATGACATGTCCATGACTTACCTTTTGTCACCAACTAAAGATGGCAACTGTACTTAACATGAAAAGGTAAACAGTAGATTAAAGTATGGTCAACTACATGGCTTTTGAGAAAACGCCATGCAGTATCTCAGATTTGCAGCGGACTGTCAGACAGACCATACTTATGTCTACTGGATAATAGAAGTGTCTTCCGAAGGTTAACTGGCTTCGGAAGAACAAGTTCTTCCGAAGCCACTTATACTTCGGAAGATGCTTCTATGCTTCCGAGGCTTTAAGGACTTCTTTATTCTTCGGAAGTTGACTTCAGATCTTTGTCTTCAAGTCTTGAACCTTCGGAAGTAGCTTCTTTACCTTCGGAAGTTGGAGTTCTCCTTCGGAAGTGTATTTTACACTTAGACTTCGGAAGAACTCTTTCTTCCTTCGGAAGTCCCACACTTGGCTTCGGAAGTCCTTTGCATGTAGTACTCAAAATCTTCTAAGTGATATGGTTTTGGTTGCAACAGCCTCTTATGATCCAACAAACTCCCCCTAGGCTGATGCTACCAAAACTTCACTTATCTCTACTTCTCAAAGTTTTCAGCACCAGGGACAAAAGATATTTGTCTGTCTCTCTGTTTTTCCCGGAAGTGGTGCTGAGAAGCTTGTACAAGTCATTCGTGGATAGGAGATCCAGTCTATCACTTTGAATGACATGCACCCTTTGTTGTGACCCCCTGAAGAGAGTTAGTTGACGGGAGTTGTAGTCATACTCCCATCTAACTATGGACTCAAGTTCAGGACCTTCAACCATTTGAAGAAAGGCTTTGCCTTTGGTTGCTGATCCTTTCCTTTCCTCCTCTCTCTCTTCGTTTTGACTCCTCTTCGACCTTGCTTCTTGCAGTGAGCTCGGCCATGTGAAGGCTGCCTAGATGATTTCTGATGTGAGCAGCTACTTCGGAGTTTGAGGGGTTGGAGAATGGTTTCTCTGCTAACTCAGCAATATCGAATCTGCTTAAGTGTAGCAGAGATGAGGCATTCAGCCTGTTAATCTCACCATTCTCTCTCTCAACAACAAAGTTGTGAGAAGAGTCTTCGAACCTCCACTGGACTATCTTCTTTCTGGGTACAAGAGATTGTCTTGGTACCCTATCTCCTTTCTTTGTGTCCAGCAGAGTCACCAGCCTTCTCCTCAGCTTCTTTTCTTCTTCATTCAAATGTATCTGAATTGAGGCCAAAGAGTCTTGCGGCTTGGTCCAAAGTTCCTCTTGGCAGATCAAGAAACTCATCTCTTGTGAGGGAACTTGAGGATCCATCAACATAAGTCAGGTTGACTGTATCCTCCTCACAAGAGATGTCGCTCAGAGTAGTGCAGTTGATGAGCTTGGTTTTGATCTCCTTGAATTCCTCCATTGAGAGATGTTTAGAAGGCTGAGGGGATGGTTTGATTGGTTGTTGGGTAGGTTTAGGAGGTTGGGTTCTGGGTAAGGCTTTAGGTTGGATGATGGGTAGTTTAGGTGGTTGAGGTGAGGGAGTTGGTAGATGGGAAGGTGTAGGTTCAGGGGTGAAAGGTTCAGGTTCAGTTTTGATTGGGAAGGGAAAGGGTATTGGTTCAGGTTGATGTTGGGTTTGGATATTTGGCTGAGAGGTGGCTTTGAAGGTCATCCCCTGTCCCCTTCTATACATCCTCCTTTCTTCTCCCTGCACGAATGTCAGCCTTGATGTCACTGACATGTCGTTGCAGAGTCTTCTCAGACATTGGACCCACTTGCCTGCCAGAGAAGCCGTGAGCTTTAAGATAGTTCTTCATCCAAGCTTTGTCACCTATCTTCTTGGCGGCAGACAGTCCAGCCTCTTCTTTCTTCTTCTTCTTCTCTACCAGCTTCTCCCTTGCAGCTCTCTTTCTCTCCTTCTCCATTTGATCTTGCTCTTTGTTAAGAGCCACAAGATCGTGTCACTGTTGTGTGGAGACAACTCCTCTTGAGAGAATCCTCTGGAGAGTAGGAAAGTGATCCTTTCTCTCCTGAGCTGCAGATCAGCTTCTCTTTCTTTTCTCAGCCTTTCTTCTTCTAAGGCCAACCTTGCAGCTTCTTCTTTTTCTTTTTGCTGTTTTTGCAGCAAGGTTGCCTTTTCAAGCTCTATCAGCTCCTCTAATGGTAGCAGGAGTACATCTTCCGAGGCAGCCCCTAGACTGACTAGTCTATCAATTACCTCCACCCTTCTTCTATTGTTGATTGCCTCTTGGTTGGCTGCAGCTGCTTTTGAACTTGCAGCTAACAGTTTCCCAGTTGGCAGTCTTCCTTTCCTTTTAAGTTTCTCCAGCCTTTCTTCTTCCAGAAGCTCTTCCGAAGTCATCTTCCTTTTACCTTTAATGTCTTCGGAAGTGCTAGACTTTGGTGGTTCTTGGGTAGAAGACTCAGGTTGGATGGTGGAGGTAGGAGCTGAGGTCAATGCAGATGTAATGGCTAGTGGTTGGCTGAGAAAATCCTCCCTATTAACCTCAGATGCAAGTTCCAGAATTGCATCTGTGACTATTAGATCATCGGAAAGAGAGAACAGTCCTTCCGCACAGCAATTTCAGTTTCGCTTCGGAAGTTTGAGTTGGTTCTTCCGAGGCTTCAAATTGTGCTTCGGAAGCCTGTGAAAACACACCTTCTGTCCCAACTATTTCAGTTGCTGGGCCATCAGTCCTAGTTTCCCCTTCGAAATCAATCTCAGGTTCCACTTGGGCCTTAGGTTGACCAACTTCCTCAACAGTGGTAGGAGGTGCATTCAACCTCTGAAGCTCTTGAGCTCCAAAGTATATCACAGACATATCCGGACTGGGTTGATCAATGAGGGACTCTAAAAGGAACTTGTTGAAGATCCTATTTAGATCCTGAAGCATCCTTTGATCCACTTGAATCACAACTGGAGGAGGCTCAGGGAAGATGGCGGTTTGTTGTTTTGAGCTCAAAGAAGTGAGAGCTTGACTGATGGAATCCTGTCTTTGACTTAGTTCCTCCTCAACATTCTCCCCCTTTTTGGTAGCATCATCTTGAGAGGTAGATGAGCTAGAGGAAGAGGTCAAGGAGACTTGAACGGGTACATGCCTAACAGATCTCTCAATCTGTTTCTCCAGCTAGTTTTACCTTGAGACTTTCAATCTCAAGTTGCTGAGTGGCAGACCTATCCTCTAAAGTCTTAACCTTTGATTCAAGGTTTGAGACTTTAGAAAGTAGGTCTCTTATTGTGAGTTGCATCTTCCCTCATCTTCTTTGGAAGAATCACGGGGAGATGAGGTAACATACCTAGTATGTTCATCCTCACCACCAGATGTGGTTTCTTGGCACCCTGGTTTCCCTTGCACAATGATGTCTCTTTCAGAGGCATCATAGGGCATGGTTGCCGTAGATTCAGTCTGACTATTTATTACCACTGTCCTGAGGATCCAATGAGGCTCCTTCAGTAGTGGCAGCTGAATCTACATGAGTCCCCTCCACATCAGTGGGACTCACCTCAGTAGGGCTTTGCTGGTGTGGGCTAGAGACAAGAGGTTTCTCTAGGCTCTGTTGATCCTTAATGGGTGTTGTGGATCAACTTCATTGCCTTGGAGAGACATAGTCTCTTCTTCACCTCCGGTCAATAGGTCAGTAAAAGAGAAGGAATGAAGACCTAAAGACCCGGGACTTTGATCAATGTCAAAAGGCATTGAGCTGTCCCTTGGTGGCTGCTCAGGGGAGTATAGAGACTCACCCTGAGGGCTATCAGCTGGGGTTATGGGCTCATGGGTCTGAGACTGAGGAGACTCAAGACCCATATTGAGGTCAATAGTGAAGGATTGGGGGACCTCTGGCTGAGTGGGAGCCCCTTGTTCCACTCTAGCCTTTTTGTTTGAAGAGGGGGGGCTTGTTCAATCAGAGTAGATTGAACAAGGGTTCGTTTGGTACGTCTCTGATAGGTGACTTTTATTGGTGGAGAAGGTAGATTTGGAATGGTGAGGGTAGTTGCTGGTGTGGGTTCATCACCTGTGGGGATAACAGGGATGTCACCAGGAGCCATTGGCTCAATCATACCTGGAAGTAGTGCGGTATCCCTTCCAGTGTAGTTGGTAGACACTCTCTCTCTCAGTACTTTGAAGATAGTCGGCCTCATTTGAGGAGCAGACAGAGCAGCTGCACAGACAAGCTTACTCTGATCTAGCTCGCAGTTGATTATGTGCTGTAGAAATCTGGGATACATAAAGAATGTGTCCCTTTGCAGATTTCCCATGAGGTTAGTCAGCACAAACCTGGAGTAGTTGAAGCGCAAGCCTTGTACCAACCCATGAACTAGGCACCCGAGTTCATAGGGAATTTGATCCCATCCCCCTGATTTGTTAGATAAGCAGTGGAGAACCACATGTAGCAGGAACTTCCACTTGTAGGAGAAGTTGAATTTGTAGACTGTAGACCTGCTTACATCTCCACCGTATCCCATTTGGAGATAAGAGTTATCTAACTCAGACTTGGGGAATTCCGTCGGTGCGCCTTCATCATGGAGCTCAAGATGCTCCCTGATGATTTGTTCAGTAACGACCAACTCTTGGCCACATACACTTGACCTGATAGCACGAACCCCATTTAGGGTTTCAACCCGACTATTTGCCCAGAATTCGGACATTTGGTTGGTGTAAATGGTAGGGTTTACAGTCAGTGCTGTGTATATGAAGATTGGGCTAAGAAAGAGATAATATCAGAGAAGTCAGCATCCCTTGAGAGTCAGGAGTGCGACTTGGTTGTGCTGAGGGTTTAGAGCCATTTAGAAAGGTAGCAGAGGAAAAGTTCTTGAGAGAGAAGTAAATTGGTGAAGAAGAAGCTTTTAGGGCAGTGAATTTGGTAAAAAGAGTGTAAGTGATTAACGGAAGTATTTAAATGGGTGAAATGGCGGTTTAAAGGGTGGTTTGGATAAGATGATGTGAGGGTTCAGAGGATGATGTGACAGGGGCGGTAAGGTTAAGCCATTTAAATAATCCGACATCATTAACAAAATCTTTACTTTTTACAGAGTGGGGCCCAAAAGATTTCCGTTACACAGTAAAATCCTTCTTCCGAGTATAAGGTATTTCCGAAGGTAAAGTTCTTCCGAAGGCAAATGTATTTCCGAAGTAAATAAATTGCTTCCGAAGATACATGTTGCTTTCAAGTGGAAGTATTAAGTGCTTCGGAAGTAGATCTGAGATTACCTCAATCGCTTCTTCCGAGACTTAGTATACTTCCGAGAAGAAAATTATCCTATGAGAAATTTGCTTCGGAAGTTATGCTAGATATCTTCCGAAGGCAAGTTTCTCTTCGGAAGAACTTATACTTAGTTAAATAAGAAAGGATCTTTTGTAACAGGGCTTAGATTGTATTGACATAAGACTTTACATATTGAAAAGGTTTTCAATTGAGATTGACTAGTCAATGTTTATCATCCCAATAGCTGTAATAAGATACTTAAATCTTTGTTCATCAATGCTTTGGTGAACAAATCAGCATATTGTTCATTTGAATTGACTTTGACTAGTTTGATAAGATTTTTCTCATGAATATCTCTAATGAAATGATACCTGATGTCAATGTGCTTTGTCTTTGAGTGCTTTACTATTGGATGTCTGTAATGGATATAGCACTGTTGTTGTCAATGTGGATAGGAGTGCTCATGAAGTTGAATCCATAGTCAATCATCTGGTTTTGAATCCACAGCAGCTGAGCACAGCAACTTGCAGCAGCAATGTATTCAGCTTCAGCAGTTGATGTAGAGACACAGGATTGCTTTTTGCATTGCCATGAGATGATCCTTCCACCAAGAATTGACATCCTCCTGATGTTGATTTCTTGTTGATGTTGCAGCCACCATAATCACTGTCAGAGTATCCATAGAGATTAAAATCACTATTTCTTGGATACCAGAGACCTAACTTAGGTGCTCCTTTGAGGTATCTGAGGATTCTCTTGACAGCAATTAGGTGAGACACCTTTGGAGCAGCCTGATATCTTGCACAAATGCAAGTTGCAAACATGATATCAGGTCTACTTGCTGTAAGATACATCAGAGAACCAATGATTGCTCTATACTGATGTTGATCAGTATCCTCCCCCTCAGAGTCAGGGCATAAATCATGGTTTCTGGGTATGGGTGTCTTTGCTGCTTTACAATCCTTCATATCAAATCTCTCTAAGATATCATTGACATACTTAGATTGATTGATGAAAAACCCTTCCTTCAGTTGCTTTACCTGAATTCCAAGGAAAAAGTCCATTTTTCCCATAGAACTCATTTCGAACTTCTTCTTCATAATGCTCTCAAGTCTTTGCACATTTGGTCATTTGAAGAACCAAATATGATGTCATCGACATAGACTTGAACTAGCAAAATGTCTTTCCCAGACTTTCTGATAAAGAGAGTCTTGTCAATGGTTCCTCTAGTGTAGCCGTTCTTCAGAAGAAATTGAGACAATGTCTCATACCACAGCCTAGGTGCTTGGTGCAGCCCATATAGAGCTTTATCCAATTTGCACACATAGTTGGGATGCTGTGGGTCTTCAAATCCTGGAGGCTGGCATACATAGACTTCCCTATCTATATCCCCATATAGAAAGGCACACTTGACATCAAGCTGGTAGACAGTGAAATTCTTGGATGCAGCATAAGCAAGGAAGATCCTAACTGCCTCAAGTCTTGCAACAGGTGCAAAGACATCAGTATAATCAATTCCTTCCTCTTGAGTGTATCCTTGAACCACTAGTCTTGCCTTGTTCTTGATAATCAAGCCTCTGTCATCTCTTTTATTTCTGAAAACCCACTTGGTGCCTATAGGTACTTGACCAGATGGTAGCGGACATAGGTTCCAAACCTTCTGTCTTTTGAATTGAAGCAGCTCCTCTTGCATTGATTCAACCCAGCTACTATCCTTTAAGGCATCTTCCACCTTCTTGGGTTCCATTTGGGATAAGAAGCATGAGTACAGGCAGACATTCCCATTGTGAGTTTGTCCCCTTGTTCTCACACCCTCAGAGACTTCCCCTATGATGTTTTCAGCTGGATGAGTATTGTGAATTCTAAGTCTTGGAATCACCTCCAGCTGCAAAGATAGGTCCAAGTTGGACATATTTTGCTCTGGAGCTTGAATACTTGGTCCAGCTGTTGTTTCAATCTCATTCAATGAGGACTGATTGAATGAAAGAGAAACATCATCATTTCTTTGCTGTGAAGCATCATTAACAGTTGCCTGTTCCTTCAAAATGCTGCTTCCATCAGCTTGGTGTTGTGTAGGATCACCTGAGGAGACTTGAGGATCATCAGGTGAGTCCCTTGTTGAAGTTCCACTATTTCTTGAAATGGTTATACTGTCAGATCTTTCAATAGTAGGAACTTGATTTGTTGTTCTTGGAGAACTTGGAGCAGGTCTGGGAAGCTCAAATAGTTGATCTTCATCAGAATTGCCTTGAGCACCTGTTCCAAGCTGAAACATTCTCACAAGATGGTTTAGAATAGTTTGGAAACAATTCTAATCAAAAATATGATCAGGGCCATTCCCCCTAACACAAGGAGTGTGCTCATTAACTACAATGTTGGAGGATTCCTCAAATTGTTGGTTTTTAATGTTATAAACCCTGTAAGCTTTAGAATGGGAGGAATATCCAACAAAGATGGCATCATCTGACTTTTCAGCAGCAAATTTTGCTAAATTGTCTTTTGTGTTAAGTATGGTACACCTGCTGCCAAAGGACCTTAGAAAGCCAATGAACGGTGGCCTCTTGTTCCATAGCTCATAAGGGGTCTTTCCATGTGGCTTTACTACAAGAACTCTGTTCTGCACATAGCATGCAGTGCTGACTGCCTCTGCCCAGAATGTTAGAGGCAGCTTTGAATCAGCTAACATAGTCCGAGCAGCCTCAATAAGTGTCCTATTTCTCCTCTCCAACAACCATTTTGTTGAGGAGTTCTAGGAGCACTGTATTGTCTGGCAATCCCTTTTGAGTTACAGAATGAGTCAAGAACAAAGTTCTTAAACTCAGTCCCCTTGATCACTTCTGATTATTTTAACCTTGTGATCAACTTTATTTTCTATTTTAAGAATAAAAGATTTTAAAGTTTCAGCAGTTTCATCTTTAGTTCTTAAAAAGAATACCCATGTAAATCTAGTAAAATCATCAACTATCACAAGGAAATATGATTTCCTTCCAATGCTCATTATACTTGTGGGACCAATAGATCCATGTGCAATAAGTGTAATGGAGTAGTGATAGAGTTAACAACTTTGGATTTATGAGAAGACCTGTGTTGTTTCCCTTTCAGGCAAGCAACACAGTTATCTTTGCAGAAAAATCCTTTTTAGGCAAACCATGTACCAAGTTATTTTTAGCCAATTTATTCATTGTCTTAAAATTGACATGACACATTCGTTTATGCCACAGTGTTGACTCATCACTATCAGCTTTGGAAAGAAAGCATGATACTTCTCCCATTGGGGAAGCATTGTTCATATCAAGCTTGTACATATCCCCTCTCCTGGGAGATCTAAGAAGCACCAATTCCTGAGGAATTGTCATCCCAGGTTTGAGGATGATGCACTCATGTTCTGTGAAAAGCATTTGATGCTTTTGATCACAAACTGAGAACACTTAACAGGTTGTGTTCAAGCTGTTTGACAAAATTAACTTTGTCAACTTTAGTTTTCCGTTGGATATACTTCCTCTGCCAGAAATATATCCTCCCGGCCTCACCTCCAACTGGACAGGACCTCCATCATAATGTTGAAATTGTTGAAGGAGAGATCTGTTCCCTGTCATGTGCCTGAGCATCCACTATCTACTATCCAAATGTTGTTATTCTTGTCATATGGATGTCCCTCCTGCACATAAGGTGAGATAATTAGTTTTGATTGGAAACCCAAGCCTTTTGGTCTTGGGTTCTTCCAATGAAAGTGACATGATTGAACCAAAGTTTATGCATGGGGTTCAATGGATGTCTTTGAAGAAGGGTTTGGGCTTACAGCATCTTCCTTGATCTTCCATTCCATCCCTTGGTTGATCATAGAAGATGAGCTTAATGAAGCTTTTGTAGCTTGGCATTCTTCCGAAGCTTCTTTCTTTTCGGAAGAGACCTTCACCACCTTTTCTTCCGAAGCGTCTTCTTCTGGGATGGTTTCAAGGAACTCTTTTTGTGAGTCTTGCAGCTTTTACTACTGTCCGAAGCCTTTTTTTTCCCCTCTCGGAAGAAGATTTTTCTTCCGAGACAAGCCTTGCTTGGAAACAAGCTTTCCCTTTTTTTTTCACACTTGAACCATCTGATATGGTCCAAATGTGAAACCTTCCCTGACTCCTTCTCTTTTAACATTATTTGCATAATGTGTGCTAGCAGGATTGTAATAACAATCTTTAGCCATGTGATTTTGCAAACCACACATTATGCATGCAATGTTAATTTTCTGGGAATTGGAGGGTTGCTGTTTCTTGTTCTTTTTCTCCTCATCAGCAACCTTTCCCTTTAACTTCTGATCCTTTGGTAGGACAGGAGTACTGGTATTATACTCCTTTCCTGAATCAGAAGGTCCAACCACCTGGAATCCTGCTGATATGAATACACCCTTTTGCTTTGGGTCTATCTTCAGCTTGGATTCAGCCACCTTCTTGGCAGTTTTTCTGGCTGCTTTAGCCCTGCTTCTTCTGGCTTTGGTGGTCAGGGATTGATCATCATTGGTCTGGGAGGGCTCAATTACCTGTTCCTTCCCTGTGATGGTCATGGTCTCCACAGTTGCATCACTCTTTGACTCTTTACAAGGTGGGTCAACAGATGGAACCTCTTGCTCTTCAGTACCACATCTTGGTTGTCTTACAGACTCATAAGAGTGTGGTGGAGCAATTTCATTGGTTCCCAACCCACTTTTGTTTTGATAACAAAGTTTGGAGTGAGAGGATGATGCAAGTATGGCTTGGAAGTTTTGCTCAGCAATAGCATACTTCCTGGCTTGAGCCTCAGCTGTGACAAGCTGGGCTTGAGCCTCAGTCAATTTGGATATTAAATCCTTGATTTGAGTCTTGTAGTTGGTGTGTTCATGTTTTAAAAGAGATACAGTTTTCTCTAACTCCTCAATTTTCTTTTGGTAGTCAGATTCAGCTCTTTTAAAGTCAGATTTTAGCACATTTAAAGACTCAATATCGGATTTAATTTCCATATTGTAGTCCTGGTACAACTTAACCTTAGCAATACAAGCAGGGGTACAGAGATGTTCATATACCTTATTTTCATCTGTTCCTGCCATGAGTGCTTGAGCAGGAGTCACATCTTGAACCATAAAGCTCCAGTCAACTTCTTGAGCCATAGCTGCAGTTTCAGTTGACTTCCCATTGGGCTTTGGTGTAGAAGGATGTGTGGAGGCCTGTGAGGTTCCCGGGTTGGACTTGGGAGCCTTGCATTCCCTTGCAAAGTGGCCAAGCTGGTTACAGTTGTAACACTTAGCCTTGCTCTTGTCAAACCCAAACTTGCTAGTGATTGGGTTTTGAGGGAATTGCCTTCCAGTTCTCTTAAAGAACTTCTTCGCTCTGTAGGTAAGGAGAGCCATTTGCTGGACAATGTCCACATACTCTATGTCATCTGGACTAAAGCACTCAAGATCATCAAAGCAGAACTGATGATCATTGGAGTGTCCACTCCCTGAGACAAACGCACAGCCCTCCTGAAAGGAGCTTTGCTGAGCTTGATGAGACCTTGGAGTCTCAGGGAATGTGATGTAAGGCCCAGATGAACAAGATGGCTGCTGGGTGTATGACAGGTACTGCTGAGACTGTGGGATACCTGAGCCTTCAGCAACCATTAAAGCGTTGCTAGCAGGAAGGCTCAAGGGTCTGCTTGCTTGGTGACCCTTCTTGCTTTCCATTTCCAAACGGTATCCATCTAGGATCCCATAGAGTTCGGTCATGGTGAGAGTGTTTAAATTCTCTGTTCTCTTAATGGAGACACAGTAGAAAGTCCACTCATTGGGTAGAGCACTCATGAACTTTCTGGTAAGGTCTCTAGTTCTTGAGTGATTCCCACAGATTGGAGGGAGGAGATAAGATCCATATACCTGAAGTATTGCTGGCTAAAAGTTTCTCCAGCAACATAGGTGAAGTTCTCGAACTGCTGCTTCAGTGAGTCCTTCTTTGAATCATTAGAGCTCGAGTACATTGAGCAAGTGCATCAAAGAGTTCTTTGGCTGACTTGCAATGCTCAAACCCCACCATGATGGAGTTTGGGATTGCAGTCATGAGAACAGTCATAGCATTGCTGTCAATGTCGAGCCTCTTCCTATCTTCATCGGAGTAGTCTTCAACATCCTTCTCGATCATGGCACCGTTTCCACCAGCAACTTTTGGCTTGTACGGGCCATTCACGATGGACTGCCACATCTTGCTATCCTGGTATCTGATGAAGCCTTCCATTCTTCTGCTCCAAGACCTGAAGTTTTCAGGATCGATGATGGAGCTTTGGTCATCGTTCCCATTTCGACTTCAGATTTGTTGAGGGCCATTTTTGAGTGAGGTATAAGGAGGAGTGAAAAACTTGGTTGATTAGGATGGTAAGATCTCACAATCAAGAGCCTAAAAAGCTCTGATACCAATTGCAGGATCGGGTTTTGTCACTTAACACTTGTATTTCTCTCAAACTCACTTATAATAGTCACTCAAACAAGATGAAGCAATGTCTTTGACAAGAGTTGATAGTAATATAATAAGTAATCAAAGCAACAAGCAGAAATATTTTCAAGGTACTTGTATATATTACTTCTCAACTCAAGATTACAAGACACTTACAAGCATACAACAAGAGTTACAATGAGAAACTATATATACTAGATCCTACAGCCGGTTATACTTGATACCAGCTGGAAACCTAAGACTAAAGCATATACTACAATGCTATAGTTAAGGTATCTTAGATAAAGTATTATCTAAGATATGGTAGTCATGACATGTCCATGACTTACCTTTTGTCACCAACTAAAGATGGCAACTGTACTTAACATGAAAAGGTAAACAGTAGATTAAAGTATGGTCAACTACATGGCTTTTGAGAAAACGCCATGCAGTATCTCAGAGATTTGCAGCGGACTGTCAGACAGACCATACTTATGTCTACTGGATAATAGAAGTGTCTTCCGAAGGTTAACTGGCTTCGGAAGAACAAGTTCTTCCGAAGCCACTTATACTTCGGAAGATGCTTCTATGCTTCCGAGGCTTTAAGGACTTCTTTATTCTTCGGAAGTTGACTTCAGATCTTTGTCTTCAAGTCTTGAACCTTCGGAAGTAGCTTCTTTACCTTCGGAAGTTGGAGTTCTCCTTCGGAAGTGTATTTTACACTTAGACTTCGGAAGAACTCTTTCTTCCTTCGGAAGTCCCACACTTGGCTTCGGAAGTCCTTTGCATGTAGTACTCAAAATCTTCTAAGTGATATGGTTTTGGTTGCAACAGCCTCTTATGATCCAACAGGTTGGACCTCAGACTGAGTGGGAGCCCATTATTTCACTCTAGCCTTTTTATGTTGAACATGGGGAACTTGTTCAATCAGAGTAGATTGAACAATGGTTCGTTTGGTGCGTCTCTAATAAGTATACTTGATGGGATGGGTAGGAAGAATTGGCATTGAAGTGGTTGTGTCTAGTGTGGGATCATCACCTGTGGGGTTTACATGGATGTCACTGGGAGCCATTGGCTGAATCATACCTGGAAGAAGTGTAGTATGTCTTCCAGTGAAGTTGGTGGACACCCTCTTCAGAACCTTAAAGATGCCCGGCCTCATGTGAGGGACAAGAAGAGTGTCTTCACAGACAAGGTTGTCTTGGTCCAGCTAACAGTTAATAATGTGCTGAATAAACCTGGGATACACGTAGAATGTTTCCCTTTGAAGGTTTCCTATGAGGTTGTTCAGCATAAATTTGGAGTGTTGAGCCGGAGGCCCTTTACCAACCCATGAACTAAGCATCCTAAATCATAGGAAATTAGATCCCAACCCCTTGATTTGTTTGATAGATAGTGGAGTACTATGTGAAGCAGGAATTTCCAGTTGTAGGAGAAGTTGTATTTGTAGACCGTTGATCTGCTTACATCTCCACTATATCCTATTTGGGTATATGTCTCCTCCAGATCAGATTTGGGGAATTTAGTAGGACTACCCTCATCATGAAGCTCTAGGTTCTCCCTGATGGTCTGTTCAGATATGACTAACTCTTGGTCACAAATCATATACCTGATAACCCTAACTCCATTTACAGTGTCACTTTGACTATTTGCCCTGAATTCGGACATATGGTTCGAGTAAACAGTAGGATTTATAGTGATGGCGGTGTAGTAGGTGGATTGAGTCAGAAAGTTGATGATTTCACAGAAGTCGGCATCCTTTGAAGAGTCAATAAGCGCGACTTGGTTGTGCTGGGGATTCAGGGCTATTGTTGAAAAAGTTCAGAGAAAGTGAGGTAATTTGAGAGAGTAAAAGTGAAGACGAAGGAAACTTAGGCCTTGCAAGTGGGTAAAAAAATTAAGGAGAAGGTCGAAAGTATTTAAATGGGGTAAAATATCGGATGGATAAGGTGAAATGACAGTTTGCGGTATTCCGACATCATTAAGATGATGTTTCGACATCATTAAGAAAATCTTTACCTTTTTACAGAGTGGGGCCCAAAGATTTCCGTTACACAGTAAAGCTTTCTTTCGAGAGTTTGAGTTTTCCGAGAGCAAATCTTCCGAGCCAAACTACTTCCGACGGTAAGATAAACCTACTTCCGAGAGTAAGAAAGTCTTCCGAATGAAGAAGTTTTAACACTAAAGTTCTTCCGGGGTTTAAAACTTTTCCGAAGATAATACTAACTTAAAGAAAGATTCTTTCAGAAGATAAATAAAATGTCTTCGAGGAAAGTTTCTCTTCGAAAGAACTCATACTTAAAAAATTTTTGAAAGAATACCTTTGTAACTGGTTTAGATTGTACGACAAAGATAAAACACAGATGAAAAGGTTTTTTTATAGGAGATAAGCTAGTAATGTTATCATTTCATAGCTGTGATTAGATATTTAAATCTTGTTCATCAAATGCTTGGTAACAAATCAGCATATGTTCATTGAGTCAAATTGACTAGTTGATCAGGTTTTTCTCATGAATATCTCTAATAAAATGATACCTGATGTCAATGTGTTTTGTCTTCGAGTGCTTGATCGGATTTTCTGTAATGGAAATGGCACTCTTGTTGTCAATATGGATAGGAGTCTCCATGCAATTGAAGCCATAGTCTAACATTGAATTTTGAATCCACAACAGCTGAGCATAACAACTAGCAGCAAAATTGTATTCAGCTTCAACAATTAATATTGAGACACATGATTGCTTATTGCATTGCCAGAAGATGATCCTTCCACAATAATTGACATCCTCTTGATGTTGATTTCTTTTTAATATCGCAGCCACCATAGTCAGTATCAGTGTAGCCATAGAGATTAAAGTCTTGATTCCTAGGATACCAGAGACCAAGCTTGGGAGCTCCTTTAAGGTATCTAAGGATTCTCTTGGCAGCAACTAGGTGAGACACCTTTGGGGCAGTCTGATATATTGAACAAATGCAGGTTGCAAACATAATATCTGGTCTACTTGCTGTGAGATACATCAAAGATCCAGTAATTGCCCTATACTGATGTTGATCAGTATAATTGCCCTATACTGATGTTGATCAGTATCCTCCCCCTTAGAGTCAGGACAAAGATTATGATTTCGGGATATAGGTGTCTTTGCTGGCTTACAATCTTTATTGGTTATTATTAACCAAATTATTCATGGTTTTAAAATTAACATGACACGTTCTTTTATGCCACAGAGTTGACTCATCACCATTAGCTTTAGAACGAAAGCATGATACTTCACCCAAAGGGGAAGCATTGTTCATATCAAGCTTGTACATATCCCCTTTCCTGGGAGATCTAAGAAGCACCAATTCCTAAGGAATTGTCATCCTGAGTTTGAGGATAATGCAATCATGTTCTATAAAAAGCATTTGGTGCTTTTGATTATTTAATTGAGAAACACTTAAAAGATTGTGTTCAAGCTGTTTGACAAAGTTTACTTTGTCGACCTTTAACTTACCATTGGATACACTACCTCTACCGAAAATGTATCCT
Organism: Flaveria ramosissima; assembly: GCA_025215565.1. Classification (NCBI taxonomy): domain Eukaryota; kingdom Viridiplantae; phylum Streptophyta; class Magnoliopsida; order Asterales; family Asteraceae; genus Flaveria; species Flaveria ramosissima. The sequence goes on along the minus strand of CM046033.1, from coordinate 41,426,517 downwards.
CCGGTTTCACCTCCAAACTGAACATATCCTCCATCAAAATGTTGATGTTAAAGAAGAGATTTGTTCCTTGTCATGTGCCCGGAGCATCCACTGTCCACAATCCATACATTGCCGTTTTTGCAATGTGAATGTCCTTGCACATAAGGAGAAAAAGTTAGTTGCTATTGGAAACCAAAGCCTTGTTGGTCTTGGGCTCTTCCAGTGGATGACATAATTGAACCAAAATGTATGCATGAGGGTTCAATTGTGCTTTGTAAAGAAGAGGTTTGGGATGCAACATCTTCTTTGATCTTCCATTCCATTCTTTGGTTGATCAGTGTAGATGAACTTGATGAAGCTTGAGCAGCATGGCTTTCTTCCGAGACTTCTTTCATCTTGGAAGAGGCTTTCACCATCTTCTCTTCCGAAGAAGTAATCTTTTTGGAAGTTTTCAAAGGAATTCTTTTGTTCTTTTGAATTTTCTTTGGCTTGTCTTCCGAAGCTATTTTCCTTTCGGAAGAGTGAGTTTCTTCCGAAAGCAATTTGGCTTCAGAAACAAGTTTTCATTTTCTTAACACTTGAACCATGTGATAAGATCCAAATGTGAAACCCTCATTGACTCCTTCTTTCTTAACATTATTTGCGTAATGTGTGCTTGCAGGATTGTAGTTAACAATCTTTAGCCATATGGTTGTGCAAACCACACATTATCCACTTAATGTTACTCTTCATGGGATGTGAGGACTATTGTTTCTTACACTTCTTTTCATTACAACAGTCTTTCCCTTCAGTTTCTGATCCTTCGGCTGGATAGGAGTGCATGTACTACACTCTTTTCCTGGATCAGAACTTTCGACCACTTGGAATCTAGCTGAGATAACACACCCTTTTGCTTTGGGTCTATCTTTAGCTTGGACTCGGCCACTTTCTTGGCAGTTTTTCTGGATGCCTTAGCTTTGTTTCTTCTTGCTTTGGTGGTCAGAGGTTGATCATCACTGGTGGGGATGGGTTTTTCTACCTGATCCTTCCCTGTAATGGTCTCCATAGTTGCATCATTCTTCTTCTCATGAGGTAGGGGGTCAGCAGATGGAACCTCTTACTCTTCAGTACCACATCTTGGTTGTCTTATAGACTCATAAGAATGTGGTGGAGCAATTTCATTGGTTCCCACCACCTTTGTTTTGATAACAGACCTTTGAGTGGGAGGATGATGCAAGAATGGTTTTGAAGTTATGCTCTACGATAACAAACTTCTTTGCTTTAGCCTCAGCTATTACTAGCTGGGCTTGAGCCTCAGTTAACTTGGAAATTAAATCTTTGATTTGAGCGCTATAATTGGAGTGTTCATGTTTTTTAGAGGACACAGTTTTCTCTAACTCTTTAATTTCAATTTATAGTCAGATTCTGCCCTTTTAAAATTAGATTTTAGGATGTTTAAAGACTCAATATCAGTTTTGACTATGTTATAGTCTTGATACAGTTTGACTTTAGCAATACAAGTTGGAGTACAGAGGTGTTCATATACTTTGTTGTCATCAGTTCCAGCCATGAGTGCTTGAGCAGGAGTCACATCTTGCACCATGAAGCTCCAGTCAACTTCTTGAGAAACAGTAGCAGTTTATTGTTCTGTTGACTTTGTAGCAGTTCTAGATATGAGGGGATGTGTGGAGGCTTGAGTGGCTCCTGGATTAGATTTAGGAGCTTTGCATTCCCTGGCAAAATGACCAAGATGATTGCAGTTGTAACACTTGGCCTTGGTTTTGTCAAACTCGAATTTGCTGTTGATTGGGTTTTGAGGGAACTGCCTTCTAGTTCTTTTAAAGAACTTCTTTGATCTATAAGTCAACATAGCCATTTGTTGAACGATGTCCATGTATTCAACATCATCTGGGCTAAAACATTCTAGATCATCAAAGCACAACTAAAAGTCACTAGAATGCTCATTTCCTGAACAATGGTACAATTGCTACTGAGATTAAGTCAGGTACTACTGGGGCTTGGGGGTCTTGATCCTTCAGCAACAACTAAACCATTGCTGGCAGAAGGACTAGAGGTTCTGCTTATCTGGTGGCCTCTCTGAGTCTCCATCTCTACATGGTATCCATCAAGAATGCCGTATAGTTCAGTCATTGTGAGAGCGTTCAAATTCTCTATCTTGATAGAGACACAATAGAAAGTCCACTCTTGAGGAAGTGCACTCATGAACTTCCTTGATAGATCTCTCTTCACAAGAGTCACTCCTACAGACTAAAGTGATGAAATAAGATCCATATACTTGAAGTATTGCTGGATGAGGGTCTTTCCAGCAATATAGGTGAAGTTTTCGAACTGCTGCTTCATGGAATCTTTCTTCGACTCATTGGAACCAGAATACATCAATGTCAAAGCATCAAAGAGTTATTTGGCTGACTTAGAGTGCTCAAAGCCTACCATTATGGAGTTTGGTATGGCTGTAAGCAGTACAGTCATGGCTTTGCTATCGATGTCCATTCTCTTGAAGTCTTCATCTGAGTAATCTTCAACGACTTTCTCTATCATGGAACCAATACCAGCCGGTGCTACCACTTTTGGCTTGTAAAGACCATGGGTGATAGATCTCCACATTTTGCCATCTTGATATTTAATGAAGCCTTCAATGCGCATGCACCAAGATCTGAAGTTATCAGGGGTGATGATAGGAGTTTTACTCATCGTCTCCATTTCTGATTCAGATGCTTTCTGGTTGAGGGCCATTTTGAGTGAGGTGAGTGTATGAGTGAAAAGACAAGGTGATTTGGGATGGTAAGATCTTAATGAAGAGCCTGGAATGCTCTGATACCAATTGCAGGATCGGTTATGGTCACTCAACGCAAGTATTTTCTCTTGAACTCACTAAATCACACTCGAATGATGAAGAAGAATCCTTTAAGAGTTGATAATAATATACTAAGTAAGCAAGACAAAAAAATGGTTTTCAAGATACTTGTATATATTACTTCTCAACTCAAAGTTTACAAGACTCTTACAAGCATACTCAATGAGTTTACAATGAGAACTATATATACTACTATCTACAACCGGTTATACTTTGATTACCAGTTGGGAATTACTACTAAACAAATACTACATTGCTAGTAGTAAGGTGTCTAAGATAAAATACTATCCTAGATAAGGTAGTCATGACAGGTCCATGACTTACTTTTTTGTCACCAATTAAAGTTGGCAACTGTACTTACTGATAAACAATGAACACTAAATAAAGTATGGTCAACTATATGGGCGTGGGAAAATGCCATGCAGTATATCATAGGTTGCAGCGGCTTTTCAAAAGGACCATACTAGTATCCACTGGTTCATAGTAGGTTCTTCCGAAGGTTAACTAGCTTTGGAAGAACAAGTTCTTCCGAAGCCACTTATACTTCGGAAGAGTCTACTTCTTCCGAGACTTCTGCTGATCTATACTTCGAAAGTCTTTGTCTTGAAGGCTTCCAAGTGTTTGTCTTCAGAAGATGGATTCACTTTGTCTTCGGAAGACAAAGTTCCTTTTTCGGAAGTTCTACTACTTTAACCTTAGGAAGTGTAGCTTTGCCTTCGAAAGTCCTTATCAGTTGTACGAAAAATTATTCTAAGTGTTGTTTTGGTTGCACCAGCCTTATCTGTCCCAACAAAAGTTGTTGCATTTGTTGAATCTGCATGTGTGGTTTGATGATGATGATGATCGTTACTTGCAATACATGATTAGCCAATTTGTTTTTGGTTATGCGGAAATCTTAATCGACTTACAAGTTATGTTGCATGTATGGTTTGATAATGCAAGACTTCTTGATTAACAGCCCCTTTTCAAAAGAAACGTATTTAGATCGACTTGAGCTACGATTTGAGTACCTACCTTCAATGGTCGTGGATCAACGAGTGAGGTAACACTTTCAACTAACCTTCTACATGTATTTTAAGATTTTTATATTCACCATTGAATTATTGTTGGTACCTTTTTTCCGATTGTTGAGTTTTGATTACTTTCTTTTATCTTTATGAAAGCTTTTGGGAAGCTTATGAACATTGATCCTAATCAAGTGTACAGGCTTCAATATCTTAACAGTTAATCAATAAAGTTCATAGTAATGGAAGAATCACAACCATTTTTTAATTCAAGAACTCATTTAATGTATGTATTTTCATGCATGGCCTGAAATTATAGGTTTTTGGTATATTTGAGTGATATTGGATAGTGTAGATATTAGATGAATGTGAGTGAGTATATGAAATTAAATTTCTTGAACCATGTATCTGGATTTCAATTGAAGAATGATATCTCCTACTTGTAATTGTTTATAATTTGTTTGAAGCCGATGCTATTTTTGTTGTCACTTACTTTAAGAGTTTATCTTAAAGGCTGATGCAATCAAATATTTCTCAGCATGCACTCAAGTACAAGGAAGTTACTTTGGAAGATTTGACCATGCACAAAGAATTAACTAAGTGTCGAATCTTCCAAAGCCAAAGACAAAAATCTTCCGAAGCCAAAAATGAAGTTTTTCGAAACTTGAATACAAAGTCTTCCGAAGCTTGAAGACTGATTTCATCCGAAGACAGAGAAGACATGCTTCTCTGATATACTTTTTACAAAAGCATAAGATCTTTCCGCTGCCAACTCTGAAAACTCACAAACTTATATAAGTTGGTGATTGCCTTTTTACTTTTGTTAATTGTTTAGTATGATGTCTTTGTTTGTAACTTTCTAAGTTAGTACTTTTATCCGTATTGTAATACAATAGCATGTGAGCTATGGCATGTCATAGTCACTTGTCAAAGGCAATCTGCCTTTTGACTTTACATTGATCTTGTTATCTAGATTAATGTCCAGCTGGCCTTCAAAGTATGGTCGATTATAGGATGTAGTATAAAGTATCTCATATAACTAGTCTTAGGACTAAGCATTGTAACATTTGTAACACACTTGGCAGCAATATACATTATCCTTGAAAACCAATCTTTGTGTTCAGAGTGTTCTATCTTTTGTTCTTTGTTTCTTTGCCTAGTTCCCTATTTGATCTAGTAAGTGTGTCTTCTCTAACTATGAGACTGTTGTTGAACAAACCATAACTGGTGCTGCAATTGGTATCAGAACTCTTCAGGCTCTTAAATGTAAGATCTCACCATCTTAAATCATTCTTCAGTTTCACATACACTTACTTGCTTAAATGGCAGTTCTCACTAAAGCTGATATGAAAACCGGCACCATGACTAAGTCTCCACTTATCACTCCTGATGACTTTTATACTTGGTGCATAAGGATGAAATGCTTCATCAAGTCTCAAGACAGCAGGATGTGAAGATCTGTAGTCTCAAGACCTTACATCCCAAGTAACTGCTTTAGCAACTGCTGGAGGTGGGATGATACCCAAGGAAGAGGCTGATTATTCTTTTGAAGACTGGAAGAAAATCGATATTGATCAGAAAGCCATGACTGCTCTTCAAACTGCTATTCCCAACTCCATCTATAGAGGCTTCAAGAAGTGCAAGACTGCAAAAGAACTCTGCGAAGCACTGAAGCTGATGTACGAAGGATCTGTGGAAGCTAAAGAGAGCAAGAAGGACATCTTGAAGAAGCAATTTGAAAACTTCACTTTCAAGACAGGTAAAATTATGACTCAACAATACTTCAGGTATGTTAAAATAGTAGATACTTTGGTGGATGTTGGAGTGAAACTTGATAATAGAGACATAGTGAGGAATTTCATGTTCTCACTTCCGAGATAATGATTATACTAATGTGTGGCCATCAAAAGAATTGAGAGCCTCACTACCCTCACTCTTACTAAGCTGTATGGTATCCTGAGCGGTTACCAAATGGAGATGAACATGAAAAATCCTTCTCACGGCTTATCCAGCATCCAAAAAGGTTCAACCCTTCATGTGGTTGAAAGGGATAGCAGAGAATCACAAAATCATCTCATCTGCCATGCTGAAAACTGACCAAAGGGTTCTTTCGTAACCTTCCTGGAGACACCAAGAGAGAGCTATACTCAAGGAAGTCCATTCCAAGAGCCCAGCTCTTCTCAGGCCTTTGTGTCTATAAATGAAAGTTCTGGAAAGCTTCTCTTCATCCTTGAAGACCTGGACTGCATCCATCCAGATGATTTGGAGTACATGGAGATAGTCCAGCAGATAGTTCTTCTCACTCACAGAGCCAAGAAGTTCTACAAGAGGACAAGAAAGAAGTTTCTAAGCAATGTCACCAGTGGAGAGTTTGGACTGGACAAGAGCAAAGTAAAGTGTTACAACTATAACCAAATAGGCCACTTTGCTAGGGAGTGTAAGGCACTAAGAACAAATGATGGCCATACACAACCCAGGCCAAACTACACTAAGGCGGATTGTAGGACCGGTGAAGGGGGTCGTAGGATCGGTTTTTGTCACAATACACTTAGTTTTTCTCTCAAACTCACTTGTAACACACTCGGATCAGATGATGATGCAGAATCCCTTCTAAGAGTTGATTATAATATACTAAGTAACAAAGAACACAAGGAAATAATTTTCAAGGTACTTGTATATATTACTTCTATACTCAAAGTATTACAAGACTCTTACAAGCATATTACATGAGTTATAATGAGAAACTATATATACTAGATCCTACAGTCGGATATACTTTGATACCACCTGGAAACCTATGACTAGAGCATATACTACAATTCTAAAGTTAATGTATCTTAGATAAAGTATTATCTAAGATATGGTAGTCATGACATGTCCATGACTTACCTTTTGTCACCAACTAAAGGTGGCAACTGTACTAACTGATAAAGGTGAACAGTGGAATAAAGTATGGTCAACTACATGGGCTTTAGAGAAAACACCATGTAGTATATCAGAGGTCTGCAACGGAGTGTCAGAGAGACCATACTTATGTCCACTGGTTCAAAGTAGTGTCTTCCGAAGGTTAATTGGCTTCGGAAGAACTTGTTCTTCCGAAGCCACTTATACTTTGGAAGATGCTACTTCTTCCGAGGCTTGAGGATTTCTTCATATCTATATACTTTGGAAGTTGAATTCTTGATTTCTTCTAAGTCTTAAACTTCGGAAGAGAACACTTTGTCTTTGGAAGTTGGGGTTTTCCTTCGGAAGTTGATCTTGCACTTGTCTTCAGAAGAACTCCATTTCCTTTGGAAGTTCCGCACTTAGCTTTGGAAGTCCTTTATTAGTTGCATTAAAATAGTCTAAGTGATTTGGTTTTGGTTGCACCAGCCTTTCTAGATCCAACAAACTCCCCCTAGGCTAATGCTACCAGAACCTCACTTATTCCTGCTTCTCAAAACCTTCAGCACCGGGGACAGAAGATGCTTATTTGTGTCCTTGTTCTTCCCTGAAGTGGTGCTGAGAAGTTTGTACAAGTCATTCGTGGATAGGAGATCCAGTCTATCAATCTGAATGACATGCACCCTTTGTTGTGCCCCCCTGAAGAGAGTTAGTTGACGAGAGTTATAGTCATACTCCCATCTCACTATGGATTCAAGTTCAGGACCTTCGACCATTTGAAGAAAGGCTTTGCCTTTGGTTGCTGATCCTTTCCTTTCCTTTTCCTCTCTCAGTTTCAACTCTTCTTCAATCTTTGTCATAGCAGTTAGCTCGGCCAGATAAAGACTGCTCTGAGGATTTCTGATGTGAGCAGCTATCTCAGAGTTGGAGGGGTTGGAGAGTGGCTTCTCTGCTAACTCAACAATATCGAATCTGCTTAAGTGTAGCAGGGATGAGGCATTGAGCCTGTTTAGCTCTCCACTATCTCTCTCTCAACAACAAAGTTGTGAGAAGAGTCTTCGAACCTCTAGCAGATAATCTTCTTTCTAGGCACAAGGGGTTGACTTGGCACTTTGTCCCCTTTCTTTGTATCCAGCAGAGTCACCAGCCTTCTTCTCAGCTTCTTCTCTTCTTCATTTAGTGAATCCGAATTGAGGCCAAGGAGTTTTGCGGCTTGGTCCAATGTTCCTTTAGCCAAATCAAGAAATTTCTTAGTGATCTCTGATGCATTGAGTGAAGTGATAACTGAGACATTGACAGTCTAAGAGTTGATTGATAGCTTGAACAGATCCTCCTCAAGGTTTGGTTCAGTGGTAGATGTTGCTTGCTAGTAGTACCATGTGTAATTGAGGTTGTGGAGTTTTTTTTGATGATCTCCCTAAACTCCTCTAAGGAGAGATGGTTGGAAGGCTGAGGGGATGGTTTGGGAGGTTGTTAAGTAGGTAGTGGTGTTTGGGTTCTGGGAAGTGTTTTGGGTTTGAGGATGGGTAGTTTGGGTGGTTGTGGTGACGAAGTAGGTATGGATGATGGTGTGGGTTCACGGGTGTAAGGCTCAGAGATTCGTTCAGTTTTAATTGGGAATGGGAAAGGGATTGGTTGAGGTTTAGATTGGGGTTGAGGTTGAGGTTGAGGTGTTGGTTTGAAGATCATCCCGTGTCCCCTTCTATACATCTCCTTCCTTTTCCGTGAGCGAATGTCAGCCTTGATGTCACTGACATGTCGCTGTAGGGTCTTCTCAGACATTGGACCCACCTGCCTACCAGAGAAGACATGAGCCCGGAGATAGTCCTTCATCCAGGCTTTATTACCTATCTTCCTGGCAGCAGTGAGTCCTGCTTCTTCTTCCTTCTTCTTCTTCATCCTTAATTTCTCCTTTGCAGCTTTCTTTCTCTCCTTCTCCATTTGATCTTGCTCTTTTTTGAAGAGCCATAAGATCGTATCATTATCACGTCTAGACAATTCTTCTTGAGAGAAACCCCTCGAGGTCAGGAAAGTTATCCTTTCCCTCCTTAGCTGCTGATCAACCTCTCTTTTCTTTTTCTCCCTCTCTTCCTCCAAGGCCAACCTTGCTGCTTCTTTCTTTTGCTGAATCTGCAGCAAAGTTGCTTTCTCTAACTCAACTACCTCCTCTAATGGTAGCAAGAGTACATCTTCATTAACAGCTCCCAGCTTGACACGCCTGTCAATAATCTCCACCCTCTTCTTGTTATTGATAGCCTCCCGGTTGGCTGCAGCTGCCTTGCTACTTGCAGCTAGCAACTTCCCAATTAGGAGTCTACCTTTCCTTTTAAGTTTTTCTAACCTTGCTTCCACCTGAAGCTCTTCCTCAGTCATCTTCCTCTTTCCTTTGACATCTTTTGAAATGCTAGACTTTGGAGGTTCTTGAGTAGAGGTTTCAGGTTGAGTGGTGGTAATGGGAGCTAGAGTTAGTGATGATGTTTGAGCAAGGGGTTGGGTGAGAAAATCCTCCCTATTGACCTCAGATGCTAGTTCTAGGATTGCATCTATGACAACTAGATCATAGGATAGAGAAAATAGTGCTTCCGCAGCTTCAATCTCAGGTTCGGAAGTTTGAAATGGTTCTTCCGAGGCTTTAATTTATGCTTCGGAAGTCTGTGAGAATGCACTTTCTGTCCCAACTATTTTAGTTGCTGGGCCATCAGTCCTTGTTTTCCCTTTGAAATCAATCTCAGGTTCCACTTGGACCTTAGGTTGACCAACTTCTTGGACAGTAGTAGAGGGTGCATTCAACCTCTGAAGCTCTTGAGCTCCAAAGTATATCACAGACATATCAAGACTTGGCTGTTCAATGAAAGATTCCATCAGGAACTTGTTGAAGAACCTGTTGAGATCTTGAAGTATCATTTGGTCCACTTGAATGACAACGAGAGAAGGCTCAGGAAAAACTGAAGCTTGTTGAATAGGGTATCTTGAAGTTAAGGTAGCAATAGCTTGACTCTATGGTTCCTCATGTCTTTGTCCCTGAACACTCTCCCCTTTTTTGGTAGCATCATCCTGAGAGCTTGATGAGCTAGAGGAAGAGGACATGAGACCTGAATAGGTACATGCCTAACAAACCTCTCAATCTGTTTCTCAGCTAGTTTGGCCTTGAGATTTTCAATCTCAAGTTGCTGAGTGGCAGACCTATCCTCTAAAGTCCTAACCTTAGATTCAAGGTTTGAGACTTTAGAAAGTAGGTCTTGAATGGTGAGTTGCAGTCTTCCCTCATCATCTTTTGAAGAATCATGGGGAGATGAGGTAACATACCTAGTATATTCATCCTCACCACCAGATGTGGTTTCTTGTTACCCTGGTTTCCCTTTCCTAGTGATGTCTCTTTTAGAGTCATCAAATGGCATGGTTGCCGTAGATTCAGTCTCAGTAATGTTACCGTTGTCCTGAAGGTCCAATGAGGCTTCTTCAGTAGTGGCAGCTGAATCTACATGAGTCTCCTCCACATCAGTAGGACTCACCTCAGCTAAGGCTTGCTGATGGGGGCTAGAGATAAGAGGTCTCTCTAGGCTCTGTTGATCCTTGAGAGGGTGTTGTGGATAAACTTCATTGCCCTGAAGAGACATAATCTCCTCATCAGTTCCTATTAATAGGTAAGTGAAAGATATAAAGGTTAAGCCTAATGACCCGGGACCTTGGTCAATGTCTATTGGCATTGAGCCTATGGTGGGGCTGTCCCTTTTTGGCTGCTCAAGGGAGTATAAAGACTTACCGTGAGGGTCTACAGCTTGGGTTTCGGGCTCATGGGATTGAGACTGAGGAGACTCAATACCCATATTGTGGTCAAAAGTAAAGGATGGTGAGACCTCAGACTGAGTGGGAGCCCATGTTTCCACTCTAGTCTTTTGGATTGAATAGGAGGAGCTTGTTCAATCAGAGTATATTGAACAAGGGTTTGTTTGCGGCGTCTCTAGTATGTAATAGTGATGGGATGAGAAGGTAGATTTGGCAAAGTGAGGGTAGTTGCTGGTGTGGGCACCTGTGGGGTTAACAAGGATGTCACTAGGAGCCATTGGCTCAATCATACTGGAAGAAGCTTAGTGTGTCTTCCAGTGTAGTTGGTGGACACTCTCTTCTAGACTTTGAAGATGGTCGGCTTCATTTGAGGAACTGGTAGAACAGCTGCACAGACAAGCTGACTCTGGTCCAGCTCACAGTTGATAATATGCTGAATGAACCTGGGATACATATAGAATTTGTCCCTCTGGAGGTTCCCCATAAGGTTGAGCAGCACAAATCTTGAGTAATTGAAGCGGAGGCTCTTCACCAACCCATGAACTAGGCATCCTAGTTCATATGGAGAACAACATGAAGTAGGAACTTCTAGTTGTATGAGAAATTAAACTTGTAAACAGTAGACCTGCTTACATCTCCACTATATCCTATTTGGGTATAGGTGTTGTCTAGGTCTGACTTGGGGAATTCAGTAGGAGCGCCTTCATCGTGAATCTCCAAATGCTCCCTAATGAGTTGTTCGGAAATGATCAAATCCTGGCCACAAATGTTTGACCTTATTACCTTATCTCCATTTAGGGTTTCAATCTGTCCGTTGCCCCAGAATTCAGCCATATGGTTTGAGTAAACGGTGGGGTTAACAGTCAGAGCGGTGTAATAGGTAGATTGGTGAGAAAAGAAATGATATCTGAGAAGTCAACATCCTTGGAGGAATCAAGGAGTGCGACTTGGTTATGCTGAGGGTTAAGTGCCATTGTGAGAATGGTTGCAGAGCGATGAGTTTGAATTTAGGTAAATTGGAGACCAGGGAAGCTTTAGGGCAGTAAATTTTGTAAAAAGACGAAAGTGATAAGTCGGGTTTATTTAAATGGGTGAAATGGCGGTTTTAGGGGTTTTGGATAGGATGAAAAGATGTTTTGGTGTATGATGTGACAAGGGCTGTAAGGTTTGGTTCATTTAAATAACCCGACATCATTAACAAGATCTTTTTTTTTACAGAGTGGGGCCCAAAAGATTTCCGTTACACTGTAAATTCTTTTTTCCGAGTTTAAAGCATTTCTGAAGGTAATCTTCTTCCGAAGGCAACTTTACTTCCGAAGGTAAATTATTACTTCGGAGAGTAAAAAGTGCTTTCCGAATGGAGAATCTTATAAGCTTCGGATGTAGATCTGATATGCAATCAATCACTTATTCTGAGACTAAAAACTCTTTTAAGAAAAAGATTTTTCTTGGAGGAATTTTGCTTCGGAAGATATATAAACCATCTACCAAGGGTTAATTCCTCTTCGGAAGAATTTGTACTTGGTGAAATTTCAGAGAAAGACCTTTTGTAACAGGGCTTAGATTGTTTTGACACAAGACTTTACACATTTTGAAAAGGTTTTCAAATGAGATAGACTAATCAATGTTTATCATCCCAATAGCTGTAACGAGATACTTAAATCTTTGTTCATCAAAGGCTTTGGTGAACAAATCAGCATATTGTTCATTTGAGTCAACTTTGATTAGTTTAATCAGGTTTTTCTCATGAATATCTCTAATGAAATGATACCTGATATCAATGTGCTTTGTCTTGGAATGCTTCACCGGATTTTCAGTAATGGAGATAGCACTATTGTTTCAATGTGGATAGGAGTACTCATGAAGTTGAATCCGTAGTCTATCATCTGGTTCTGAATCCACAGCAGCTAGGCACAGCAACTAGCAGCAGCACTGTATCAGCTTCAGTAGTAGATGTTGAGACGCAGGATTGCTTCTTGCATTGCCATGAGATGATCCTTCCACCAAGAAATTGACATCCACCTGATGTGGATTTCTTGTTGATGTTTCAGCCACCATAGTCACTATCTGAATAGCCATAGAGATTGAAATTGCTTTTCCTTGGATACTAGAGACCTAGTTTAGGTGCCCTTTTGAGGTATCTGAGGATTCTCTTGGCAGCAACTAGGTGAGACACCTTTGGAGCAGCCTGATATCTTGCGCATATGCAAGTTGCAAACATGATATCAGGTCTACTTGCTGTGAGATACATCAGAGAACCAATAATTTCCCTATACTAATGTTGATTAGTATCTTCCCCCTCAGAGCCAGGACAAAGATTACGGTTTCTGGGTATAGGTGTCTTGGCTGGCTTACAATCTTTCATATCAAATCTTTCTAAAATGTCATTGACATATTTAGATTGATTGATAAAGAACCCTTCCTTCATCTGCTTCACCTGAATTCCAAGGAAAAAGTCCATTTTTCCCATGGAACTCATCTCAAACTTCTTCTTCATGATGCTCTCGAAGTCTTTACACATTTGGTCATTTGAGGAACCAAATATGATATCATAAACATAGACTTGAACGAGCAAGATGTCCTTTCCACACTTCCTTATGAAATGAATCTTATCAATGTTACCTCTAGTGTAACCACTTTCAGAAGAAATTGAGACAATGTCTCATACGATAGCCTAGGTGCTTGGTGCAGCCCATATAAAGTTTTATCCAATTTGCACACATAGTCGGGGTGCTGTGGGTCTTCAAATCCTGAAGGTTGGCACACATAGACTTCCTTATCTATATCTCCATATAGAAAGGCACACTTGTCACATTTTGCTGTCTTGATACCTGATGAAGCCTTCCATGCGTCTGCTCCATGATCTGAAGTTTTCAGGGGTGATGATGGGTGCTTTAGTTATCGTCCCCATCTCTACTTCAGACTTTTGGTTGAGGGCCATTTTTGAGTATGGTGTAGAGAGGAGTGAAAAACAGGTTGATTTGGATGGTAAGATCTCACAATCAAGAGCCTAAAAAGCTCTGATACCAATTGCAGGATCGGTTTTTGTCACAATACGCTTTGTTTTTCTCTCAAACTCACTTGTAACACACTCGGACAAGATGATGATGCAGAATCCCTTCTAAGAGTTCATTATAATATACTAGGTAACAAAGAACACAAGGAAATAATTTTCAAGGTACTTGTATATATTACTTCTCAACTCAAAGTATTACAAGATTCCTACAAGCATATTGCATGAGTTACAATGAGAAACTATATATACTAGCTCCTACAGCCGGATATACTTTGACACCGGCTAGAAACCTATGACTAGAGCATATACTACAATGCTAAAGTTAAGGTATCTTAGATAAAATATTATTTAAGATATGGTAGTCATGACATTTCCATGACTTACCTATTGTCACCAACTAACACTGGCAATGTACTAACTGATAAAGGTGAACCGTAGAATAAAGTATGGTCAACTTCATGGGCTTTAGAGAAAATGCCATGCAGTATATCAGAGGTCTACAGCGGAGTATCACAGAGACCATACTTATGTCCACTGGTTCATAGTAGTTTCTTCCGAAGGTTAACTGGCTTCGGAAGAACTTGTTCTTCCGAAGCCACTTATACTTCGGAAGAGGCTACTTCTTCCGAAGCTTGAGGACTTCTTCATATCTTTATACTTCAAAAGTTGAACTCTTGATTTCTTATAAGTCTTGACCTTCGGAAGAGAACACTTTGTATTCGGAAGTTGGAGTTTTCCTTCGGAAGTTGATCTTGCACTTGTCTTCGGAAGAACTCCATTTCCTTCGGAAGTTCAACACTTAGCTTCGGAAGTCCTTTATTAGTTGCACTAAAATAGTCTAAGTGATTTGGTTTTGGTTGCACCAGCTTTCTAGATCAAACAGGGGTCAATGCAACAGTTTCACAGTGTTAGGAGAGTTATAACACTTAGCAAATGAAATAGGGAACGTGTTTATGATGAAACAAAAAACACAAGTAAAGAACAGAACAAGAACAAGAACACACTAATATGGTTTCCAAGAATGATATATATTGCTATCAAGTTCTTACAAGTGTTACAAAGCTTACATAAAGATCACAAGTACTTGAGATATTTTATACTATATCCTATAGCCAGCCATACTTTGAAGGGCAGTTGGAAACACTAATCTAGACAACAAGATCAATATAAAGTCAAAAGGTAGATTGCCTTTTTTACTAGTGACTATGACATGCAATAGCTCATATCCTTATCTAATAAAAAAATGATAATAGTACAAAAGTTGGAAGTTACAGACACAAGACCTTAATCTATAGTTTGACAAATGTATGGACTTTTCACCAACTCATCTAAGTTGGTGAGTCTTCAGAGATGCCAACAAAAAGTAGTCAGCTTTTGTCAAAAGGTGATTCAGAAAAAGCATGTCGTCTATGTCTTCGGAAGAAATCAATCATTGGCATTAGAAGACTTTGTCTTTGAAGCTTTAGAAGACTTCATCTTTGGCTTTGGAAGATTTGGTCTTTTGGCTTCAGAAGATTTGATACTTGCCATAATTCATAGAGTTATATCAAATCTTTTAAAGTAACTTCCTTGTACTTCACATGTGCATGCTAAGAGCTCTTTGGTTGCATCAGCCTCTAAGTATAATTCTTACAAATTCCCCTAAGCTGATGCTACCAAAACTGAAGGAGAACCTTGAAGCTTGATCGTCATCTATTGACAAACCTCATCAGAATCAAGATCTTTCCCATCATCATTAGTTAGTTAGGATACATCAGACTTTCAAAGTACCTCCTCATGTCATAGAGTTCATGTAGAGGGAGGTCAAGTATGTGTTTCCAGAAGTACAAGTGACATACCATCTTTTTGGGTTGGTAGCAAATACCCAAGACAAGATGGGTCACTCAGCAGCAAGAGGCTCCACTATGAGTTGAATTTGTTGAGCAGCCTCTTCTTAAGCACCCTCAGGATGTTCTGACCCATCCTAAAGTGCAGAGGTGGATGCCTTGGATTTCTTATTCTTCTTGTCCCTTTTGATGTCCATCCTCTTCCTCTTTATGTACTTTAACTGAGAAGGCTTGCCTGTAGTACCAAATGGTTCTTGTTTGTCCTTCTTTGTTAGGTCTTTTTACTTCATAGGTTTACAAGGAGAAGGATCAGGACCCTGCTGTGGATCAGAAGATGAAGCTGGCTGTGATGTAGCACTAGGTCCAGGTTGTGTTGTCTCTTGGGGTTCAACCTTGACCTCAGCTTCAGGTGCAACCTAACTTGGTAGAGAATGCAAGTCAACCAACTCACCCCTCTTGATCTGCTTCTTGATCACCCTAATGTGCTTATCTATGGTGGATATAGACATTGGACCAAGTCTTCTTTCGGAGAATCCATACAACTTCAAGAAGTTCACCATCTTTTATCTGTTAGAAGACTTCTTCTTATTGGCTCTAATGGTGGCTCTTGACATTGCAGCCTCTTCCCACGTCTTCTTCTTAGCAGCCTCTTGCTTCTTTAGTACTTCTTACTAAAGCTGCTTGAGGTATTCAAATTCAATGTATTCATAAAAATATAGGAAGAAGGTCTGCTGCCTGATAGAGACCTATGGAACTGAGGTAGGTTATCATGTTTTGCCTGTCTTGTTCCCTACCTACCTGAGTTTGTTGCTCAATAGCCATAGCCTCTATCTTAGGGCTTTCTTGAATTGGGGAGAGAGTAGGAGCTTTGTATATTTTTTTCTTCTCCTTTCTTCTTTAACTTTAATGAGCAATTCTGCATCCTTAGCTTCCTTTCTCTCCTTTGACATTTACATATCTGCTAGTTCACTTAGTTCCTCTGAGGGAAGAGAGATAAGTTTATGAACATTATAGTTTCTAAACCCCAGATAGTTCAATCTGGCTGCTCTCAACTCATCTTCTTGGCTTGGAGGCAGCCTTGATTAAAACTTCTATAAAGCTAAGTGTATCACTTGAACTCTCTCCATTGTCATCCTCTTCCTCTCTCTCTTCTCCTTCTCAATCTCCTCAGAGGTCATCTTCCTCTTTCCTTTGTCAGTCACAGGCCTGTGAGACCCAGCGTGGAGAGAGATTTGGACATTATTGCTTGGTGTTGCTTTTGAGCTCTAGCCAGACATAGGTGTGAGAAACCATCAGCAGTTGGTGCCACACTGAGGGCACTAGGTATTGAATCAGTTCTTATCTCAAGGTTCACAACCTTAACTACTAGGCCTTCAGCCAAGGTTTCCCCTTCGAAGCTAATCTTTGGGTCCACCTCAACATCCTGCTGACCAACAGTCTTGCCTGCTAGCCTTTGTTGATATAGCTTGGTTCTCTTTTTGAACTCTTCAAGTACCCTATCTTGAATCCTTTTAGCTAAACTTGTAACTTGCCTATTTTGACTTGGGTTGGCAATGGGCAGGTCAACAAAATAGGTGCTCTCATAGTATCTCAGGTTGTACAAGTTAAATAATTCTTCTTGCCCCTGACACCTAGAGATAACCAGGGCTCTCCTATCAGCATCATATCTCCATCCCACTATTGGATTTTCAGCAGGGTAGGATGGGGTAGACATTGCCCTTGGTATACCCTCCTCAAATAGGCTATGAATCAGGGAATCCATATCAATGTGAGCCTAGGGAGGTAGTTGAGTATGGATAACAACAAGTGAGGGTGGTGAGTCCTCCAAGTTCATACTCTAGGCAGAACTCCCAGGTTTCTGTGATTGTAGGTAGCACTTTCTCTTCCTTTTTGGTAGCATCACCCTCTTGCACAGGGGAGCTAAGGGTTAGGTCCACCACATCGGCAGGTTCTTGTGGACATGGTTGAATTTTCCTGAAAGGTCTCATAGATAACTTTCCCTTGAGATTGGTAATCTTAAGTTGCTGGTCACTAACCGGTCTTTGTAAGGTAGCCACCTGAAATTCCAGGTGACTAATCTCTGAAACTAAATAGGTGCATGTTTTAGACAGTTTTTGCACCTTTAGTTGCAGACCCCCTTATATTTATGAGAATAATCATGCGGAGATTAGAGAATAGGACCAAAGTCTTGTTCCTCATCACCAGCTTGGGGTTCTTGGCAGCTGGATTTCCCCTGCACCATGACAGCTTGAAGAGAAGTGTCAATGGGCTGGGTTGCCATGGTTGAGGTCTTAATAATGTAATCACTTGCAGAAGTGAGAGCCTCTTCCATATGGACTTCCTGAACAGGTTCAGGGAGGTCCACTTCAGTTGGGGTTGGATGATGTGGGCTAGATATGGGTGATTCCGGAGCACTCATCTCTCCTCGAGTAGGGGTGGAAAAGATAGACTCATGGTACTCACTAAATCCCATATCCTTATCATAGAATTGAATTTGAGGGATGAGTTGGTTTAGGTCTAAAGGCTGGGGATGGTAGCTTTCCCATATTGGTTGATCACTAGAGTTTTGAGAATCAGAGTGATGGCTTAAGGATGGGGTAATAAGCTCATCATGCCGAGCATGAGGAACCTTGGCACTGATTGATGGGAGTGGTCTGCTCCTCAGGAGAAGTGGGAGCTCTTGTTTCTACTTCCTCCTGCATGGTTAGTTGTTTGGGGCCTGCTCAGCCTGAGTAGACTGTACATGGATTCGTTTGGATTTTATAGTGTAGGTGATGGTTATTTGTGACTTTGTGGGTGGTGAAGATGTAGAAGGCGTGGGTTTAATATTGGCTTGTGCTGCCAAGTTGTCACCTTGAGCAATGAGCTCTAACATTTTTAGGACTAGGGCAGTTTCTACCCCTGAGAAGCCAACGAGGACTTTCTCATTGTTTTGAAGATGTCGGGCTTCATCTGTCCCAATTTAAGAGTATTCCCTGTTCCTCTTAACTATGAGCCCACTTCATAGTTAAGAATATGTTGAACATATCTAGGGAACATGTAGTACTTTAAGGAGTCCAAGTTAGCAAGCAAGTTTGTATAGACAAACTGTGAGTACCCGAACTTGACCCCTTGAACCATCCCATGGACTATGTAGAATAAGTCCTTAGGAATTTGGTGCCAACCTCCATGTTTGTTGGATAGAGAATGGATTACCACATGGAGGAAACCTTACCCTTCTTGAAGGTTCTGACTAGTAGTCTTCTTCATAGCCCATATGTTAAGGAGTTCTTTACAACAGATTTTGGGAAGCACAACTCGCCTTCTTCATCATTTAGTCTCAGATGAGAGTTGATGGTGGCTGGAGCGATGAAAATTGTTTTCCCTTGCAGTGTGGCAGATAGTGCCTTCTCACCGTCCAAAATGACCTCTTGGTAGGTCCTCCAGAACTCCAGGAGTTGATCTTCATATAGTGGAGGGTCTATTGTGAGGGCAATGAGATAGTTCGATTTAGCTATGAAGTGGCAATATCTGAGAAACCTGGATCTTTCTCCCAGATGATAACATAGCAACTTGGTTGTGTTGCCTGTGTAGTTGCATGGAAAAATCTAGTTATTTTTAGGGATCAGGGTTAGCCATTTTAAGTAGCTTAGAAGTAAAGAAAGGTAAGACAAAGTTGGTTTGTGGGTGAATTTTGGGTTTGAACTTTTGTTGATGAAGAGCAAGGAGAAAGAGGGGGAACCTTTGAAGGTATATTTATGTGGTAGGATTTGAGCCAAAGTTAACGTAAAAGGATAAACTTTGAAAAAATGCCCAAAAAGGTAGTTGTCTTGGAAGTCTAAAATATTCTGAAGGTAATTTGTCTTCGAAAGTTTTGATAAAAACTTCTGATGCCAATTTGACTTTGGAAGATATTCTATAGCTTGATAAAAATTAGGTTCAGAAAAAAAATACTTAGAGTATTTTTGCATCCGTGATATATTTGGTTTTCGAAGAGAGTAACTTTCAGAAGATTATTCAAAGGATGAATAAAGCTTCCAAGACTTAATTGCTTTTGGATGGAAATTGTCCTTCAAAACATATGAGTTCTTTGGGGTTGTCTTCTATGGAGTGGTTATCAGCATCAAGAAATTCTTGATCACCATCACCACCTCTATCTCCTCCTACACTAGAAACTCTTTAATTTGAGTTTTGTGCCTCTGTGCTGGAATTTGTAAGCAGCTCAGATGTATCAAATGAAGAGTTTGTCATTGTTTTGCTGACAGAATTTCGAACTACAGGGTTTGTTACCATTAGAGTTGAAGTAGTTTTATGACTTGGTTTTCTCAGCTTAAATATTAGATCAGAATCTTCTGTTGATAAGCTACCTATAGATCTTGAAACATCTTCATAAGATTTAAAATAGTTGGTAACTAATAAAGATCAAATAGCCAATCAGGACCAAAACATTTCACACTGGATGTGTGCTCACTGAAGGTCACATTGGTTGACTCCTTAACTACTCTAGTTTTGAGATTGTATACTCTATAAGCCTTAGCTTAAAAAGAGCATCCAATAAAGTGTCCATCATCATACTTCTCAACAAATTTGGCTATCTGATCTTTGGTATTTAAGATGGTGCAAGGACATCCAATTGATCTGAGGAAACCAATGAAAGGTCTCCTTTTGGCCACAACTCATAAGGAGTCTTACCATGAGTCTTGACTACTAAAACTCTATTCTACACATAGCAGACAGTGTTGACTGTCTCTGCCCAAAAGGTGATATGCAGTTTAGAGGCAGATAACGTGGTCCTCTTAGCAAGCCTATTTTTACTGAGGAGTCCTGGGAGCACTGTATTGTCTTGTAATACCTTTCTTATCACAAGATGCATCAAGGATTTGGTTCTTGAATTCAGTGCCTTGATCAAATTTTATGATTTTGATCTTTTGATCATATTGATTCTCTATATTCAGAATGAAGCTCTATAAGATCTCAGGGTTCTCATCCTTAGCTCTAAGGAAGAAGACCCAAGCATATCTTATGAAGTCATATGTGATTACCAAACAATATGAGGTCCTTTCTAGACATATTACACTGGTGGGGCCAAAGAGATCCATATGTAATAAGTGTAGATGAGTAGTGATGGAGTTCCTTTCCTTTGGCTTGTGAGACACTTTGTGTTGCTTCCCTTTCGGACATGCAACGCAATGGTAACTCACTTGTAAACTCTTGTTTGGCATTCCGGTTACCAAATCATTCTTAGTTAATTAATTCATGTTTTTTAAAGTTTACATGGCACTCTCTTTTATGCTAGAGGAAAGACTCATCACTATTTGTTTTAGATAGAAAGCAAGAAACTTCTCCTCATGGGGATGTTTCTTGCAAGTCCATCTTGTACATGTTTCCTTTCCTGGGGGTTTGAGCAAGATATGCTCCCGAGGAATGACCACCCCAGGCTTGAGAACAATGCATTCATGATCAGTAAGAACATTTTATGTCTCTGGTCACAATATTAGGACACACTTAAGAGATTGTACCTAAGCTGCTTAACATAGTTTATCTTCTCAGTGCTGAGCTTACCATTTGTGACTCTACCCTTTCTAGTGATGTAACCACTCGATTCAACTCCAAAATAAACCAGCCCTATATCAATTCTTTCAAAGTTCTGAAGCAAAGAGCCATTGCCTGTCATGTGCTTGGAACAACCACTATCAATGATCCGTAGATTTCCTTTGGTTTTCAGCTGTTCTTGCACCGAAAGAGATGGTTAGTTACATTTGGAAACCCATGCCTTGTTGGTGTTGGGCTTGACAAAGTGAGATGAAGAACTTTCAGTCACATGGCCCTCCTTCATCTTTCACACCGTCTTTGTAAGACTAGACTTGGCCTTCAATACTTCGAAAGTTTTGATGACTTCGTAAGTTTTGGAGACAGGACCTTAGGAAGTTTTTGCATCCACTGCAGTAGAATTCAGTACTTCGAAAGCATTCCTTTCTTTTGAGACCAAATTTTTTTTTCCGAAAGTAAATTTTCACTTATGTTCTTCTTCACTTTGGAGCTTCTGAAAGGAAGAGATTTTCCTTCCAAAGTATCTTCTTTTTTTTCTTCTTAGAAGTTTTCTTCTTGGTCATGTGGATAGTGCTTTTGGGATTGTATATATAATTCTTAGCAAAGTGAGAAGTACTACCACACATGATATATTCAGTTTGCATACTTCTAAGACACTTCTTCTGAGTAGGAGGCTGAGCTTGATATCCTTCTACTTTCTTCTTCATCTTCACAGATGATGCAACATGCTTCTTAGGGTGAGGCTTGCTTTTGAAACTGGATGGTTCAGGCTGTGCAGCAGTGGTGCATATTTGATCAGCCTTCTTCCCTTGACCAAGATGATTTGCACATGAACTAGGACTCTTGGTACTACAGTCCAAGGTTGAATCTTCAATCTTCACCACTTCAAATCCAACAGAGATAAAAACTTGCTTTTGCTTGGACTTGAAGTTGCTCTTGATCTCTTGGGCTTTCTTTAATTTTCTTTTGGCTGCCCTGATCAAGTTCTTCCTAGTAGACTTGGTTATCCTTGGTTCATTCTTCTCTCCATGAGAATAGTGCCCTTTCTTAGGATGATCTTCTTTACTTACTTCAGATCCATCCTCCACTATCTCCTCTTTATCCTCATCTTCTTCTTGGATGGGGTCTATCTGGACAAGTTCCACACCTTTGAGGTCTTACATATAATAATCTGTGTGGAGGAGCTATCTTACTTGAACCCAATCCCTACCTGTTCTGATAGCTTTGCATGCAAGGATAAAGATATGATGTTGTTGAAGGTTTCCTCTTTAAGAACACACTTTTCCACCTTGGCTTTGCTGATCACAAGCTCAGTCTGGCATTCAGTTAACTTGGTAATGAGATCTTTGATTTGAGTCCTATAATTTGTGTGCTCATGCTTAAAAGTTGAAATTGTTTTCTCTAAATACTATATTGTAAGTTTATAATCATTTTCAGCTCTTTTAAAATCAGTTTTTTAAAATGTTCAAGGACTCAAGATCATATCTCACTTCCAGGTTATAGGAGCTACACATATTTACTTTAGCAATCATTCAAGAGTACAAAGATGTTCTAACACCTTGGCTTCTTCATGGTCAACCATCAGTGCTTGATTAGGAGAAACATCTTCTACCTGGAAGCTCCAGTAAAAGTCTCCTTCTTCAACAACAACAATAGTTTGTTGTTTTGGTTGGCTTGGCTTCTTAGATCTAGGAGCAAATTCAGGGTAGTTTGGCCTGGATTGTGCTTGGCCACCATTTTGTGCCTTGCACTCGCTAGCAAAGTATCCCATTTGGTTACAGTTGTAAGACTTCACTTTGCTTTTATCCAGTCCAAACTTTCCACCAGATACATTGCTGGGAAACTTCCTTCCAGTTCTCTTGTAGAACTTCTTGGCTCTCTAAGTGAGAAGAGCCATTTGCTGGACTATCTCCATATACTCTAGGTTATCTGGATGGATACACTCTCGGTCTTCAAGAATGAAGAGAAAGTTGCCATAACTTTCATCAACAGACACAAAGGCTTGAGCAGAGCTTGTCTTTTGGAATGGGTTTCCTTGGATGTAACTCTCCCTAGATGTCTCAGGGAAGGTGATGAAAATACCCTTTTGTGAGTCGTCAGGGTAGCAGATAAGATGATGTTATCGTTCTCTACTATCCCTTTCAACCACATAAAGGGCTGAACTCTTTTGATTGCTGAAAGAGCTGCTAGATGGATTTTGCATGTTCATCTCCATCTGGTAGCCACAAAACATACCATACAGCTCTGTGAGAGTAAGGGTAGAGAGGTTTTCAGTTCTCTTAATGGCCACACAATAGTGAGTCCATTGTTTGGGAAGAGAGAACATGAACTTCCTCATAATGTCCTTATTATCAAGTTTTACTCCAATATCCATGAGAGTATCTACAATCTTAATATACTTGAAGTATTATTGGGTTATAGTTTCACCTAACTTGCAGGCAAAGTTCTCAAACAGCTTCTTCATCACATAAGCTTCAGTGCATCCCAGAGCTGCTTAGCAGTTTTGCACTTCTTAAAGCCTCTATATATAGAGTTTAGAAGAGTAGTTTGGAGAACGGTCATGGCTTTTTGATCTACATCAATTTTCTTCCATTCTTCCTCATAATAGTCAACCATTTCCTTTGGAATCATCCCACCTCCATTAGGGGTTGAAGAGGTGCTTAGGATGTGAGGTCCTTCAACAACTAATCTCTTCATCTTGCTGTCTTAAGACTTGATGAACCCTTCCACACGTTGGCACCAAGTATCAGAGTCAACACGAGTGATGGTACCGTGTCATGATACTAGTTTCCATATCAGCCTTTGAGAGAACTACCATTTGAGCTGGTAGGTGTTTTGTGAAACTAAAATGATTTAAGATGGTGCAATCTTACAATCAAAAGCCTAAAATGCTCTAATACCAATTGCAGGACTGGTGAAGGGGGTCAATGCAACAGTTTTACAGTGTTAGGAGAGTTATAACATTTAGTAGATCAAATAAGAAACCGATTTATGATGAAACAAAGAACACAAGTAAAGAACAAAACAAGAACAAGAACACACTAATATGGTTTTCAAGAATGATGTATATTGCTCTTAAGTTCTTATAAGTGTTACAAAGCTTACATAAAGATTACAAGTACTTGAGATACTTTATACTACATCCTTCAGCTGGCCATTCTTTGAATGCCAGCAGGAAACACTAGTCTAGACAATAAGATCAATGTAAAGTCAAAAGGCAGATTGCTTTTTTGACTAGTGACTACGACATGCCATAGCTCACATCCTTATCTAATATAAAAAGGATTAAAGTACACAAGTAGAAAGTTACAGTCTTAAAACCTTAATCTACAGTTTCACAAAAGTATGGACTTTTCACCAACTCATCTAAGTTGGTGAGTCTTCAGAGATGGCAGAGGAAAGTAGTCAAATTTTTTCAAAAGGTGATCATGTCTTCTCTGTATTTGGAAGAAATCGATCTTTGGTTTCGGAAGACTTTGTCTTTGAAACTTCGGAAAACTTTGACTTTGAATTTGGCTTCGGAAGATTCGATACTTAGCATAATTCACCGAGTTATATCAAATCTTCCGAAGTAACTTCCTTGTACTTCACATGTGCATGCTGAGAGCTCTTTGGTTGCATCAGCCTCTAAGTGTAATCCTTGCACAACTCTAAGAACTGAGAAGCTCAACCAACCGAAGCAGCAAGGTACAGTTGTTGTTGAAGAAGAAGGCTTTGACATGAGCTTTTAGGTAGAAGATGTCTCTCCAAACCAAGTCCTGATGGTAGATCACGATGAAACTAAGGTATTGGAACAACTTTGTACTCCTGAATGCATTGCTAAAGTTAACATGTACAGGTCCTACAACTTGAAAGTAAGATCTAATCTTGAGTCCTTAATTTTAAAAGTTGATTTTAAAAGAGTAAAAATTGATTATAAGCTCAAAATAAAAGACTTAAAGAAAACCATTTCTACTCTAAAAAATAAGCATACTAACTATAGTACTCAGATCAATGATCTTGTTACCAAGTTGACTGAAGGCTAGGCTGAGCTTGTGATTAGCAAAGCCAAACCAGAAAATGTGTTCTTAAAGAGGAAACCTTTAAAAACATCATATCATCATCCTTGCATGTAAAAGTTTATTATCAGAAACCCGATCTATACACAGTGCAAATGATTCATAAAACGTACATATCCCACAGATCAAACATCAATAACATAATGAACACAATGAGCAAGCTTCAAAGCTATTCAATAATCATCATAACTCATACACAATAAGAAAGATCAAAGGCTCAAAATGAACTCGATATGCTTCCAGCCAACACAAACAAAATTGTAACAAAGATATTTTCATATTAGGGTTTTGGAAAACTTGCTTACAATAAGAGAAACATTTCTATATATAAGCAGACATAGTTTCGGTGGGCAGCGAAACTGTCTAGCCCATTACCTTGTTTTTGATGACAAGTCCTCTATCATCCTTCTTGTTTCTAAACACCCACTTGGTTCCTATGGTAGTCTTCCCTTGAGGAAGAAGACGTAGGTTCCAAACCTTTGTCCTTTTAAATTGAAGTAGCTCCTCCTGCATAGCTTCAACCCAACTTCCATCCTTTAAAGCTTCATCAACTTTCTTTAGCTCTATCCGGGACAAGAAACAAGAGCGGAGACAACATTTGCATCATGGGTTTGTCCTCTTATCCTTACCCCTGTGTCAACATTTCCAATAATGTTTGTGGTGGGGTGAGACTTATGCATCCTGAGTTGAGGGATCATAGCAAGTTGCTTGGAGAGATCTAAATTTGAGAAATTTAGATCAGGTATTGAAGTATCTCCCGCCACATCAGCAGACTTATCAAGAGAAACTTGATCCAGTGAGTGTGTGACATCATTGATGTTGTCTTCCATGGAGTGGTTTTCAGCATCAACAAACTCTTGATCACTATCACCACCACCATTTCCTTCCACATTTGAAGCTCCTTCAATTTGAGTGTTGTGCCTCTGAGCTGGAATTTATTGGCACCTCAGATGTGCTGATAGGAACTCCATCTGTAGAGTTAGTTACCATTGGAGCTAAATTAGTTTGTTCTAAAGGTCTTCTCAGCTCAAATCTTGGGTCAGGATCTCCTGTTGATAAGATATCTATGGATCCTGAAACATTCTCACAAGATTTGTTAAAACAATTGGTAACTAAATCAAGATCAAATAACCAATCAGGACCAGAACCTTTCATACTAGGAGCATGCTCATTGAAAGTCACATTGGCTGACTCCTCAACTACTCTAGTTCTGAGATTGTATACTGAATAATCCTTAGCTTGAGAAGAGAATCCAATAAAGTGTCCATCGTCTGATTTCTCATCAAATTTGGCTATTTGATCTTTGGTATTCAAGATGGTGCAAGGACATCCAAATGACCTGAGAAAACCAATGAAAGGTTTTCTCTTGTGCCAAAGTTCATAAGGAGTCTTACCATGAGTCTTGACTACTAAAACTATGTTTTGTACATAGCAAGCTGTGTTTACTGCCTCTGCCCAGAATGTGATAGGCACTTTAGAGTCAGACAACATCGTTCTTGCAGCTTCAATTAGTGTCTTGTTTCTCCTCTCAGCAACACCATTTTGCTGAGAAGTCCTAGGAGCACTATGTTGTCTTGAAATACCCTTTTATTCACAAAATGTATCAAGGATTTGGTTACCAAATTCAGTTCATTGATCACATCTTATGATCTTGACTCTGTGATCACATTGATTCTCAATATTTAAGATGAAATTCTTCAAGATCTCAGGAGTCTCATCCTTAGTTCTAAGAAAGAAGACCCAAGTGAATCTTCTAAAATCATCAGTGATCACTAAACAATATGAGGTTCTTCCTAGACTCATTACACTGGTGGGGCCAAAGAGATCCATATGTAATAAGTTTAGGGAGTAGTGATAGAGTTTCTTTCCTTTGGCTTGTGAGATACCTTGAGTTGCTTCCCTTTGAGGCATGCAATACAATGGTCATCACTTGTAAACTCTTTCTTTGGCATTCCAATTACTAAATCCTTAATCAATTTATTCATTTTTTTAAAGTTCACATGGCACATTCTTTTATGCCAGAGAAAAGACTCATCACTATTTGCTTTAAACAGAAAGCCTGAAACTTCTCGTGCAGGAGATGTT
This sequence comes from Flaveria ramosissima, assembly GCA_025215565.1. NCBI lineage: Eukaryota > Viridiplantae > Streptophyta > Magnoliopsida > Asterales > Asteraceae > Flaveria > Flaveria ramosissima. The sequence continues at coordinate 41,399,497 of CM046033.1, read as the reverse complement.
TCTTGCAAGTCCATCTTGTACATGCTCCCTTTCCTAGGGGCTTTGAGCAAGATATGCTCTTGAGAAATGACCACCCCGAGCTTGAGAACAATGCACTCATGCTCAGTGAAAAGCATGTTATGTCTTTGATCACAAAATTGAGATACGCTCAAGATATTTTATCCAAGATCCTTGACAACGTTTACCTTTTCAATAGTGAGCTTACCATTTGTGACCCTGCCTCTTCCAGAAATGTAACCTCCAACATCTCCTCCAAAAGCAACTTTTCCTCCATTAATTTTCACAAAATTTTGGAGTAGAGAACCATTTCCTGTCATGTTCCTGGAACAGCCACTGTCATTGATCCATACATTCATGTTTGTCTTGAGCTATTCCTGTAGAAAAGAGATGGTTAGTTACATTTGGAATCCCAAGCCTTGTTGGTTTTGGGCTTATCAAAAGAAGTTGAAAACAATGCAACAGTAATTGATCCTATTGTCAGATTTGGAGGATCATTTGCTGATGTTGATGAAGAACTTTCAGTCACATGGTGCAAGATCGGGTTTTGTCACTCAACACTTTTGTTTTCTCTCAAACTCACTGAATCACACTCAGTTAGATGATGTAGAGCTCCTCTAAGAGTTGATAATAATATACTAAGTAATCAAAACACAAGAAGATAATTTTCAAGGTACTTGTATAAATTACTTCTCAAATCAAAGTATTACAAGACTCTTACAAGCATATTACATGAGTTACAATGAGAAACTATATATACTATCACCTACAGCCGGATATACTTTGATACATGCTGGAAACCTATGACTAAAGCAAATACTACATTACTAAAGTTAAGGTATCTTAGATAAAATATTATCTAAGATTTGGTAGTCATGACATGTTTGAAGATCATGTATAGGTTGGACTCACCTTAGTATAGATTGTTTACTTTACTTGTAATAGGACTTTTATTAGTTTCCTTTTGTATGTTCTTAGTTTTGTGTGTTTTTAGCAGTCCAGCGAATCTGTAAATTCGCTCACAGTTTGCTGTTCTAGTTTATCCGGCGAACTTATGTTCTGCCGGGCGAAACTGTAGTTTCGGCATGACAGTTTCGCTGGTAGTGAAACTGTCTGCGAAACTACAACTGCTATATATACTTTTGTTAATTTTCATTGTAAGGTAAGCTTGCAAAACCCTAATCGTGGATCATTGTTGCAAGTTACCTATTCCAAGCAGTTATTACACAGAAATATCATTGTGCTTCATGTTATTGATTGTCATTGTTCCTTTTGTTATCAAATATGATTTAGAATTGTATTCAATCTTCTCTATTGTCATTGTTTAGCATGCTTGTTAGATATTGAGCAATTCATCACATCATTTGCACTGTTTTTCGATCACATGGACCAACAATATGGTATCAGAGCCTTAGTGCTCTTGATTTGTTGAGTTTTTGTGGTTTTTGTTCAATATCTAGTCTCAATCAATTTTCATTGAATTATACGGTGTTTTTGACATGGAAATTGATTATATTATGCTAGTTTTCGTTTGAGGAAGATCCTATAATCATCAGATCTCAAATTCATTGAGTTTTGAATGATTTCAGATTGATTTTGAGTTGAAAAAGGGTTTTGAGATCGATCAGCGAATTTACTGTTCTTCCAGCGAAATTGCCATCATCTTTCAGTGAAACTATGACCTATTTTGCATCAGAAGTTGTTTTCTAGTGATTCTGCGAAACTAATCTCTTGAACGAAAGTTCATCAGAGTTTGTGAACGATCAACAAGCGAAATTGCTGCTGAATTTGATTTTGAACGAAAGTTCAAGCTTGTTTCGTGCGAAGTTAGCAGCGAAACTAAGCCAGTGGTGTCTTTGGAGTAGCGAAAGTGCTGCTGAAATTGCTAGCGAAATTAGCTTTCTCAGCGAAATTGTCAACGAAAGTAATTCTTCTGCGAAACTATCATCAAAGTCATCTTTTTCTGCGAAATTGTCAGCGAAATTATCATCTTCTCTGCCGAAACTACAATGTCGAAATTAACTACTCTCACACTTGCTGATCTTGAAAGTGTTGCTCCTAATAGGCCTCCAAGACTCATTAATAGAGATAATTTTGAAGATTGGAAGAGATGTCTCAAAGCTTTCTTCTTCAACACTGATATTAACCAATGGGAATCGATTACTTCTGGTCCTCACATACCAACGGTTAGTGTTGGTGATGTTGTCTCTCAAAACAAGGACCCATCTTCCTATACTGAAAGAGATCTGAAATTGATTGATCGTGATCAAAAGGCTTTTGGTGCTCTAACTCTCTGTTTAGCACCAGACATCTACAACCGTTTTGCAGAGCATAAAAATGCTAAATCTCTTTACGATGCTTTATGTGAATTTTATGATGGTAATGGAGATTTGGTAAAGGATAAGAGTATTCAGGTTGAAAAGGAATTCAATTCATTTGTGGGATACAAGAATGAGAGTCTGATAGATCTCACAAACTGTTTCTTAACTGTCTCAAGCACCTTAAAGAAATATGATGAAAGGCTCTCCAACAGTGAACAAGTTAACAGGCTTCTCGATTCTCTTCCACCCCAGTGGAGTCTTCAGGTGAGAATGCTTAAACAAGAGAGAGGGTTCACAGATTACAAGCTGATGGATCACCAATAAGTTGAAATCCTTTGAGTTGGATATGAAAAGACGGGAATTTAACCAGACTATGATGCCCACATCTGGTTTTTCTCAAAATGCTGCTTTGTTGTCATCCGCTGCAAACTCTCAAATACAAAATCCAATTCAAGGAGGGAGCAATACAAGTACTTTCTCGAGTGGGAACAGTCATGTTGGAAGAGATTTGGGTAATTCTAAGGCCAATGTTGAAACTCCAATTCCATCAGAAACAATGGCTCTTTTTGGAATGTTTGTTCAGAGCTATGAAGCACTTGTTGCTGGAGAACTGAAAGGAAAGGAAATGACTATGGAGGACATGTACCAGGTTGATCCTGATGATCTTGAAGAAACTGATATTCAATGGCAGATGGCGATGTTAACTTTGAGAGCTCGAAGATTTATGGAAAGAACAGGACGAAAGAACTTTGGTGGTCAATCATCTACTTCAAAACTGGGGTTTGATAAGTCAAAATTGAGATGCTTTAATTGTAAACAATTAGGACATTTCAAACGTGAATGTCCATTACCAATTGTCACAGATCCTAGTAATTCTGGTGTACCAAGACTGACAGCAGAGAAAGAAAAGGAAGATGTGAATCTGAAAAAGGAGTCTGCTTTGATTTCAAACTTTGACTGGAGTGCCAAGGTAGAGGAAACAAGAACTGAGATGAATCATGTGTTAGTTGCTGAGTTTGTGGAAAGTAATGAAGAGGTAGATGGTGAAGATGGATTTGAGCTGTTGAAGGAATTTAAAAGAGAAAATGTGTCATATGTAAATGGGAAAGAAGAAAAAGATGATGGAAATAGGGCAGACGAAACTGCAGGTTTAAGTGAGAAAAGAAGTTCAAGAGATGGGATAAGAAAGGATAATGATGATGATGCTGCTACTATTGAGGAAAAGAAGTCAAGTACTCCAGTATGCCTGTGTGAAAAAGCCTTAGCTGCTGAAAGGATGGTAATGGGACTTCCATATGAGGTAATACAGGATATGTGCTGACCTGCTTGTAAAATTAGATTATTTGGGATTTATAAGGCTAACCGTTTATTAATTGATAATGAAAAGGATTTAAAGCGAATTAATGATGAACTTAAAATCAATGAATCAAAATATTTTGTGAAATTAAATGAGGCTTTAAAAGAAAATGATCATTTAAAACGAATCGTTTTGGAAAGAAATGTCGAGATTAATACTTTGACTGAAAGGGTTGCTCTTGTTGAATTTGAAGCACGCAAACTTCAGTCAAAGTTAGATAAATGGACTATTTCAGGAATGAAACATGATGATCTTTGTAAATCTCAACGGGGAGCTAGAATTAAAACAGGTTTGGGTTATGAAAAAGTAAAGGTTTATCCTCCACCTAGTACATACTGTTATTCTCCTATGCGTGTTCCTCATCCTTCCAATGATTTAATCAAAACAGATACTGACAGTATGTCTACAAGTTTAGAGGGGATTAACTCTAAGTACATTCGTGAAGACTACGACTATGGACCAACTAGTGGGCTTGGATGCACTAGTAATAGTACACCTGATAATCAGCAGTCTGTTTTAGTTCATAAGTCTAGTTTAAATTCTGTTTTTCTTTCTAGTTCGACTATAACAGACTCTGATGTCTCATGTTCTAATGATAGTTTTATTTCATCTTGTAATTCAGATCATGGTAGTGATGATTTTTGTTCTCATAATGATTGTAATGCCTCTGATCTTTCTCCAAAACCAACTGAGCAAATTAAAACTAATTGTTTCGAAAAGTTCTTTTCTCATCCTATTCCATCTTTCACTCCATTAAATATGACCTCATCTGATGAACGTATTTCTTCTTCATCTGACACCAGTACCAGTGGAACTAGTTTTACTGATATGTCAGATGAATCTTCTTATAATTTTGTAAATAATAATTCTTGTTCAAATAAACATCAAACTCATGAGTTGTATGAGACATTCAATGATATTGATTCTAGTTTGTCTGAATGTGATGAGGAGATTATTATTGATCCTATTTTTACCCTATCACATCACAGACCTAGATTCAAACCTTATTGTTTCAGGTGTGGTCAAGAGGATCATCTTGTCAAGAATTGTCCTTCTTTGATTCAAGGATCCTCTAATAGGAACTGTTTTGGAAATAAATTGACAAAATTGGTTAATAATTTCTTCTGCAAAAAATCTGCTTCTTCAAAAAGCAAAGTTGTTCAATCTTGGGTTCCTATTATTGATCCTATTTTTACCCTATCACATCACAGACCTAGATTCAAACCTCATTGTTTCAGGTGTGGTCAAGAGGATCATCTTGTCAAGAATTGTCCTTCTTTGATTCAAGGATCCTCTAATAGGAACTGTTTTGGAAATAAATTGACAAAATTGGTTAATAATTTTTTCTGCAAAAAATCTGCTTCTTCAAAAAGCAAAGTTGTTCAATCTTGGGTTCCTATTACTCCTGGCTAATTGATTTGTTAATTCTTTTCAGGAGTCCTCATCAAAGATTGAAAACAGTTTATGGCATGTTGATAGCGGGTGTTCCAAACATATGACGGGATTAAAAGACTTGTTGACCAATTATCGGATTATAGATGGAGGATATGTTGCTTTTGCTGGTAACAAAAAAGGTGGAAAAATGATTGGACAAGGAGAAGTTACCAATGGTTCTCTCACTTTGTAAAAAGTCAACTATGTTCCCGAGTTGGCTTTTAATCTTCTGAGTGTTTCTCAAATCTGCGATAAAGACATTCCTGTTCTATTCAAATCTGATGAATGTGTATTTTTAAAATCAGAGATTGTAATTTCAGACGATTTGATTCTCATGCGTGCTCCAAGAAAGCATGATACGTATCTTCTTGATATGAACTCAAGCGAATCAAAGGCTACTGCAACTTGTCTTCTTTCAAAAGCATCAACTTCTGAGTCTCTCTTATGGCATCGTCGATTAGGCCATGTTAATTTTAAGATAATTAATAAATTAGTAAAGAACAATCTTGTTAGAGGACTTCCTTCAAAAGATTTTTCTGTTAATGAAAAATGTATGGCATGTGCCAAAGGCAAACAACATAAGAAACCTCATAAGCCCAAACTTCTAAATAGCATATCTTGTCCTCTCGAGTTGTTACATACTGATTTATTTGGCCCAATTAGTGTTAAATCTATTGCTAAAAAATCATTTTGTCTTGTGGTTACAGATGATTTCTCAAGATATTCATGGGTGAGGTTTCTTGCACACAAAGGCGAGGTTTGCAGAGGAATTGCAGAGATTAATTCTTTCTATCGAAAGAATTAGTAAGAGAAAAGTTATGGGACTGAGAAGTGACAACGACACTGAATTCAAAAATCAGATTCTCGATTCATTTGTGCTCAAAAGGGGATTGTGAGACAATTTAGTGCTGCGAGAACTCCCGAACAAATGGTATTGCAGAACAAAAGAATCGCACTCTCGTTGAAGCTTCTCGTACAATGCTGATAGAATCTTCATTACCCATTATCTTCTGGGCTGAAGCTGTAAATTGTGCTTCATATGTTCTAAACCGGGTGTTGATTGTGAAAGATAAAATGAAGACTCCTTATGAACTTTTTCATAAGAGAAAGCCTCTAATTGATTTCTTTCGGCCATTTGGTTGTTCTTGCACTCTTCTGAATACTCAATCTCAAAAGACAAAGTTTGGTGCTGTTTCTGATGAGTGTACTTTGTTGGTTATTCTTCTTCTCAAAAGGCATATCGGGTTTATAACAAAAGAACACGTATCGTTCAAGAGTCGTTCTATGTTGATTGGCATGAATCTTACTCTTCTGAAGTTAGATCTGAACCAACATGGTTCTTTGACTCCGATACTGTATTTAATTCGTTCAATTTTCCAGTTTTCAATGATGATACGTCCATTCCAAATGCTCAAACAAATACTATTTCATCATCTCCATCGTCTGTTCCTTCCAACTTATTAGTAAATGATGCTGTTTCAACTGATGTTAGTTCCTCGTCTCCAATGAATGATCTGGCACCAACATCTGATTCTTTATCTCATACATCTTCTCCTTTACCTGATCCAACACCTATCATCAATTCACCTTCATCTAATCTTTCACCGACTATGGGTGATATTTCTCCAAACATCTTTCCTTCAGCCAGCGATTACAAAACATTGAAAGATCATCCTCTTGATAACGTGATTGGATCTATCTCTGATGGTGTTCGAACGCGAAGTCAATCTGGTTTAATTAATGTTTGTCTTTTCTCATGCTTCATTTCTCAAACAGTCCTGAAAAACATTCATGCTGCTCTACAGGATCCTTGTTGGGTGGAGTCTATGCAATTGGAACTTCAACAGTTCAGAAAGCTTAAAGTTTGGACCTTGGTTGACTTACCTCCTAACAAATATCCAATCGGTACAAAATGGGTGTTTAAGAACAAACCGGATGATCGAGGAGTAGTGGTGCGTAACAAGTCTAGACTCGTTGTGCAAGGCTTTGCTCAAGAAGAAGGGATTGATTATACAGAAGTCTTTGCTCCAGTTGCTCGTCTTGAAGCAATCAGAATATTTCTCGCTCATGCTGCTCATAAACAATTTAAAGTCTATCAGATGGATGTGAAGTGTGCTTTTCTCTACGGAGACATTGATGAGGAGATATATGTGTGTCAACCACCAGGTTTTGAGGATCCTGATTTTCCTGATAAAGTGTTTAAGCTTGACAAATCTCTGTATGGTCTTCATCAAGCACCCAGGATCTGGTATGAGACCCTTACACAGTATCTTCTAAGCAATGGTTTCTCTCGTGGTACCATTGATATGACTCTCTTCAAAGGGAAGTGAATGGTGAAATGTTATTTGTCCAAGTTTACGTTGATGATATTATTTTTGGATCTACCAATTCTCAATTGTGTAGAGAGTTCGAAGAGGTAATGAGTCAAAGGTTTGAAATGAGTATGATGGGAGAAATGTGTTTCTTCCTTGGATTACAAGTTGAACAACAGAAAGAAGGAATTCTTATTCATCAGGAGAAGTATATTAAGGATATTTTAAAGAAATTTAAAATGGATGATGCTTCTCTGAGATGACTCCATTTACTGCTCAGACTTGTCTTACTCCAGATGAAAACGGAAAACCAGTTGATCCTCATCTTTTTAGATCTATGATTGGCTCTCTCATGTATCTTACTGCAAGCCGTCCTGATATCACTTTTGCTGTTGGCTACTATGCTCGATATCAGTCGGCTCCAAAAGAATCTCATGAGAAAGCTGTCAAAAGAATATTTCGTTATCTCAAAGGATCATCTCGTTTAGGGTTATGGTATCCATATGGAGGGAATTTTGATTTACATGCTTATTCTGATAGTGATTCCAATGGTTGCAGGTTAAACAGAAAATCTGTGTCTGGAGGGTGTCAATATTTGGGAAATTGTTTGGTGTCTTGGCAGAGCAAGAAACAAACCACTGTTTCTCTTTCTACAGGGGAAGCCGAATATATTGCTGCCTCAAGCTGTTGTTCTCAAGTTCTCTGGATTCAACACCAAATGATTGATTATGGAATTAATTTTCTCCATACACCTTTATTTTGTGACAATGAAGCAGCCATTGGAATTGCAAAAAATCCTATTCATCATTCCCGAACCAAGCATATCGAGACACGAATTCATGCGATTCGTGATGCTCAAGAAAAGGGTTTCATCGATATTATACCCATCGATACGAAACATCAAAAAGCTGATCTTTTCACAAAAACTTTTGATAAACCCCGTTTTTATGAATTGATCTCTATGCTCGGGTTAATATCCTTTTAAATTTTCATTTTCTGTCCTTTATTAAAAAAAATAAAATAAATGAATAATAAAAAAATAACTATAATAAATTCATTATATATATTTTTTCATAATTTATATAAATTATCAATTCTTTGAAAATAAAAATTTGGGGGAGTAATTTCATATCCTGAGATCGGAATTTAAAATGACGAGAAATGATTGTATATCCTCTAAGTATGTTCTTTATACATGACCGGTGCTTCAATGAGAAATGATAGTAACTGATACTGGATTCTGTTTCACATAAAATTTTTAAGAAGAATCGATCAGATTCTTTAACGATATGCTTGATAGACTCAGCCTGACGAATAAAGTAGACAGCAGCTCTATGATTAAATTAAACATCATGCTTAAGAATGTCTGGATTTACTCAATTTTTTGGCTTGCACAAAAACTGAGTCCTGACAAAAATTGGATTGAGAATGAATCTTTCCCATTCTGCTCTTATATGTCATCTCCCTGGACCATATCTGGTATATTCTTGTATTTGTGTATCTTGTGTCTGTGCTAATCTCCTCTGCTGTACGAAAGTACTGACCTGGAGTGATGATCTCCTCTGCTGTACGATAGTACTGACCTGGAGCTCTCATCAGCACATGTTTAAATGGTCATCTCCTCTGTTATACGTGAGTATAGATCTGGAGCTCTCACCATTTTGATATAATTATGTCAAATCATCTAATCGATGAGTTCTTTTCAGAATGAAATATTCTGTTCATAATCATTTGCACACTAATGCACAAGCCTTGCTCCGTATAAAATTGATTCAAAATTCAAGAAATCCTGAGGTTGGGTGAGGGTTTTTGCCAAATGATTGTGGGGTCCTAACATTCTAAAGCATCTAATTGAACCTTAACAAATCATAAGCTGTTTGTCGAAAAAGGATAAGGCATGAGTTTAAGTGGACAATTATATCAGCAATCGTTATTGATTTGTTCTAATTTCAGTTGTTCCTGTGCAGATTGTGATAAGATCTCGTATTCAGTATGATCTCATTGCCGGTCGATGATTTTTGATCATCTTTATGTTCATAAATACCTAGAGGATGTGATCTCTGATTAATTTAGATCTCATTATGTGACGTTCTTCATTGTTAAAAAAAAATATAAAAATAAAAAAATAAATAAATAAAAAAAATATATAAAATAAAAAAAAAAAAGTGCCGAAACTATTCTTTCGCTAATTGTTTCGCAAGGCGAAACTGCAATTTCGCTAGGTTTACTAATTAGTTTTCAACTGGCTATCTCTTAGCGAAATTACAGTTTCTCTGGGCGAAACTGTAAATTCGCCATGCGAATCTATAGTTTCGCTCACTGCGAAACTATTTGCTATTTAAGTCGTTTTTGCGAAATTCTTCTCACATTTTCGCAAAAACGACCTGAGTAGTGTTTTAGGGCTTTCCGTGACTTTCGTGGGCGATTCTGAGTATTGTTTGTGTTTGGACTGATTGTGTGTTTCTTTTACTTCGCATGTGAGTTTCGAACCGTGTTCAATCATTTAAACTGGTTAAAATTAACTCCTTTTAAGACATTTGGATTTTGACTCTTCGGTGTCTTCGCTGTTCATCCAGCGAAACTGCAGTTTATTCTGCGAAACTGAACGAAAGTTCACTACTTCTCAGCGAAACTGTAAAGTTATGCTGTCCGCGCGAACTTAACAGTTTCGCCAAACTATTTTCAGTTTCGCAGAATCTGGACTTAAGCTTGTACAGTTTCGCCTGGTCATGTTTTCTTTTTGAACAGCGAAACTAATATGTTTTTTGCCAGCGAAACTATGTTTTTGCTTGCCGAAACTAATAGCGAATCTATTTTAACCTATTTTCGCCTAGTCGAAACTGTCTTTTGTTCAGCGAAACTAACATGTTTTAATGAGCGAAACTATTGTTTCGCTTGCCGAAACTGTTAGTTTTCATTGTTTTAGTATTATTTTCTTCTTTTCTTAATTTCTCATTCAACTTATCTGATTTCTTCATCAGGTTATCATGGCTAATCTCAAGTTTGATGAGCGGAATAATATCACAGCCATTTTAGATGATACTCATCCTAAGGCAGCTGGATTTAGAGATTGTATCAGATGGCTTCAAAGATCACCTATAGCTCATGCCATATCTCATTCGCCTACCATCTATGATCTTCATATTAGAGACTTTTGGCGATCTGCAGAGTATGATACTCGAGGAGATGTACAGCGGATCACTGCTAAAGTCGTTGATCACGAAGTGACGATCACTGCTGAGACTGTATCGAGGATTCTAAGACTTGAAGAAGATTCAGGAGATGAAGTGACTATGACAGATTCTGAGGTGTTCCAAGCCTTTAGAAGTATGGGATATGAGGGACCAGCCTTTGGTTCCCGGAAGGAGATCAAGAAGTCATTTTATCTAAAGAGTGGAGATACATTGCTCATGTTTTTATCATGTGTCTTGATCACCGTAAAGGTGGATCCGATGGTCTTAACATTGATTGGGCTAAGGCAATGGTGTATGCTGTAAAGGTGAAAAGGCCAATATTGCTAGACTGATTTTTGCGTGCATGGCGGAGAATGTGATGGCCTTAAAGAAAGACAAATGGCTGCTGTATCCTCGTTTTCTTCAGATGATTTTTGATGATCTTATACCTCATGTTCCAAAACATGGAGAGATTAAGAGGCTGGTACAAATGAATCCCCGTATCTTTGCTGACTGCTGTGCCATTCGCCACGACTTCAGTGGAAAGATCACCCATCTTTGGGAAAACATGTATCCTCCAGAACGCTGGAGCTATATTAGACGGGTGGATGAATCAGAAAATAAACGAGCTGAAGAAACAAGAGTACAACAAGCTGATGCTACAAAGAAAAGAAAGAGATATGCCAAAGAAAAAGACTATGACTTTGAGGAGGATATTGCTGCACAAGCTGAGGAAGTTAGGGTTGAAAAAGAAAGAAGGTCTAAGAAGAAAACTGATTTTGCTGAGCCTGAGCGACGAACCAAGCATAGACATGAAGGATTTACAACTAGAAGAGAGGCTAGTGAAAACCTTGATGAGGATATGATACGCAATCTGAATACTTCGTTGGCTAATGAACTGAGTATGATCAAGACTAAACTTACAAACCAGGAAATCAGAGAAAGACAAAAAGATGAAGTGATTGAAGGTATGCAGAGGATGTTAGTTGATCAAAACCGACTGGTGAAGAAGTTGTTTGAGGAGATTACACAGCTGAAAGCTGCAGCCGGCCTACCTAATCAACTAACTCAATCTGAGTTAGATGATTTGACTGATACTTCAAAGTACTCATTTCTGAATGTGGGTACTTCATCTAAGGTAGGAGAGGGCACTTCTGGTGCAGCAACTACTGGTGCAGGAGAGCGGGAAGCTCCAGGAGAGGATGTTGGAAGAAATGATGAGGAGGATATTATAGAGGCTGGGTTTGTAAACATGCAATTTGACTTTGAAAAGGATCTGGTTGGTGAAGAAGTTATTGTAACAGCTACTACTGAAGGAGAACCTGAGAAAGGTAAAGGGTTGGTTGATGAGGAAGAGGAAGATGAACAGCTCATAGACTATGATTCAGAACCTGAGTTCTATGAAGTTGATGAACGACCATTGATCTATGTTGCTAAAAAGGGAGAGGATGATGCAGATGTATTTGAAATGGATAAAAATGATTGGTTGGTGAAAGAGAAGGAGGTAGAAGAAATCACTCCTCTTTTCCAACACCTGGAGGGATTGAGCAGGAAGGAGGCTGACAAGAAAATCATAAGCTGGTGTTATAATTCAAGCTTAAAGATGTTTATGATCAAGAGACGTGGAGGCAATATCAGTTATATGCTTAAAAGGAAGGCTTTTAAGACCTTGCCTAAATGGGATTTAAGGCGTTTGGCAACTCTACCTCTGATCAATGCTCATCTGAGTGAAAGAGCCACATTTCTTGAAAAAGAGATAAAAAATGGGCTTAATGACAACTTTGAGTCTTTCGGGTATATGAAAGCAGAAAGAAAGAGATCAAAGAAGGATAAAGACTGGGAGACAGGAAAGGGAAGGATTGTTCTTAGAGTTAAACCTCCAAAGACTGTAAATCGGGTAAGATTGGCTGATCCTCTTCCCCAACAACTACAGGACTTTGAGAAATGGTTTTATGAAACAACACTGGAGAGTTGTGATCAGGGTTAAACATGGAAAGGAGTTTAGAGTATTTGATCCGATGGAGTTGTTCAGTTTCTGTGATGAAGATCTTCTGGTACTATGTGAAAATCATATTAAGGCTGGAGCTGGAGAGGAAACAAGGAAAGAAGCAAGTTTGTTTATGAACGTTGCCAACAAGATCAGGGGAGTAAGGTCTGAAGTAAAGAAGTTAGCTGAAAGGGTAAGGGCTCAGGATGACTTTAATATGGATGTTCAAGACCTGACCAGGCAATTTGCAAAGGCTAGTGGTCATTCCGAAGAAGCTAGTGATGCAGGAAAGGACCATGGAGGATCATTTGCTGAAGCTTCTGAGGACGTAGCTGCAGGAGGTGACGAAGACAGATCAATGGCAGCAGAGGAAACTGGAGCTGACAAGTCAAATCTAGAAGAGTGAAAACGGTGAGATCCAACCTAGGGGGAGTATTGAAGATCATGTATAGGTTGGACTCACCTTAGTATAGATTGTTTACTTTACTTGTAATAGGACTTTTGTTAGTTTCCTTTTGTATGTTCTTAGTTTGTGTGTTTTTAGCAGTCCAGCGAAACTGTGAGCGAATCTGTAAATTCGCTCACAGTTTGCTGTTCTAGTTTACCCGGCAACTTATGTTCTGCCGGGCGAAACTGTAGTTTCGGCATGACAGTTTCGCGAAACTGTCTGCGAAACTACAACTGCTATATATACTTTTGTTAATTTTCATTGTAAGGTAAGCTTGCAAAACCCTAATCGTGGATCATTGTTGCAAGTTACCTATTCCAAGCAGTTATTACACAGAAATATCATTGTGCTTCATGTTATTGATTGTCATTGTTCCTTTTGATATCAAATATGATTTAGAATTGTATTCAATCTTCTCTATTGTCATTGTTTTGCATGCTTGTTAGATATTGAGCAATTCATCACATCATTTGCACTGTTTTTCGATCACATGGACCAACAATATTCATGACTTACCTTTTGTCACCAACTAAAGTTGGTAACTATACTAACTGATAAGGAATGAATAGTGGAATAAAGAATGGTCAACTACATGGGCGTGGGAAAGCACCATGCAATATATCAAATATTTGCAGCGGAGTATCAGAAGGACCATACTTATGTCCACTAGTTCTTAGGAAGAGGCAGTTATACTTCGGAAGAGGCTACTTCTTTCCGAGGCTTGAGACATTCTTCAGGCCATCATACTTCGAAAGTCATTGTCTTGATTTCTTCTAAGTGTTGAATTTCGAAAGAAGGAAGACTTTGTCTTCGGAAGTTGGAGTTTCTCTTTGGAAGCTCCTTCAGACTTGACCTTTAGAAGCTCAGCATTTGCCTTCGGAAGTTCTTCATAAGTTGCACCAAAATTTATCTAAGTGTTTGTTTTGGTTGCACCTTGATCCAATCAACTCCCCTAGGCTGATGCTACCAAAACTTCACTTGTTTCTGCTTCTCAAAACTTTCAGCACCAGGGAGAGAAGATATTTATCTGTCTCTTTGTTCTTCCCACATGTGGTGCTGAGAAGTTTGTACAAATCATTCGTGGACAGGAGATCCAGTCTGTCACTTTGAATGATATGTACCCTCTGTTGTGTCCCTCTGAAGAGAGTTAGTTGACGGGAGTTGTACTCATACTCCCATCTAACTATAGACTCAAGTTCAGGACCTTCAACTATTTGAAGAAAGGCTTTGCCTTTGGTTGCTGATCCTTCCTTGTCATCTTTCTCTCTTATCTTCAACTCTCCTTCAATCTTGGTCCTTACGGTTAGCTCAACCAGATGAAGACTACTCAGATGATTTCTGATATGAGCAGCAATCTCAGAGTTGGAGGGGTTGGAGAATGGCTTCTCTGCTAACTCAGCAATATCAAACCTGCTTAAGTGTAGCAGAGATGAGGCATTAAGCCTGTTTATCTCACCATTCTCTCTCTCAACAACAAAGTTGTGAGAAGAGTCTTCGAACCTCCATTGGATTATTTTCTTTCTAGGCACAAGGGCCTGACTTGGTACTCTGTCCCCTTTCTTTGAATCCAGTAGACTCACCAACCTTCTTCTTAGATTCTTCTCTTCTTCGTTTAGTGAGTCAGAGTTAAGGCCACAATGTTTAGCACCCTGGTCAAGTGTTCCTCTTGGCAGATCAAGGAATTGTTCTCTAGTGAGGGAACATGAGGAGCCATCAACATAGGTTAGCTTAACTGACCCCTCCTCACAAGAGATATCGCTCAAAGTAGTACATTTGATGAGCTTCATCTTGATCTCCTTGAATTCCTCTAAGAAGAGAGGTTCGGAAGGCTGAGAGGATGACTTGGGTGGTTGTTGGGTAGATAATGATGTTTGGGTTCTAGGGAGTGTTTTGGGTTTGAGGATGGGTAGTTGAGGTGGCTGTTGTGATTGAATGTGTGATGAAGAGGGTATGGTTGATGGTGTGGGTTTCAGGACTGTATGGCTCAGTGGTTGGCTCGGTTTTTATGGTAAAAGGGAAAGGGATTGGTTCAGGTTCAGGTTGAGGTTGAGGTTGAGGTTGAGGTGTTGGTTTGTAAGTCATCCCCTGTATTCTCCTGTACATCTCTTTCCTTCTTCCTGCGCGAATATCAGCTTTGATGTCACTAACATTTCGCTGTAGGGTCTTCACAGACATAGGACCCACTTGCCTGCCTGAGAAGCCATGAGCCCTTAGATAGTCTTTTATCCAGGCTTTGTCACCTAGCTTCTTGACAGCTAGAAGTCCAGCTTCTTCCTCCTCCTTCTTCCTCTCTTTCAGTTTCTCCTTGGCAGGCTTCTTTCTCTCTTTCTCCATTTGATCTTGCTCTTTCTTAAAAAGCCACAAGATCGTGTCATTGTTGTGAGGAGTTAATTCCTCAAGAGAGAATCCCCTGGAGCTTAGGAAAGCTATCCTTTCACTCCTCAGCTGCTGGTCAGCTTCTTCTTTCTTTCCCTCCCTTTCTTCCTCTAAGGCCAACATTGCTGCTTCTTCTTTTTGCTCAATTTGCAACAATTTTGCCTTTTCTAACTCAATCAGCTCCTCAAGTGGTAGCAGGAGCACATCTTCACTTAAAGCTCCAAGATTGACAAGCCTGTCAATGATCTCCACCCTCCTTCTATTGTTGATAGCCTCCTGGTTGGCTACAACTACTTTGCTACTTGCAGCTAGTAGTTTCCTAGTGGGGAGTCTACCTTTTCTTTTCAGCTTTTCTAACCTTTCTTCCTCTAGCAATTCTTCCGCATTCATCTTCTTCTTTCCTTTGGTGTCTTCAGAAGTTTAGGACTTGGGAGGTTCTTGTGTAGAGGTTTCAGGTTGAGAGGTGGCAATTGGATCATGTGGTAATGATGGTGTCTGAGTAAGGGGTAAGTTGAAAAAGTTCTTACTATTTACCTCAGATGCTAGTTCAAGAATTGCATTTTTGACAATTAGATCAACGGATAGAGAAAATAACCCTTTCGCAGCTTCAATATAAGCTTTGGAAGTTTGAATAAATTCTTCTGAGGGCTTGACTTCAGCTTCAAAAGTTTGTGGGATTGCACTTTCTGTCCCAACTGTTTCAGTTGCTGGGCCATCAGTCCTTATTTCCCCTTCGAATTCAATCTCAGGTTAAATTTGGACCTTAGGTTGACCAACTTCTTAGATAGTGGTAGAAGGTGCATTCAACCTTTGAAGCTCTTCAGCTTCAAAGTATACCACAACAACATCTGGACTTGGCTGCTCCAAAGAAGATCCCATCAAGAACTTGGAAAAGAACATGTTTAGATCTTTGAGCATACTTGGGTCCACTTGAAGAATGATTGGAGGAGGCTCAGGGAAAATTGTTGCTTGCTGAGCAGGATATCTTGAAGTTAATGTTGAAAGAGCTAAATCGTATGGTTCCTTATGTGTTTCTCTCTGAACACTCTCCCTTTTTTTGGTAGCATCATCTCGAGAGCTTGATGAGATAGAGGAAGAGGTCAAGGAGACCTGAATTGGTACATGCCTAAAAGAACTCTCAGTTTGTTTCTCAGCTAGTATGGCCTTGCGACTTTCAATCTCAAGTTGCTGAGTGGCAGACCTATCCTTTAAAGTCTTAACCATAGATTCAAGGTTTGAGACTTTAGAAAGTAGGTCTCTTATGGTGAGTTACAGACTTCCCTCATCTTCTTTTGAAGAATCATGGGGAGATGAGGTAACATACCTGGTATGTTTATCCTCACCACCAGATGTGGTTTCTTGGCACCCTAGTTTCCTTTGCCTAATGATGTCTCTTTCAGAGTCATCAAAGGGCATGGTTGCCGTAGATTTAGTCTCAGAGATGTTACCACTATCCTGAAGGTCCAATGAGGCTCCTTTAGTAGAAGCAGCTGAATCTACATGAGTCCCCTCCATATCAGTGGGACTCACCTTAGTTTAGGCTTGCTGATGGGGGTTAGAGATAAGAGGTCTGTCTAAGCTCAGTTGATCCTTAAGAGGGTATTGTGGATCAACTTCACTACCTTGAAGAGACATAATCTCCTCATCAGTTCCTATCAATAGGTTGGTAAAAGATATGGAAGTTATACCTAATGACCTGGGACTTTGATCAATGTCTAATGGCATTAAGCCTTTGAGAGGGCTGTCTTTTTTTGGCTGCTTAGGAGAGTATAGTGACTCATCCTGAGGAGTTTTAGCTTGGGTTTCGGGCTCATGGGATTGAGACTAAGGAGAATCAATACCCATATTAAGGTCAATTGTGAAGGAAGGTGTGACCTTAGACTGAGTGGGAGCCCATGTTTCCACTCTAGCCTTTTTGGATTGAACAGGGAGGACTTGTTCAATCAGAGGAGATTGAACAAGGGTTGGTTTGGATCGTCACTGATATGTAATTTTGATGGGATGGGAAGGTAGATTTGGCATTGTGAGGGTTATTGCTGGTGTTGGTTCATCACCTGTGGGGTTAACAGCGATGTCACAAGGAGCTATGTGCTCAATCATACCTGGGAGAAGCTTAGTGTGTCTTCCGGTGAAGTTGGTGGACATCTTCTTCAGCACTTTGAGGATGGCCGACCTCATGTGAGGAACAGGTAGAACAGCTGCACAAACAGGCTTGCTCTAGTCCAGCTCACAGTTAATGATGTGCTAAATGAACAAGGGATACATGTAAAATGTTTCCCTTTGAAGGTTCCCCATCAGATTGGTCAGCACAAACTTTAAATAATTGAATCGGAGGCCTTTTACCAACCCATGAACTAGCTATCCTAGTTCATATAGGATTTGATCCCATCCCCCAGACTTGTTTGACAAGCAGTGAAGAACTATATGAAGCAGGAACTTCAAGTTGTAGGAGAAGTTAAACTTGTACACGGTTGACCTACTCACATCACCACCATATCCCATTTGGGTATATGTGTCATCTAGGTCTGCTTTGGGAAACTCTGTAGGAGAGCCTTCATCATGAAGCTCTAGATGCTCCCTGATGATCTATTCAGATATGATCAATTCTTAACCACAGATGCTCGACCTAAGAACCCTAACTTCGTTTAGTGTTTCAATCTGAGCATTTCCCCAAAATTCGGCCATGTGGTTCGAATAAACAGTAAGGTTAATGATTAGGGCAGTGAAGTAGGTGGATTGGGTTGGGAAGGAGATGATTTCAGAGAAGTCGGCATCCTTGGAAGAGTCAAGGAGTGCGACTTGGTTGTGCTGAGGGTTTAGTGCCATTTTTGGGAAAAGTTGCAAAGAAATGAGTTTCAATTTGGGTAAATTGAAGACAAAGGAAGCTTTGGGCAGTAAAATTGGTAAAAAGATTAAAGAAGTGAGTCGGGGTTATTTAAATGGGGGAAAAGGCGGTTTGGTGGTTGGATAAGGTGAAAAGATGGTTTGGGGTATGATGTGACAAGGGCGGTAAGGTTAAATCCATTTAAATATTCCGACATCATTAATAAAATCTTTGCTTTTTACAGAGTGGGGCCCAAAAGATTTTCGTTACACAGTAAAGCATTCTTCCGAGGGTAAAAGCTCTTCCGAGGGTAATCTTCTTCCGAAGCCAAATTTACTTCCGAAGGTAAATTTGTCGTAAGAGAAATTTACTTCCATGAGTAAGAGGGTCTTCCGAATGAAGAAGTTTTCAAGCTTTGGAAGGAGATTTGATATACCATCAAATGCTCTTCTGAGGCTAAAAACTGTTCGGAAGATGAAAACAACTTGAAGGAATTTTTCTTCGGAAGATACAGAAAACATCTTCCGAGGGTTAATTTCTCTTCAGAAGAACTCATACTTACCAAATTTTGAAGAAATACCTTTTATAACAGGGCTTAGATTGTTTTGACAAAGACAAGACACATTAAAAAAAGGTTTACAAATGAGATGGACTAATCAATGTTTATCATCCCAATAGCTGTAATAAGATATTTGAATCTTTGTTCATCAAATGCTTTGGTGAACAAATCAGCATATTGTTCATTTGAATCAACTTTGATTAATTTAATCAGATTTTTCTCATGAATATCTCTAATGAAATGGTACCTGATATCAATGTGCTTTGTCTTCGAGTGCTTTACAGGATTTTCTGTAATGGAGATTGCACTATTGTTGTCAATGTGGATAGGAATGCTCATGAAGTTGAATCCATAGTCTATCATCTGGTTTTGAATCCACAGCAGCTGAGTACAGCAACTAGCAGCAGCAATGTATTCAGCTTTAGCAGTAGATGCTGAAACGCAGGATTGCTTCTTGCATTGCCAATGAGATGATCCTTCCACCAAGAAATTGACATCCTCCTGATGTTGATTTCTTGTTAATATTACAGCCACCATAGTCACTATTAGAATAGCCATAGAGATTGAAATTGTTGTTCCTTGGATACTAGAGACCCAGTTTAGGTGCTCCTTTAAGGTATCTGAGGATTCTCTTGACAGCAACTAGGTGAGACACCTTTGGAGCAGCCTGATATCTTGTACAGATGCATGTTGCAAACATAATATCAAGTCTACTTGTTGTGAGATACATCATAGAACCAATGATTGTGTTATACTGATGTTGATCAGTATTCTCCCCCTCAGATTCAGGACAAAGATGGTGATTTATGGGTATAGGTGTCTTGGCAGGCTTATAATCTTTCATATCAAATCTTTTAAAATGTCACTGACATATTTAGATTGATTGATAAAGAACCCTTCCTTCATTTGCTTTACCTGAATTCCAAGGAAAAACTCCATTTTTCCCATGGAACTCATCTCAAATTTCTTCTTCATGATGTTCTCAAAGTCTTTGCACATTTGGTCATTTGAGGAACCAAATATGATGTCATCAACATAGACTTGTACGAGCAAGATGTCTTTCCCAAACTTTCTTATGAATAAAGTCTTGTCAATGGTACCTCTGGTGTATCCATTCTTCAGGAGAAACTGAGAGAAAGTCTCATACCACAGCCTAGGTGCTTGGTGCGGCCCATAGAGAGCTTTATCCAATTTGCAAACATAGTTGGGGTGCTGTGGGTCTTCAAATCCTGGAGGCTGGCATACATAGACTTCCCTATCTATATCCCCATATAGAAAGGCACACTTGACATCAAGTTGGTAGACAGTAAAATTCTTGGATGCAGCATAAGTTTATCTCATCACCGGTTTGAGTGTCCATTTTACTTATGATTTTATCTTTATCTTCTATCTTTGTTGTTATAGTTTATCTCATAATAAGCTAAACTCTTATTATCATCCTAATTGGGTGAAACTTATGTAAATTATGATGAACTAATAGTGTGGTTTATGTTATGATAATATTATGGTAATTTTGGGTAAACTTTTAATGGGTAGCATCTACATTTGAATAGAAAGTTGTAGACTTATGATTTGTAATTGTAAATGCCATATAAGGTTGAAAAACATATGAGCTAACTATTATTTGTGAAACTAGTCTTCATAATAAACTCATGGCTAAGAAACTAGAAATGGTTATCGGAAATAATATCACCTTAAGTTTATCATCATTAGCGAGTTTCTTTTTATTAGTTTGAGAAATCTACATAATTTTTATGGTTTTATAAATTTATCGTATGTTAATAAAAATTTAATTAACTCTCTTTCTAACATTAGGTTATGTTTTTGCAAGCATCACTAGGGGCTTGGTGGTTGTGTTTTAAATGACTCGATGCAAATTTCCTTTTTAATACGGAGTTGGTTTACAATAAATCCGCACTAGCTTGTGTCTACAATATTTAACCAAATTATTTTAATATATACATTCAACCGCACCATGCAATTCATCATAGTTACATACATGTAACCTAAATTAGGATGATAGTACCATATCACTAATTATCTCCAAATGTCTCAAACTTTACCTTTCATTTTATTTAATATTAATGTTTTAAATATCTTAAAAAGTTTTGGTTACTCTAATGCAACTAATCCTTTTCTCTAATCAAATTCATCTGGTAGTCAATCATTATGGTCATTAAGGAGGCTCAACGTGTCCATGGACTGATAATGAGTTCTTACCAACACTCTTTTACCGCACAAAAGTTACACGTGCCTTTTTTAGTGTAGTTTAGTATAACCAAAACTATTTTAAACTAAACATGTGTGAAAATCCTATTAAAATATATATACCATTTGCACACTTTAAGTTTTTAGCGTCGTTGTCAAGGACACGGAATTTTGAAAGGAGATTGACATTTTTGACTATCTTGTTTACGTTCTGTTTATATATATTGATAAACTTTGTTCTACTTTGTCAGTTAGTTGCTTTGGTTAATTTAACTATATTTTCCTTATTTAATTTAAGTCATAGTTAGTTTGTGCTTCCATAATTTGTGTATGCCCGACTCGTCTAGTCCTAAACTTGTTTTTATGTTCTAATATGTGGCTGTGTTGTCGAACATTTTATGATATAATTACTAGAGCCCACAAAAAAGCTTTCGATCAAACTACGGGATGAGATTTCTAAGGAGTCATGCCAACAGAAGCATATCAAGCCTTAGAAAAAGCAAGTAAGAAGAGCTTTACTTACAGTCCCTACAAAAACAAACCAATTTCTAAAAGCATTCATCAATTAGTCTTTTAAACCTTAGTTTCAGCCTAATTAGAAGTCCTAACCCAACTATTTGAACAACTATAAGCCGAACTGAAAAAGGCTCTGACGTGATGCAACATGTGCGGAGAGTCTCACAAGACCGGTGAATGTTAACAAAGCATTATGATGGTTGAAGACGTTAACTACTTAGGAGGCCCAAACAATTTGTACAACAACTCAAATCAGAGAACAACTCAACTTTCAGAGAAGAAGGCAATAGCCAAAATCCTCTAGATTCAGAAGAAGGTTACCCTACCAACAAAAGAAACCACCATACCAAGGTCCAAGCAGTAGTAGCCTAGACCGTGAAGGCCCATCCGTGGAAGATTTATTGTAGTAACTTCTAATAACCACATAGGCCATTAATGAATACATTTGGAAATTTTATCAAATATATGAGGAAAGGTTCCAAAAAATGAAGCTAACATAAAAGCAGTAAAACTTCACTACAAACCATTAAACATTAACTAGGTTAGATATCGTGCTTTGCCATATAATACTGTCACAAATGCAAATGCACAAGTGAAAGCCATCACTATAAGAAGTGGCAGAATCACCAAAGGTGATACACGTACATTACAACCAATATTAGAAGAAGTTGAAACTAAAATTCCAAGTAATGCAAGTGAAAAGCAAAAGAAACATGTTGTTGATGAGAACCAGTGAAGAAATACATACCACCCACCCTTTGTTTTGCCACCTCCATACCCTGGTTGATTAAGAAAATGATGAATGAAGGAACAATATGGCAAGTTAATGGGATTGTTTAAAAAACTCAACATAAACGTACCATAGGTGGAAGCCCAAGCTCAAATGCCAAATTACGCTAAATTCATAAAGGGGATGTTGTCAAACAAAAAGATATTTGAAGAGTTATCATGTAGATTTGAATAAGAAATGCTTTGAACTTCTTTAAAACAAACTACCTCAAAAGATGAACCTAGACCACCGCGTATGAGCATCAGTTTAGCTTAGCATTCCGCCAAATATTCGAGGGGCATCATAGAAAACTTGTTAATTAAAATCGACGAATTTATATTTTTTATTGATTTTGTGATACTTGACATGGATGAGGACAAAAATGTTCAACCTTATCAAATGATGAAAAGAAAAAGTTGCATAATATGCTTAAGCAACATAAGTGAGCATTAGCATGGGTAATCATAGATATAAAGGGAATCAACTCATCTGTTTACATTCACAAAATTCTAATGGAGGAAAACTTCAAATTCGTCATTCAACCTTAAAGTCGCCTAATCCGTGTATGCAAAAGGTGGTAAAGAAAGAGGTAATCAAACTGCTAGATGCTGGTCTGATTTACCCTATTTCTTATTTGTCATGGGTTAGTCCTGTCCAAGTTGATTCTAAGACGGAGAAGGAATGATAGTTATAACCAACGTGAAGAAAGAGCTAATATTGACTCGTAAAATTACTGGACGGAGAGTTTGTATTGACTATATCAAACTTAATAATGCCACATGTAAGGATCATTTGTAAGGCCCCGTTCCCAGGACGCATACAGTTGGTCATTCATCGCGCATAAAACATATAATTGCATGTATAGGTTCATAAAACGTTGCAGCGGAAAACATTAAACATCATTTTATCATAAAAATTTTGCAACAAAATACATCGTTGTTCAATTACAAAATATATGTTCTATTACAATACAACAGCATTATGAATATGGATGCCATCCCAAATAAGCTGAGTAGTCGCCTCGTGCCATCCTCAGCAACTTAACCTGCCAACTGGAAACACATAAAAGTCAGCGTTGTTGAGTGAGTTCTAGTTTTTATAATAAAACATACTTTACTTTCTTTTAAAACCATTCGTTACTTTTGCATGCTCACACATCATACGTACGCATAGATAAATCTTTATATATCATCATTCATTCATTCATTCGTTCGTTCCATATACTTTACTTGCGCATCGGACATCATCCGTACCAATACCATGTGCTACACCCGATCAGTCTTAGCTACTGGGCGAAGTCAATAAATGAACAGCTAAAACGTATGCCACAGTACTAGGGAGCGGTGAGAGGTTCTACATAAATGGTCAATCACAAAGAAGGACCCATATCCGATGCATGCAAGACTATTCATTTCTTTCTACTTTACGTTACATAATACTTCATTTCATTCATTATCATAATACGTAAAGCCATAGGAAAGCTAAACATACATATTAAGGAACGAAACATAAACATAAACATGCAGCATCATCATTCATACGCATCAATCATCATCACATCACACACGTCATACATACTATGCATCACACGCACCGCCATGCCTAACATCACACATAACGGCATACATATCATCATCATCATCATCATCATCATTAGCTCATCATCATGCGTCACCTTATACCGTCCATGCCCATCACATCATCGAGGAATTCCCATTCGACCATCATCTCTCAAAGTCCTTAAAACTCCTATGCGTATATTCCGGCGTATGGACACCCCCAGTCGCATGGCCTTCAGGGCGACTAAACACTTAGGCGAATGGGCATCTATGCGAATGGACCCTATGTGAATGGACTCTCAGTCGCATAGCTTTCATGCGTATGGCCTTCAGTCACATGACTTCAGGCGTATGGGCTTCAGTCGCATACCCTTTGTGCGAATGAACCTCAGTCGCATGGCCTCCAGGCGCATGGACTTCAGTCGCATAATCTTCGTGCGAATGTACTTCAGTCGCACAATCTTTCAATCACATGACTCCCCAGCACATGAACTTCAGTCGCATGGCCATCGTGCGTATGGACCTCAGTCGCATGGCAAGCGTGCGCATGGACCTCAGTCACACTCCAATCGGCCGAATGGCCTCCAATCGCCCTCCAGTCGGTCGCCTAGCCCTAGCTGATGCAGAATGCAGTTCATCCCGACCGCAGCCGACGGGTTTCGGCCTCTAACCCCTTCCAAACCTCCTTTAAGCTCAAATCAACCATCCTAAACCTTAGGGAAACATAGCACGACCTTATTCAAGCATAACCAAGCAAGAAATCAAGCCTCAAACGCATCATACACATACATACATGCATAAAAACGGGTTTTCACCCAAAACTCGAAAATGGGTTTTTAGATGTGTTCCAGCCCCAAAATCAGTTTAAAACGAGTAAAAGAGGGGTCCTAGAACTCACCTTAACGATCCCGTCGAGTAGAGTTTCGATTTGACCCGCTACACGATGATTTCCACGCTTGAATCCACCCAAACCAAGCTTTTCTCCTTCTCTTCTCCTCTCTTGGCTGAAAATGGGAACAATGGGGGTGTCTTCCCCCTTTTATACTCCCATCTTTCAAAGTTTCTCTCGTGGGCGAGTTTGGTCCCTCGACTTTGGACTTTATTTCTTTGTTTCTTCTTTCGTCGGCTTCAAAGGAAGTTTCCGGGCGTTACAAGTCCACCCCCCTTAAATAGGTTTCGTCCCCGAAACCTGTTACTCCTTAAACAACCGTGGACAATGCTGTCTCATCTATTCTCCAGTTTTCCACGTATGCTCAGATCCCTTTCTGTGCTTCCACTGTACGCGCACAAGTAGAACCACTCTATTACTCAGCCTCTTCTCCTTTCGATCGATGATTGCAACTGGTTGCCCCATCTAATTGAACCGTTCATCTACCTCGATATCATCTAGTGGGACAACCATGTCTTCATCCGACAAACATTTCATCAGACGAGATACGTGGAATATCGGATGAATCCCACTTAGTTCCTCTAGTAGCTCCAAGCTATAAGCCGCCCTTTCCTACTCGAGCCACGACTCAGAAAGGCCCTACGTACCTCAAGCTCAACTTGCCCCGCTTCCTGAACCGAATGATACCTTTCCAAGGTGAGACTCCCAGCATAACTCTATCAACCACCTGGAATTTAATCTGTCAACGTCTCCCATCGGCATACGACTTCTGCCTATCTTTAGGCTTTCTACCTCGTGAACCTTCGACTGTCGGGTGCAAAGGCTATAACCTTTCCCTCTACCCTAACACACATCCCAACCCCGATTAGGAAGCATCTGAATAAAACGCTAGATCCTCACTCCCATCGGGTAATGACAGAACTGGAGCTTGAATCAGTCTTGCCCTCAATTCATCGAACGCCTTCTCTTGAGCTTGACTCCCATGCAAGTTTCACATCTTTCCGGATCAACTTAGTTAGTGAAGAGGCGATCTTGGAGGAGTCTTGAATGAATCTTCTGTAGTAGCCCGCCCAACCCAAGAAACTACGAATCTCGGATGGCGTCTCAGAAAACTTCCATTGCATCACCGCCTCCACCCTTGCCGGTTCCGCCATAATCCCTTCGGGGTTTGCTACCTGACCCAAAACTGAACCTCGCGCAACCAGATTGCGCACCTGGAGAACTTTGGCATACATTTTCTTCCCTCTCAGCGTCTCCAACACCTCTCAAATGTGATCGGCATGCTCCTCCTCGCTCTTCGAATAAATTAGGATATCCTCCATAAACCCAATCACTGATTTATCTAACATGGGTCGACACACTCGATTAATCCAATCCATAAAATCAGCTGGCGCATTGGTCATACCAAAAGACATAACGAGAAAATCGTAGTGTCCATAATGCGTGGGAAGAGCTGTTTTAGGAATATCCTGCTCCTTCACCTTCAACTGATGATATCTAGATCGAAGGTCTATCCTTGGAAACCAACTGGTACTCTAGGGCTGGTCAAACAGATCATCAATTCTCGATAGGGGTACCGATTCGTCACTGTCAGCCTATTCAACTCACGGTAGTCTGCACATATCTTCATACTACCGTCTTCATTCTTCACAAATAAGACCGGAGCATTCCAAGGAGAGATACTCGGTCTAACCCACTCCTTATCAAACGGTTCTTGCCATTACTCCGCCAATTCTCTTTTTGCTCATCCGGAACCAATCGATACGGCGCCTTAGCTACTGGTTGGACACCTGGTATCAAGTCAATCTAAAACTCAATCTCATGGTCCCGTGACACTCCTGGTAGGTCTTCGGGAAACACATCTGGAAAGTCGCCCAAAACCGGTACACCAGATAGTTGCGGTGTCGGCGCATCCACATCCTTTACGTAGGCCAAATAGGCACTACATCCACGCCTCATACACTTTCCCGCCACCGCCATTGATATTGCTTCCAAGATCGCCGTGACCCGATCACCAAAAACCGTCACCGAACTCCCGTCAGACGTTGTCAATCGTATCATCTTCTTGCGACCCACAATGTTCGCCTCGTATTCCATCAACCAATCTATTCCTAGGTCTACATCGAAACCGCCTAAGGTCATCATGAATAGTCTAACTGAAAATTTATGACCTTCTAATTCCACATCGCGGCCATCTATCGCATCGAAATCCTGGTAGAGTTACCTATGCCAGTTTCTACATCAAAGGGCTTATCACTACCTCTACCCCTAATGGGCGACTTAGCACAAAAGGAAGGAGAAATGAAACTCTTACTCGCGCCAAAATCAACTAACAGCGAAGTTAGAGTTTGGTTTACTCAAAACGTACCTGACACCACATCGGGGTCTGTACTAACCTTCTCCTAAGTCATCATGGAAGCTTGGCACTTGCCCCCGCCCTCTAGTTCTGGTCGTCTTCTTGGCTCCCGAACTCTCTGCCCTTGGTGCCTTGCAGTCCCTGCTTATGTGACCCCTTCCACGGCAGTTATAGCACCGTACCACCCCACACTCTCTTGCCACATGGCCGGTCTTTCCACAACGGAAACATACATTGGTCACCAATCTACATTCCCCGAGGTGTTTTCGTCCAAAGTTACCACAACCCGTCACCCCCATATTGGATGTGACCACACGTCGGTCGTCAACCCTCGCAGCCTTATTGTTTAGGGTGAAACTCTCACGTTCAACCCGCTTTCCTTTCAAATTCTTGTTGTGGCTACCCTCCTTGTTTACTTCAATCACGGTCGTCTCCTTCACCGCCCTAATTACCTCAGTCACCATCAACAGCAGAATCGTTTGCATCGCATGTTGAACTCCCGCAACCACAACCTTTTTCATTGCGGTCCTCAGGTTAGCACTATCATCACCGCATTCCAGGTGATGGATTCCAGGCTCTTCGGGTGCCCTCTCAGCAGCCCTTTTCATGCTTCTCGTGACACGCGATCCAGCACCACGTCCACCCCAACCTTCACCTGACACAGCCCTCGACGATCTACCACACGGTCATTCAAGGAACAGCTCAGTTTATGTCAAGTATAGTAAGTCCCTAATTACAGTGGCCAGTTGTGATTATCCACTTACTTTATTCTTCATACCCAAAGTATTACCTGTCCTGACTACATCAGTATTTAAATCTACATAAAGCACATAACCACATACCATGCGCACATAAAACCGGTTAACTTTAAGAAAATACCTGATGGCACGCAGCTACTCAGTTTGGCATCCCATTCCCCTTTCGTCCCATTCTCAGTTTAAGTTAAGGTTTATTTTGAAAATTTACCCATTTCACTTAAACTTTGGCTCTGATACCAACTTGTAAGGCCCCGTTCCCGGGACGCTTACAGTTGGTCATTCATCGCACATAAAACATATAATTGCATGTATAGTTCATAAAACGTTGCAGCGGAAACATTAAACATCATTTTATCATAAAACCTTTTTTAACAAAATACATCGTTGTTCAATTACAAAATATTTGTTCTATTACAATGCAACAGCATTATGAATATGGATGCCATACAAAATAAGCTGAGTAGTCGCCCCATGCCATCCTCAGCAACTTTACCTGCCAACTGGAAACACATAAACAGTCAGCGTTGCTGAGTGAGTTCTAGTTTTTATAAGAAAACATACTTTACTTTCTTTTAAAACCATTCGTTACTTTTGCATGCTCACACATCATACGTACGCATAGATAATATCTTTATTATCTTCTTCATTCATTCATTCGTTCCATATAACTTTACTTGCGCATCGGACATCATCCGTACCAATACCATGTGCTACACCCCGATCAGTCTTAGCTACTGGGCCGAAGTCAATAAATGAACAGCTAAACGTATGCCACAGTACTAGGGGTAAGCGGTAGAGGTTCTACATAAATGGTCAATCACAAAGAAGGACCCGTATCCGATGCATGCAAGACTTTTCATTTCTTTCCACTTTACGTTACATAATACTTCATTTCATTCATTATCATAATACGTAAAGCCATAGGAAAGATAAACATACATATTAAGGAACGTAAACATAAACATAAACATGCAGCATCATCATTCATACGCATCAATCATACATCACATCACACACGTCATACATACTATGCATCACACGCACCGCCATGCCTAACATCACACATAACGGCATACATATCATCATCATCATCATCATCATTAGCTCATCATCATGCGTCACCTTATACCGTCCATGCCCATCACATCATCGAGGAATTCCATCTCGACCATCATCTCTCAAAGTCCCTCAAAACTCCTATGCGCATAAACCCTATTCGGGCGTATGGACACCCTCCAGTCGCATGGCCTTCAGGGCGACTGAACACTTAGGCGAATGGGCATCTATGCGAATGGACCCTATGCGAATGGACTCTCAGTCACATAGCTTTCATGCGTATGGCCTTCAGTCGCATGACTTCAGGCAAATGGGCTTCAGTCGCATACCCTTTGTGCGAATGAACCTCAGTCGCATGGCCTCCAGGTGCATGGACTTCAGTCACATAACCTTCGTGCGAATGTACTTCAGTCGCACAATCTTTCAATCGCATGACTCCCCAACACATGAACGTCAGTCGCATGACCATCATGCGTATGGACCTCAGTCGCATGGCAAGCGTGCGCATAGACCTCATTCGCACTCCAATCGGCCAAATGGCCTCCAATCGCCCTCCAGTCGGTCGCCTAGCCCTAGCTGATGCAGAATGCAGTTCATCCCGACCGCAACCGACGGGTTTCGGCCTCTAACCCCTTCCAAACCTCCTTTAAGCTCAAATCAACCATCCTAAACCTTAGGGAAACATAGCACGACCTTATTCAAGCATAACCAAGCAAGAAATCAAGCCTCAAACGCATCATACACATACATACATGCATAAAAACGGGTTTTCACCCAAAACTCGAAAATGGGTTTTCAGATGTGTTCCAGCCCCAAAATCAGTTGAAAACGTGTAAAAGAGGGGTCCTAGAACTCACCTTAACGATCCCGTCGAGTAGAGCTTTGATTTGACCCGCTACACGATGATTTCCACGCTCGAATCCACCCAAACCAAGCTTTTCTCCTTCTCTTCTCCTCTCTTGGCTGAAAATGGGAAGAATGGGGGTGTCTTCCCCCTTTTATACTCCCATCTTTCGAATTTTCTCTCGTGGTCGAGTTTGGTCCCTCGACTTTGGACTTTATTTCTTTGTTTCTTCTTTCGTCGGCTTGAAAGGAAATTTCCAGGCGTTACATCATTTCCCTCTGCATTCATTGATAAATGCTTGAAAGATTATAAGAGAAAACGTTCTATTATTTCCTTGATGGTTTCTCAGGTTATATCCAAATTCCAATTGCTCCCAAAGATCAGGAGAGAACAACATTCACAAGTCCATTTGGCACATGTGCCTATCAGAGTATGCCCTTTGGATTGTATAATGCTCCCACAACATTTCATATATGTATGGCAGCAATCGTTCATGACATGATCAAACATTCCATGGAATTTTTCATGGATGACTATTCCATATTTGGAAACTACTCGAGCAATGTTTTGAAAACCTAGAAAAGATGTTGGTTAGATGCGAAGATTCTACTCTTATATTAGGAGATATCATTGATGCTGGTGACAGAAGGAATAGTGTTATAACACAAGATTTTCAAATAAGACTCGGGCTGATCAAGACAATGTCGACACTATTTTGAAATTCCACCTCCCTTTACCATGAAAGCAATTAGAAGCTTCCTAGATCATGTAAGACTCTATTAATGACTGATCAAAGATTTATGAAAAATCGCACGTCTAATGACTCAACTCCTCAAAAAAGATTCTCAATTTATTTTCTCCAATGAATTCATTAACACATTCAATTTGCTAAAGGAGAGACCGAAACCCGCTCCTATCATGGTTTCCCCTGATTCGAGATGACCATTTGAGCTCATATGAGATGTAAGAGATTTTGCGATAGGAGATATGCTAGGGTAACAGAAAGACAAGCATTTCCACTCAATTTACTATGCGAGCAAAACCTTAAAAACGATGAACAATAAACTACACTACAACCGAAAAAAACTTATTGCAATGGTTTTTGGATTAGACAAATGAGCTCGTCTCTTGCCATTTCAAAAACAATCGTTTACATTGATAATGAAGCCCTTTATTCTTTATTTAACAAACAAGATGCCAAACCAAGACTGGTATGTTAGGTAATCCTACTCGAATAATCACCATCGGAATCCATGATAAGAAAGAGTAGAAATCTGGTTGGTGATCATCTCCCTCTTCCGGAATGTCTATATCCTCACAGTTTAAGAAATTTAAAATAAACAACATTCCTCATAAATTCCTTATGCATATCCAATCCTCAGTTAAAGAACATTAGTGGTTTGTTGACTATACAAATTACTTAGTAGTGGTATTCTTCTCAAGGGTATGACCTATTAGCAAAAGAAGAAATACTTCGCTAATATTAAACATTATTGTTGGGAAGATCCATATTTGTTCAGAGACGATGTAAACAGCTAGTCTTAAGATGTGTATACAGAAGTGAAGTACAACAGATTCTAAGGCACTATTATTAAGGCCCATATTATTACACTAAGGAGCAAGTCTGACAGCTAAGAAAGTCTTTCATTTACGATTCTATTAGCCTATGATCTTCAAAGTTGCTCACAACATGGTACACACGTGTGATGCATGTCAAAGAGCAACCAATATCTTAACATGGAATGAAATGCCTCAAGAACCCATTCAAGTATGAGAGATTTTTGACTTATGGGGAATTAATTTCATGGGGCCATTCAAAAGCCCACTCGTTATGACGTTCACCACCGCCTTGGAAATGCTTACCATCCACCTCAAATGGCAAATAGAGGTCACTAACACAGGCATCAAATGAATTCTCAAGATAATTGTAAGTCAAAACCACAAGTATTAGTTTATCAAGTTAGATGATGCATTATGGGCTTTCCTTACAGCCTATAAGACTCCCATTAGAACTACAACATTCAAATTAGTATATGGGAAGTCATGTCATCTACTTGTAGAACTTGAGCACAAAGCCTATTGGGCGTTCAAAGCAACAAACCTTGATTTACATAGTAAGAGAACGTGTACATAAACACGAGTAACTTAAAGATCAAGTGTACAAAAACTAGAGGGTTTACAAAGAAAAGACAAGGAAACTACACAATTCATGCCTTAAGGGCACAAAATGATTCCACGTGGGAGAATGTGTCTTACTGTATTATTCTCATTTACACTTGTTTACATGAAAGTTGAAATCCTAATAGATTGACCTTATGCAGTTAAAGACGTCTATCCAAATGATACCATCGAGATTAAAAACAATTATTGACTAAGTTTCATGGTAAATGGTCATCAATTAAAAGCATACACTAATGGACCAACCAAGACCTTCTCGAGTAACTATACTTCCACCTAAACAAAAACTAACAATTGGGAAGGATCTTACCCAGGACCCATAACAAAAACCGGGCACATGTACATAGATTTTCTTAAAAAAATTAGCATTTCGTAGGGTTTACCAAGCCAAACACAAAGCCATGGCCCATGAAGCACGACCTCGTGCCCCTGACCATATCATTTTTACAAACTCCGCTGATGACTCTAGAACATTACACATTGAATTTATAACGAATCAAAGAAGTACGAAGTCGTGTCTGGCCAAGAATGCCCTCGCGTTTACCAGTTTCAATTTGTGTATAAATAGCTCACTTGTTCAAGTCTCTCTTCACCTAAAAATCTACTCAAACAACCCTAAAAATAAGGTATTCCAACAGCAGTAGAATGAATTATAATCCCATGAAGAAATGATGTACCAAAACACGGGAACCATGACCATGAGACTTGGCAGACAGCCAAGCAATGAACTAGGGTTTAAGGATTCGGGTTGCAGAATGGACCGTTATGTTTCACTGTAATGGTTCGCTACATGCTCCTCAGGCAAAAACCCTTAGGTGTTGGCACTTGGTATGTTGATGGGTACTAAAGGGATGACATGTGTCACCTAGAATGACACATGTATGCTGGCGAGGCTCTAAAAGTGACATGTAGTGACACTTGTCAAATTTTGACCGGACCAAATAGTCTCGGCTGCCATGGTAAGGTGGCGGATCACTACCCTTCACCCTTAACGGTTTGCAATGGACCATATGAACATGCCATAAAAGCCTACATCATGCTAACAACTTTACACATCCAAAAGCATATATGTATTGCAACTTGTACTCCAAATATCCCTAAACTTCCCCATGTAAGATATTGTTATACTCGGTAAACTTAAGAAACTATTGAAAACATGGTTAGAAGATTAAAGTGGTGATTCTAATAGTATATAAAGGTGAACATGTTTCTTAAACTTTATTTCTTGCTTGGGTTTATGCGCACTAAATGATTTCTAACATGTAAGATCCAGGAAATTTGCGAAATAGAACATTCTCATACATTAAATATGGAATGAATAGTGTATGGAAACATTCAACGAACATAAGTACAAGAGATCAAGATGTACACACACACACACACACATATATATATATATATATATATATATATATATATATATATATATATATATATATATATATATATGTGTGTGTGTGTGTGTGTGTGTGTGTGTGTGTGTGTCATGTGATCTATCTATGATATATATATACACATTATGTGTATGTGTAAGGATTCTTATAAGTCTGATGCAGCCAAAACATCCAAAGTCTCTCTGCATGCATGCACTGAAGTACAGAAGTAGAAATGCTTCGGAAGTTTTACACCATTCATTAGAAAATACTCTAAGTGTAAAATCTTTCGAAACCAAGACCAACATCTTCTGAAGCCAAAAGTTCAAACACATAGTCTTCCAAAGCCAAAGAGTGAAGACAGATTTCTTCCGAAGACTTTTATGAACATGCTTGTATCAGATGTACTTTACTATAAAACTGGACAACCTTTCTGCTGCAACTCTAAAGGTCCATGCTTTTAGAAACTATACATTGAGGTCTTGAGTTTGAGCTTTCTACCTTATGTACTTTTATCCTTTTTGTAATATATTAGGATGTGAGCTATGACATGTCATATTCACTAGTCAAAAGGCAATCTGCCTTTTGACTCAAGATATCTTGTGCAACACTCAAGGACAAAACACATCAACATCAGGTATCATTTGTATAGAGATAACTTTGAAAATTGATTAATCAAACTAGTCAAAGTTAACACAAATAAACAATATGCTGATCTGTTCATCAAAGCTTTTGATTAATAGAGATTCAAATATCTTGTATCAGCTATTGGGATGATTAACTTTGAGTAGCTTTTCTTAAAACTTAATCATATTATTTCTAAAACCTATGTGTTCTAAGTTGTCTATTTTATCACCTTCATAAGCCCTTGTTCTCTTTGGAAGAAAAAAATCTTTTTAAAAGACATTCCTTAGATTTTTTAAAATTTTGATTCTCTTTATCCTTCGGAAGATTTATAATTACCTTCGAAAGAAATTAATATCTTAGAAACAAATAACTACTTCAGTAGATTTATCTTCGGAAGAAGTTTTATGAATATCTTCCGAAGCTTAAAAATTAACTTAAGTACTTATATGTTTTCAAAGAACAATTTTCTTCCGAAAGAAATTTACCTTCGGAAGTTTTCATTCCTCTTAGAATAAAAACTCTGAGTAATAAATCTCTTCCGAAGCAAAATTCTCAAAAAACCTTTGGAATATCTTCCGAAGCCAATTTGCCTTCGGAAGCTTTTCTTCAGAACTTCCGAAGCATAATAACATTCGGAAGATTTCTCGACTTCCAAGAAAACTACTATTTGGGCAAAAGTAAACTACTTTTTCAGAGGTGGGACCGACATCTGGAGTTCAAAGTTTATCCTCTTTCATTAACTTTGTCTTAAATCCTTTTCATATATATACCCAATGGTTGCCCACTCATTTACTATTTTCTTCATCTGCACTATTCCTCTAACCTAAATACACTCAAACCGCCTTTGCTCTTCACCTTCCTTCACCCTTAAGCTTCTCAAAATGGCCAACCTAAACCGCAGAAACAACCCTGATTTCTACATGCAACTTCACAGGCAACACAACCAAGTTGCTCTGTTGAACTCTGAGAAAGATGATAGTTTCTCAGAGGTTTGTCGTTTTCTGGCTTTATCCAACTACTTCACCTCCTAACCATTGATCCTACTCTCTATGAGGATCATCTGCTTGAATTTTGGAAGACCTATCAAGAGGTCATCATGGATGGGGAGAAGGCACTGTCTTCCACAGTGCAGGGGAGGACAATCTTCATCACTCCAGCCATCATCAACACTCCTCTTCAGCTCGATGATGAAGAAGGTGAGTTGTCCTTTCCAAAGAAAGCTGTTAATCATTCCTTTGAGCAGATGGGCTATGAGGGAGACTTCTGTGTAAAGACCTTCAAGAAAAGGAAGGTCTCATCCTAGTGGAAATACCTGCTACATATGGTTATCCACAGCTTGTCAAACAAGCATGGAGGGTGGGACCAGATTCCTGAGTATCTCTCCTTCATAGTGCATGGAATGGTTCAAGGGGTCAAGTTCAGTTACTCTCAGTTTGTTTATACATTTGCTTGCAAACTTGGACTCCTTAGAGTATTACATGTTTCCTAGATATGTTCAATACATTCTCAACTGTGAACTGGGCTAACAGTTGAGGAAACAAGTAATATTCTTAAATTGGGACAGATGAAGCCCGACATCTTTAAAATCATGAAGAAGCCAATTGTAGGCTTCTCAGGGGTAGAAAAAGCCTTTGTCCCCAAAATGTTAGAGCTCATTGCTCAAGATGACAACCTAGCAACACAAGCTAGTGTTGAACCCACACCTTCTACCTCTCAACCACCAAAAAGACCACAAATCACCCTCACCTACTAAAGAAAGTCCAAACGAACCCCTGCTCAAGCTATTGAGCTTGTGCATGCCCCCATATACTCACCATACAGGTGGAAGTGGATACTAGAGCACCCACTTCTCCAGAGGAGCAAAACACTCCTATTTCTTCAAGGATCAATGCTGAGGTTCCTCATGCTCAACCTGATGAGCTCACTAGCCAACTGCCTTAAGCCTTCACTTTGAGTCTCAACACTCAAGTGAACAACCTTCAGGGGACAGTTACCATCCCCAGCCTTTAGACTTAAACCAACCCATTCCTAACCTTGAATTCTATACTAATGAAGACTTAGGTTTCAGTGAGTACCATGAGTCTCTCTACTCTTCCCCTACTCAAAGAGAGAGGAGTGCTTCTGAGTCTCTTATGTCTAGCCCACATCAGTCACCCATTACTGAGGTGGACCTCTCTGAACCTGTTTAGGAGATCCATATGGAAGAGGCTCTCACTTCTGCAAGTGATTACATCATTAAGACCTCAACCATGGCAAATCAGCCCATTGACACTTCAACCGAGGCTTTTAGTGAGCAGAGGAAATCCAGTAGCCAAGAACATGAAGTTGGTGGTGAGAGTGAGGACTTTGGTCCAATTCTTTCATCCCCCAGTCATTTTTCTGATGAAGATAGGGGAATTTAAGACTAAATATGCAAAAACTTTCAAAAACATGCACCTACCTAGTCTCTAAGGTTAGTCACCTTGAATCTCAGGTGACTACCCTGCAAAACAGGGTCAATGATCAGCAACTTGAGATATCTTATCCTAGGGAAAAACTAGCTGGAAGACCTTTAAAGAGAGCTCAACCAGGAACACAAGAACCTGTGGATGTGATTGACCAAACTCCTAGCTCACCTATGCAAGAGGGTGATGCTACCAAAAAGGGGGAGAAAGTCATTGCAATCACAGAACCTGGAAGTTCTTTAGGGAGTATGGACATTGAGGACTCACCACCCTCACTTGCAATTTTTTATACTCAGCAACTTCCACAAGTTCACTTTGATGTGGACTCTCTAGACTCTCTCATTCAGAGTCTCTTTGAGGAAGGCATTCCAAGGGCTATGTCATCCCCACCCCAAGGAACTTCAAACTACATCATTGGGTGGAGGTATGATGCTCATAGAAGAGCCCTCATTCTTCAAAGAGTTCAAGGGTAGCAAGAGGTATTCAACTTTCAGACCTTGAACTACTATGAAGGTCTAGACCTAATCAACATGCCACTTGTCAACCCAAGTCAATCTAGACAAGCTGACAGGCTGGCACAAAGTATTCAAGACAGACTTACTAAAGAGTTCAGCCTAAGAAGGAGACAAAGGCAATTAGGTAATGTCATTGGTCAACTGGATGTTAAGGCAGGCCCTAAGATTAGCTTCAAAGGGAAAACCTTGATTGAAAGACCATTGATAGAGCCTGAGAACCCTGTCACACCTACAACTACTTCAACAATTCATTCCCTCAGTGAAACACCTGCTGGTGAAGGTGTATCACAACCTTTCTCTGGCCAGAGCTTGGATGCTACACCAAGCAATGAAGGTCAAAGCTCTCTCCACCCTGTGTCACAAAGGTTTGTGGGTGACAAAGGGAAAATGATTTTAACTCCTGAGGATATTGAAGAGGAGGAGAGAGAGAGGAAGAGGAAGCTAAGGGGAGATAGTTCCTCTGGGTCTTCAGGCTTCATACAAGCTGCAATCAGGGCTGCCCCCAGACCAAACACTCAAGATGATGAGTTGAGCGTAGTCAGGATTACTTACCTACAGACCAGGAACTATGACATTAATGAGATTATATCTCTCCCCTTAGAGGAACTCAATGAACTGGCAGACATGGAAATGTCTAGGGAGAGAAAGGAAGCAGAGGATGCAAGGCTGCTCCTCCAAATCAAAGAAGAGAAGAGACAGAAAAGACTATACAAGCATATTCCTACTCTCTCCCCAGTTCAAGAAATCCCTGTGCAAGAGACTGTGGCAGCTACACAAGAACCTCAGGTAGACAAAGAAACATATAAGCAAAATATGATTAACTACCTGAGTGCCACAGGTCTCTATCTGGCATCTGCACTTCTTCCCTTGTCCTTTGAGTACATTGAGTTTGAGTATCTCAAACAGCTTGAACTTCAAGTGCTCAAAGAACAAAAAGCAACAAAGGGAAAGATGAGGGAAGAGGCTGCAAAGTCAAGAGCCATCATCCAAAAGAGTATGAAGAAGTCTGCTGACAGACAAAGGATGATGAGCTTCTTGAAGCTGTATGGATTCTCCGAAAGGAGACTTGGCCCTATGTCTCTATCCATAATGGATGAGCACATTAGGGTAATCAAGCAGAAGATCAAAAGTGGAGAGCTCATTGACTTACACTCCCCTCAAAGTGAAGCTCCTTCTGAGGTGGAGGTTAAGGTTGAACAACCTGAAACAACACAACTTGGACTTCCTGCTGAGTCTCAGCAAGCTTCATCTTCTGATCCACAGCAAGGTCAAACTCCCTTTCCTTCTGAACCTGTGAGGGAGAAACAACCAACTGAGCAAGACAAGACTAATCAACAAGGTGCAGCAGGCCAGTCTTCTCAGTTAAAGTCTTCAAAGAGGAGGAAGAGGATGGCTTCTAAACCAAAGTCAAAGAAGAATAAGAAGTCTGAATCATCCACCTCCAAGCCTCAGGGTGAATCGGATCAACCTGAGGAAGTGCATGAAGAGGCAGCCCCATCAACTCCAATTCAAGTGGCTCCTCTTGTATCTGAGAGACCCATCTTATCCTAGACCTTTACAACTAATCCAGAAAGATGGCATGTGATCAGAGATCAAGGTGGTGAAGATGTCTACACATGGTAAGACTTATTCAACCTATCTCTGTATGATCTCTTTGAGATGAGAAGATACTATAAGAGTCTGAGTGATCTTGGCCATCTAATGAAGAAGGGCATGGTCATCATCATGATAAGGACTGTCAACAGCTGAAGATCTTCAAATGTTTTGGTAGCATCAGCCTAGGGGGACTTTGTAAGGATTCCTATAAGTCTGATGCAGCCAAAACATCCAACGTCTCTCTACATGCATGCACTGAAGTAAAGAAGTAGAAATGCTTCGGAAGTTTTACACCATGCATTAGAAAATATTCTAAGTGTAAAATCTTCCGAAGCCAAGACCAACATCTTCCGAAGCCAAAAGTGAAGTCTTCCGAAGCTTCAATGACAAAGTCTTCCGAAGCCAAAGAGTGAAGACAGATTTCTTCCGAAGACTTTTATGAACATGCTTTTATCTGATGTACTTTACCATAAAGCTGGACCACCTTTCCGCTGTAACTCTGTTCAGTCACCAACTTACATGAGTTGGTGAAAAGGTCCATGCTTTTGGTAACTGTACATTGAGGTCTTGAGTCTGAGTTTTCTACTTTATGTACGTTTGTCCTTTTTGTAATATATTAGGATGTGAGCTATGGCATGTCATAGTCACTAGTCAAAAGGCAATCTGCCTTTTGACTCTAGATTTGATTTTGTAGTTGTCTAGTCTTATGTATCCAGCTGGCCTTCAAAGTATGGCTGGCTGTAGGATGTATTATAAAGTATCTCAAGTATTTATAACTTTCTTTCCATGCTTTGTAATACTTGTAAAAGAACTTGAGTATACAACATTCTTGTAAACCATACACTTGTGTTGTTTGTTATCTTGTTCTGTCTCATATTTTACTTGTGTTCTTAGTATCTTACTTATAAGTTACTAGTTATCTATTTGATCTGTTAAGTGTTCTAAATAACTCTCCTTATTGTGTTGTTGTGTTGTAAGTGCATACCCTTAAACCGTTCTGCAGTATGCATGTGTACCGAATACACACACACACGCGCGAATACACATGCATACACACCCACCCGCACGTGTACATGCACACATATGTACATACATATTCACGGTGCATACATGCATATATATTAACACACATTATCTTTTATAAAAATAATTAAAAGATATACCACAAGATTAGACAAATCACCTCCATCATAAACCAATGTACTAAGATTGTGTGTCTTGAAAACTTATTACTCCAAATCTCACCAAAGTTGTGTTAAAGCCAATAGGCTAAATTATGAGCCTCTCCCCCTCCCACCTTATTTCGGCCGACCTCCCCACAAGCAACACACCCACACTCCATCATATTTCCATTTTAACTCTCTATACTCTCTCCAATCATTCTCTCGTTTAAACTCACCAACAATCATCTTTTTGTGCTAAAAACAACAAGATTCTAGACCATCTTGGTAGGTCTATTCAACCCAAGCAAAGCACCACCAACCTCACAAAGTCAAGGTAATCATACAACACACACATTTGTACATCATTAAGTTCTACTTTCTATTTCTTCCCATTTTAAGACCTGGTCTAATCTCTCATTTTGAACAACACTCTATTATCATCTTAAGCCCTTATTTCATCTCTTGAACTCCACTTGATCAACTATTGCATCAAGGTAATCCGTTAAAACCCAAAAACACAAGAAACATTGTGTATCGTCACCAGAGTGACTCAACAAACACCATGACACCCGAACCTCTTATGAACCTATAAACACTTTAATTTTCAGTTACTATATGATACAAAAGCTTTCTCATAACCTTCTTTGCTCACTAACCTAGTTTTTGTAAAACTGTTCCTCTCTAAAAACCTATTTTCACAAAATATAAAAGTATATTGTCTAAAATCATAAAGTATGACTTAATTATTTCTGGAAGCTAAACTTACCTAAATAAATCTAAAAACAAAATTTCTTAACTTATGTAATAGTCATTTACATTTTATAAATAGTGTAAAGATTAAAAATATATTAACTTTTGTGAAAACACAAGAACTCAAGTTGGTGACTTGATCTACTGAAACTTGAGGCTATTTACATGTCATTTATCAATAAGTCTGATTGGGAAAGGACACCAAACTAAAATGCTTTATCTAGAAAAACCAAGACTTAACAGGTACTTAACGAGACTAACCAAGCAATATGATAAAAATGACATAACTATAAAATTTTGATTATATAAAAATTCTATTAGATTAATAATGTTAAGAAATGCCTAAAAATTAAGTTTAAAATTTTTAGAATTTATTTGCTAAGTAAACAAAAATATAAAAGTTATGCACTTAAAATCAGTGAAAATTGTTAAAAACGAGCTTCGGAAATATATTGGTGAAAACTACAAAACCTAAGAATGATAATAAGTATTTAAAATAGGTAGATGACTAAAATTGACAAAGTCAACCCAAACCCAAAAACTTGTCAAAATCCCAAAACCAACAAAAATGACTTAAGACCCAAAATTTCCCGTAACTAATGACTCAATAATGATAAAAATAAGTTAAAAACCAAATATTAGCACTTATATAGTTTTCTAGAAAATTTTACAAAAATTTACCTTTAATATAGATTAGTTACCGACCCAATAATGGGGAAAATCATAAAAATATATGAAATCACTAAAATAAAATAAATTGATGTTTTTTAGTAAATTATGACTCATAAATTTAAGGCACAAATTAAATTTAATAAAATATAGTGGATTTAAACATACATTACAAACGTGCCGAAACGCGATCCGATGCACGTTCAAAAATATAATAATCAACTCACCTACCCTATAATCATAACTTTAACACTCCAAAGACCGAATAACTCCCAAAATAAGTTATAATTAAAATATAAACACTATTTGAACCACTCAACAACTTCAAGTGTGAAATCTCTGATTTTATCTTCGTAAAACACCTAAACCGAAGATAAATTCTTGAAACCCTTAAGAAAGACCAAATGACATAATTATTAACTTCTTCTAATAGCATAAACCACTTGAGTAAATAAAAGCCATCCTAATAATTAAAGTGCAAAAATAAAAACTTTAGGGTTAAAAATATCAATTTAACAAAATTAAGGGACCAAACTTGCTAACTATTGCAACCTTATTGTTTTGGAATTAAATCAACCTTACAAGAAATATTATAATCTAAAATTATAATATAATGGCTCAATACTACCTACTCTTTTCCCCGAACGGAGCACAATCATTAACTCTAGTAGGAACCTTGTGTGATTTGTGGATAGTACTATTTGGGAATCCGCCGCACACAATGGCCCCTTTATGCATCGAAACCCCCTATTGAGATTCAACAATCATTGTGTCATAAATTAGTGCAATTTAACCATGCATAGCAGGGTGCATATACACCCAACAATCTAGCAGCAACGGGTTAGGGGATATTTTAGCACTCGGGCGGGTAAGTCCAGTCCCGACTTCATTGTGATACATTCTATAGTGCATCATTTATATTAATATTATTATTATTGTTATTGTCTTTAGCACTATTGTTGATTATTATATTAGTCACAAGAGGTAACGTGTCTAAAACTCATGAGCCCACCAACATTATATTGGCATATTTTAGGTGTGTGTTTCAAGAGAAGAATAAATAGCAGGTGTGCTATGGATAGGTGCTACTCTAGTTGGACATTTGGAGACTTAGCCACTACCCTATCTGCCTCGTCATTTATAAACTGAAGATCTAGATTAGGTTGGATTTACCTTATTGTTTATATTATGTTTCATGTAATAGGCTTTATGTTAGATTACTTAGTTTGATATTTGTATTTTGTGTATTTTGTAGTCCAGCGAAACTATGAGCGAAACTATAGTTTAGTTTCACTCATAGTTAGCAGACCATGTTCACCCGGCTAATCTATGTTTCGTCGCCGGGTGAAAATGGTCATGGACTAGACAATTTTGTTATCAAGCGAAACTATCAGCGAAATTAGGGTTGCCTATATATTGACTTGATTCTCATTGTAGGCTAACTTTGCAAAACCCTAATTCGAAATATCCATGTTGCAAATCTGTATTTGGTGGCTGGAAGTTAATGAAATTCATATTGAGCCTTTGATATTGTTATTGTTTGTTTTTTGTTGATTATTATTCAAAACCATTAAGTCTAGATAATTGTATTGTTGTTGTTATGGATGATTGATCAGTGGATTTTGAACGTTTTGCGAATCATTTGCACTGTTTATCTATCAATTGGACCAACAAAATGGTATCAGAGCCATAGTGCTCTTGATTGATTGAGTTTTTGGGTTTATAGTTTAAAATCACTGTTTCATTAATTTAGGATCGTTTTTGATAGATT
This sequence comes from Flaveria ramosissima, assembly GCA_025215565.1. Lineage (NCBI taxonomy): Eukaryota > Viridiplantae > Streptophyta > Magnoliopsida > Asterales > Asteraceae > Flaveria > Flaveria ramosissima. Next base: position 41,356,668 of record CM046033.1, on the reverse strand, counting down.
TGGATATGAAAATTGATTGAGTTTGGTTAGAGTTTGGTGTGGGAAGCTTCTGCAATCATCAGATTTGGATATGGAAATTGATTGAGTTTGGTTAGAGATTTGTGTGATTTTGGATCAATTTCATGGTGAAAAAGTTTTTCAGATTCATCCAGCGAAACTACGGTTTGTCTAGCGAAACTATGTGTTCAACCAGCGAAACTATCATTGATTTGTTAGATGGTTTCCCAGCGAAAGTACTCTTATTGAACGAAAGTTCATCAGTGATTGTGAATTCACTCTTAGCGAAATTGCTGCTGAATTTTCTTCTGAATGAAAGTTCAACTAGTTTCCAGCGAAACTGCTTGCGAAACTAGTATCTGTGAGCTGCTTACTAGTGAATCTGCTGCTGAAATTCCCAGCGAAACTAGCAGCGATTTTATCAGCGAAACTAGTTCATCTTCTGCGAACTTATTTGTTTGATCATGTAAAAAATGGCAATTCTTAAGAAATCTGATTTAGAGAGTGTCGCACAAAATCGACCTCCAAGATTGATCAATGGAGACAACTTTGAAGACTGGAAGAGGTGTTTGAAGGCATTCTTTTATTACACAGATCACAATTAATGGGAATCAATTATCTCTGGTCCGCACATTCCTACCATTACCGTTGGGGAGGTTGTTTCAAAAAACAAGGATCTATCTACTTTCAATGAGAGAGACTTGAAACTGATTGACAGAGATCAAAAGGCATTTGGAGCTTTACCTTTGTGCCTTTCACCTGACATTTACAACCACTTTGCCGAACACAAAAATGCCAAGTCTTTGTATGATGCTTTATGTGAATTCTATGATGGGAATAATGAGTTAGTCAAGGATAAAGGGATACAACCTGAGAAAGAGTTTAATTCGTTCGTGGGATACAAGAATGAGAATCTTACTGATTTAACAAATCGATTTCTGACAGTCTCAAGCACTCGGAAGATATATGATGAAAAACTTACAAACTGTGAACAAGTGAATAGGCTGTTGGATTCACTTCCTCCTCAATGGAGTTTACAAGTTCGAATGTTAAAGCAAGAGAGAGGATTCACTGATTATAAGCTCATGGATATCATCAACAAGTTTAAATATTTTAAATTAGATTTGAAAAGGAGAGAGTTCAATCAGTCCATGATGCCATCATCTGGTTTTTCTCAAAATACTACATTAATCACATCCGCTGCAAGCTCACCAATGCATGCATCAAGGCACATAGGATCAAATACAAATGGTTCATTTGATCAGTCAGGTAGTGGTGGCAGTTTATTCAATGATCAACCAAACACAAAAGTTGCTTCTGGTACTTTAATTCCGTCTAACACAATGGCATTATTTGGTATGTTTGTCCATAGCTACAAGCTACGAAGCACTTGTAGCTGGTGAATTGAAAGGTAAAGGGATGACTATGGAAGTTATGTATCAAGTTGATCCAGATGACTTAGAGGAAATAGACATTCAGTGGCAGATGGCCATGTTGACTTTTCAAGCTAGGAGATTTATGGAAAGGACTGGTAGGAAGAATTTTGGAGGTCAAAATTCCAACTCAAGATTGGGTTTTGATAAATCCAAGTTAAGATGTTTTAACTGCAAGCAGTTAGGATATTTTAAAAGAGAGTGTCCTTTGCCAATAGTAATTGATCCAAGCAATTCAGGTGTTCTAAGACTAGCCTCAGGTACTGAGAAGGAAGAGATAAAGCAAAAGAAAGAAACGACATTGATTACAAGTTTTGACTAGAGTGCTGAAGTTAAAGAGACTAAAGAAGAAATCAACCAAGCTCTAGTTGTTGAGATAGTAGATGAAGAGGAAAGTATAGAAGAGTTTGATCCTTTCAAAGAGTTTAAAGATGAAGATGAAGTTAATCAGACTCTTATCTATGAGGTCGTTGAACAAGCCAGTTCCGAGGGTACTAAAATATGAAGCGAAGGGTTGTTGTAAAGAGAGTGTGAATGTTGATGAGGTGAATGATACTCAGAAAGAATTCAAGGCTAGTGATGTAGAGTTGGTGAAGGTGCAGACAGAGGAGAAGGGTAATATAAGCAAGCAAGTAAAAACACTGCTGAGGAAATCAAGAAAAGTACTCTCGTGTGCCAATGTGACAAAGCCCTTGCAGCAGAAAAGGTGGTGATGGGTCTTCCTTATGAGGTAATACAAGACATGTGCTCTTCTTCTTGCAAAATCAGATTATTTGGTGTTTATAAAGCAAATCATTTGTTACTTGATAAAGAAAAGGAATTAAAACGAATAAACAATGAACTTAAACTAAATGAGTCAAAATACTTTGTTAAATTAATTGAAGCTTTGAAAGAAAACGAACATCTCAAAAGAATTGTTTTAGAAAGAAATGTAGAAAGTAAATACTTTGACTGAAAGAGTCGCTCTTGCTGAGTTTGAAACAAGTAAACATCAATCAAAACTTGATGAATGGACGATCTCAGGAATGAAACATGATGATTTGTGTAAATCACAACGGGGGGTTAGAATCAAAACAGGTTTGGGTCATGAATATGCTTCAGTTTATCCTCCTCCCAATACTTAGTGTTACTCACCAATGCCAATTCCTAATCCTTCAAATGATTTAATTCAAACGAATCCTAACAATATGTCTGCAGGTTTAGAAGGTGTTAACCATAAAGAAGTGCGTGAGGAGTACGGTTATGGAACAATGAGTGGGCTTGGATGCAATAGGTTTAGTGTCACACCCCAACCATGACGGCAGAAACGTCGAGGTGTGAGGGTTAAGATCGTTCACAGCCACATTACGCTATTAATAACTCAAATATATATTAATCATAAGTTCTAATTGTACCATTACAATCATAAGTCTCAAAGAAATTAAAAAGCATAACATAAGATGTAACAAGTCATTTTATTTCATTTATTAATCTAGGTCCATTCCTAGATGTGTAAGCTTCAAAGTGTATATATCAAGCTTGAGTATTTCCTGAAACATGTTAAAAATAAAAGGTCAACATAATGTTGCTGAGAGTTCCATAGTTTTCGATACATAAGTATATAAAAGATGGAAAATCATGTTGTAAGTTAGAGAACAAGTAACTAGGGATGTAAGACAAAATGCACAATCAAACCTCGACAAAGTTTTACAAGTCTCAAACGTTTAAAAGTATATACGATTAGCTAAGTGTACTTGGATCAACTAAGCAGGCTTGTCTGGCCCATAGATCTATGACTTCGCTAGGCTAGCAATAGTTAATGATTGTACATGTATTCGACATTACATGGTAGCCACAAAGTTCAACTAACCACAACAAACAAGTGAAATGCCATAAGTTTACAAGAATCAAACGTGTTTACAAGTGCAAAGTTTATAATGTAACATGTTTCACCCCAAAGTGTGAAAATATGAAAAAGGGGTATAGAAATACTCACTTGATCAAATAAGTATGAAATAACGATTAATAAGAAAATATAATAAGCAACGTCCAACGTAGTTCTTCACAAGGTACCTAAGTATGCACATTTTACAAGGTTTAAGTTTAAGGGTAATAAGTTTAGCGAAGTAACAAGGGCTAGGGTTTTAAGTGGATTTGGGCATTTTATAAGTATATATATATATATATATATATATATTCATTATATGTCCAAATATAGAGAATGTGAAATTAAATCATTTATAATAATTAATAAAATTTAGATATAATATTCGAGTAATTATTTGACATAATCATGTTTTAAGAAAATATGAAATAAAAGAACATTTAAACCATTAACAATTTATGAACTATTATTTAAAATTCATTTCTTTTAAGACGTTAATAAAAAAATAATCTTTGTTAAATTGTTTTATTACAAAGATATTTATTTAATTAAACTTAGAAAATTTACAGAAATTATTTAATGACCTTAAAAAATATTTAAAGATTATAAAACCCATTTTTATATTCAATAATATTTTTCTATAATTAAATTCAGGCTAAAAGCCTTTTTCAAAAAAAAATAATAATAAGAGGGTGCCCGGGTTCGAACCCGGGACCTCTAGGTTGACAAAGTGGGTGATTAACCAATAAACCAAGGCCTTAGCCGCGGTTTTATTTGGTTCTCAAATCTTATAAACTCCAGTTTCAAAACAGCCCCAAATCGAATTGTCACACCCCGGGCCCAGGTAGGGTGGGACGTCACAGACTAGCAACAACATATGGCAGCGGAAACAAACCATTATAAGAGCTCAAAGGAGAGAATATCACATGGCATTAATGTTTTAAAAAGGTAATAGGGCTAGTGACACATCAAGCCCCAAATAAGTTTTACAATCATCTATAAAAATGAAATTGTAATTGTTCAACACAAAATATAAATTGTTCAAATGTTTCATCAAGGAAATAAGCCAATGCCATGTCATGGGGATAAGTCTAGGTCTTCAAACAGCTAGGATCTCTTCAGACATTACCTGAAACATGCTCAAAAGAAAATTGTGTCAACTATAAAGTTGGTGAATTCAAGTGCTTAAAGTTCAAAAACAAAAGGACTTAATAAATCCTTCTTTGATTAAAAGAAAAATAATCATTGTTTATCATCGTGGGAGAAATAAAATCATAATCAACCCTGCACTCAGTCCCCGGTTAGCCTCTTCTAAAGTTGTGTTTTACCGGATATTCCCGAAGGAAGAAACTGAGCCCCATACCAGTGAACCATACCTGCCCGGATGGTTCACCATAGAATCTTAACAAAACTTGTTACATGCCACAACGATCCCTCAGGATCTCAGTGGGGTAACCTTCCTGGAATGGAAGCCACTGTGTGTTGGGGATTCCCCGAATAGATCTATCCATATAAATCAAGCGGTTCACGAAAGAATTAATGATCATGATATAAGAATTAGCAGGTAACCACAATCCCACATAGTATCATCAAATAAAGCACAATCATAGTTCATAAAAGTAGAGCATGTTCCATCCCAAAACAGTAGTAAAAAGGGGGATCACTAGAACTCACCTTAGATATCAAGCAAAAAGAAATTCTTCGTGTGTCGGAATGTCTCAAGTCTAGCACCCTAACATAAGTATATTAAGTGATTAGCTACTGCTCTAAACCTATTTAAGGAGCAACAATAGTGCTTAAGACTTAAATGGACGGGTTCGGCTTTGATTCAGTTAGGGTTTGCATAAAAGGTTCCTTTTATGGAAAGTCATGGTTTTTCATGAAATCAAAGGTTTCTACATTACTAAACCAAGAATATATAGTAATTATGCCATTTAAGGGGGTAAATGAACTTATGAGAGTCGGTTATGAAGTTTTGCAAAATTTACAGTTTTGCCCCTGAAGTTTCAAAATTGACATTTTCTACCCTTAAGATTAGTTTCTTGCATTAAGTGACCTCTATACTTAAAAATCAGGTTCAAGACCTTAATTCAACTTAGTTTTAAGAATTTATAACCAAAATTTCAGTTTATGGACTCGGTTTGTAAATTACGCGTTTAACGTTGCTGGTTACGGTAAAACCGAACGGTTTAAAAATGGTTATCTATGAGTTTTCGCCTTTTTGAGTCTAAAACCAGTAGATAACTTTTTAAAGTCATTTTAATAAGTTTCCAACCTTTTAAATCACAAATTTTGCCCCTAGTAGTTGAAAGACCCGTTTTTACGTTTAAACCGTTTAAAATGCGTTTTTAGTCGGGTTTGACTATTTTAAAAGCTTGATTGACCAACCATTTTTCTTTTGAGGTTATTTTATCTTTTAACCTACTGGAAAATCATGATTTTTATAATTTGTAACATTTAACCCATTTATCGTATATTTTTCCTTAAAAACGCCTCTCGGTTTACACCTGGTTTCACTTAAAATCCATCTAAAATACCATTTGACCACTAAAAATACTCATTAGCTCCAGAACACTTTATTAATCCTTAATGAACCTGGAATTCTTTTTAAAAAGTTTATAGTTCAAGATTTCTTGTTTTTAAGTCCTTTTACACGTTTCCGGGTCCCGGAAGTGACCAAAATGGGTCTAAACACATTATGTCTTTTGTTCCAGAGGTCATACCATGTTATTAAACTTAATATGCACTAAAACGTACTGAAATAACAGTCCCAACACGTTGCCTAAAGGTTCTACACATACAAAGATTTCAAGAGGTAAAAGTAAGCCATAACCGACCATTACACATGTGTGATTCATGGTAACTTAAGTTTATTCATTGCCAAAACTTTATCTAACTTAAAAATCAGATTATTGGGGTGTCTTAAAAGTCATTTTGAGCAGGTTACACGTTTTGTTTTGAAGGGTTACAAGATACACAAGTTTGATAGTGCCAAAAACACCAAAATAGGGTTTTCAAAGGGGTAAATCGGGTTCTACCCCTTAGATTGACCATTATATCATGTGATATACCTTCAAGAACGTTGGGAACTCTTCAAGAACAAGGTGAGGGTGAGAGGTTTCTGTTACAATAAAAAAAGTAAGGTTTTTAGGTGAACAATGAAGTTAAACTTGAGAAATGACCAAAACCGAACATAGTGAGCTTACACTTGATGTATCTCGCGCTTTAGAAGGTGTGGATGGTCGTGAATGGATGAAATCTCCTTGGATGAGGCTGGAGAATCTCTAACAAAAGCTGGAACCTCAAGTATTGCACGTTCCAAGCCTCAAAACATCACCAAAAGTCACCTTTCTTGCGGTATGCTGCTGGCCGATGGTTGTATGCTTGTAGTTTACGATTTTGGAGCTTGAGGTGGAGAGGATTAGAGAGTGTTTGATAGAGAGGAGGTGTGTGTTCAGCTGGTGAATTCGAAAATGAGAGAGAGAAGAGGAGTGTCTTGCAATTGCATGTAAAGTGTATGGGTGATAGGAAGGTGGTGTGTAGTGGAGGACAAAGGTGGTGATTGGTGGCAAGGGGGGGGCGGCCGATTCTTGGCCTTTAGTGAGGCATTTTGATTAAATTTTTATTGTGGAAATAATATTATGGGGTATTAATTTGAAGTGTAGTGTAGTATTTAAAATTGTTAGTTAGTATATTGTCTTATGCATGATAATGCATGCTAGAACCGAAACTCCAAGTGTGTGGGTGTGTACACATATTTTTAATTGATTCAATTGATATTCTTAATTCTAGCTAGGGTGACTAATTGACATTCCCGGACACTAATTTTTAAAAAGGTAGAAACCTAATTTGGTTAAAAATCAAAAGTAAAGATCACATGAAATCATAATTTACATCAAATAACAAGAATTGATTCCAATTTCATATTAGGGTTGTATAGTTTCAATTATTAGTACTCATAGCATGGATAATGATGCAAGTATTCTAGGGTTAGGGTAACAACCTGGAGGTCGGTTGTCACATTCTCCCACCGTTTAGGAAATTTCGTCCCGAAATTTAACTCTGATTAGGGACTGAACGGGTGGGTTTGAAGAGGTGTGGATAGTTCTTCCTCATTTCATCTTCACGCTCCCAAGTAAATTCAGGTCCTCGCTTGGAGTTCCATCTAACTTTAACCTTGGGTATGCGGCTCCGCCGGAGTTGTTTGACCAAATGATCCGTGATCTCCACAGGTTCTTCCACAAAGTTCAATTTGTCGCTTATCCTTGCTTCTTTTAATGGTAGTTCAAGGGTTTTGTCTACCATGCTCTTCTTCAAGTTTGACACATGAAAGGTGTCGTGTATGTGACTCAATCCCGGGGGTAGTTTCAACTTATATGCTACTGGGCCAATTCTTGCCATTATCTCAAATGGTCCAATGTATCTTGGGCTTAGTTTTCCTCTTTTTCCGAATCTCACGGTTCCTTTCCATGGTGCTACTTTTAGCATCACTCTGTCGCCCATTTGGAACTCTAGAGGTTTCCGCCTCATGTCGGCGTACTTCTTCTGTCGGTCTCTAGCTGCTCTCAGTCGTTCCTTTATCTTATAGATCTTATCGGTGGTTTCCAACACTATGTCGGGTCCCATCACTTGGCTGTCACCAATCTCATTCCAACTTAAGGGTGATCGGCATTTCCTGCCATAAAGGGCCTCGTACGGAGCGGCTTCGATACTCGCGTGGTAACTGTTGTTATAGGCGAATTCCACCAAAGGAAGATGGTTATCCCAGTTTCCGCCAAAGTCCATCACGCAAGCTCTCAACATATCTTCCATCGTTTGAATAGTTCTTTCGCTCTGTCCGTCGGTCTGAGGGTGGTAAGCCGTGCTAAGATCTAAACGGGTTCCTAAAGCTTGCTGGAACGATTTCCAGAAACGAGAGGTGAAACGGCTATCACGGTCTGAGATGATCGACAGAGGCACTCCATGCCTTGTCACAATCTCATCGACATAAAGTTGGGCCAGTTTCGTCATATCGTAGTCTTCTCTAATTGGCAAGAAGTGAGCTGATTTGGTTAATCTATCCACTATTACCCAAATAGCATCGTGACCTTTAAACGTTCTAGGCAGCTTGGTAACGAAATCCATCGTAACATTATCCCATTTCCATTCGGGAATCTCAGGTTGCTGCAACGTTCCCGATGGTTTTTGGTTCTCAGCTTTTACCATGGCACAAGTTAAACATTTCCCCACATAAACAGCGATTGATCTCTTAATTCCTGGCCACCAGAAAAGTGTCTTTAAATCCTGGTACCTCTTATCACTTCCAGGATGAATTGAATACCTAGACTTGTGTGCTTCATCGAGGATTACTTCTCGAATTCCTCCGTGTTTTGGCACCCAAGTCCTTCCACCATATCTATATGTACCATCGTCCCCTATCTCCAATCGCTTTTCCATTCCAGTCAATCCTTCTTCCTTTAGTTTCTCTTCCTTTAATGCCTCGCCTTGAGCTTCCTTCAATTTTGCTATAAGGTTGGTATACAAACTCATTCTTAAGGCTCGTACTCGAAGAGGTTTCTCTCTTTCCTTTCGACTTAACGCATCCGCCACAACATTGGCCTTACCAGGATGGTAGCGGATCTCGCACTCGTAATCGTTCAATAGCTCAACCCATCTTCTCTGACGCATGTTGAGCATCTTTTGGTCAAGGATATGCTGCAAGCTTCTATGGTCAGTGTAGATAATGCACTTTGTGCCATAAAGGTAATGCCTCCACATCTTAAGGGCAAACACCACGGCACCCAACTCCAGATCGTGTGTCGTGTAGTTCTTCTCATGATCATTCAGCAGTCTCGATGCGTAAGCAATCACCTTATTGCGTTGCATCAATACACATCCTAGTCCTTGACGCCAAGCGTCACAATAGACCACGAAGTCTTCTACTCCTTCTGGAAGAGCAAGTATAGGCGCACTGCATAATTTCTCTTTAAGCGTTTCAAACGCCTCATTCTGCTCTCGCTCCCACACAAAGGTTGTGTTTTTCTTGGTTAGTGTGGTCAAAGGTTGCACTATACGCGAGAAGTCTTTTATAAATCTTCGGTAATAGCCAGCCAGTCCTAAGAATTGCCTTATCTCCGTAGGACTCTCAGGAATCTTCCAATTCTTTATAGCCTCTATCTTGGAAGGGTCAACTTGAATCCCTTCTCATTCACTATATGCCCTAAAAATTGGATCTCTCGCATCCAAATCACATTTGAAAATTTGGCATATAGTTGCTCATTCTTGAGTAATTCAAGAATTAGTCTGAGATGTTCTCGTGCTCGTCTTTAGTTTGAGAGTAGATCAATATGTCGTCGATAAACACGATCACACACTTGTCGAGGTAAGGGCGGCAAACGCGATTCATGAGGTCCATGAATGCTGCTGGAGCATTAGTCAGTCCAAAGGGCATGACCAAATACTCATAGTGTCCATACCTAGTTCGGAAGGCAGTTTTGGGTATATCTTCTTCTCTTATCCTCAGCTGGTGGTATCCTGACCTCAAGTCTATTTTGGAGAAGTAACTTGCTCCCTGCAATTGATCAAATAAGTCGTCTATTCTCGGGAGAGGGTAACGATTCTTTATGGCCAGCTTGTTCAACTCCCTGTAATCAATACACATTCGCAGCGTTCCGTCCTTCTTTTTCCTTCTACCACTAACACTTCTTCGACGCTCAATGGTATCTTGAGCAGTCGCTCATCGCATACGATTTCAACTTTATGCTTCGCTAACCAGTCCATACCCACGACAACATCAAATCCTCCCTACTTAATGGGCATCAAGTCAATCTTAAACACATTCCCTTTTAGATTCAGGGGGCAATCCCTAATGATTTCGTTAGCTTCTAAAATATTACCGTCAGCTAGTTCTACGGTAAATGTATCAGTCAAGGTGCACGCGTCTAAGTCAATCAATTGCCTAAAGGTACTAGAGATAAAACTAGCAGTCGCTCCAGTATCAAACAGTACAGTAGCAGGATGATTATTTACAAGGAACGTACCGTTGACAACGTCGGGTTCCTTACGAGCTCCTGCTGGGTCCATAACGAAAGCTCTTCCCTTAGGCTTATTGGGCTTGGCATCCTTGTCTCTACCCAGCTTAGGACACTTGTTCCTCATATGCCCTGGGTCTCCACACTCGTAGCATTGTTTCCCCGGTACATAAGTACAGTCTTTAATTAGATGGCCTGCTCTCTTGCACCTAAAACAGGGCATCGGGTTACATTCTCCTTGATGATGTAACTTGCACTTGCTGCAGAGTGGGCTTGTCCCCGTATACAATCTCCGGTTTTTGCTTCCTTGATCATCACGTCTCACTCCTTCAGAACTTCTTCTACTCGACCCACTGCTACTTCCAATCGCTCTTTTTGCTTCAAACCACTTCCTCTTGTCTCCAACAAACTTCTTCTTCTCATCAGCCCTTCCTTGATCGGTCCATCCAGCCCTAATAAGATCGTCAGTCAGACTGCTGGTAAGGTCGACAGCAGCTTGTAGGGTCACAGGCTGAGAGGCACGAACCATACCCCTAACTCTTGGGTGTAGTCCCCAGATGAACCGTGCTACACCTTTGGCTTCTGGCGTCACCAAATGTGGCACAAGTCGGGACAGGGCTAAGAAACGATTGATGTATTCGGTGTAGTTGGGTCCCTTCATCTCCAAGCTTAAAAATTCTGTCTCCAGCTTCTCGAGTTGATTGATGGGGCAATATTTGTTGGTCATTAGCTCTCGGAATTCAGTCCAACCCATTCGATTTGCCACGTTTCTTCCACGGCTCTGGGTAATGGACTTCCACCATTCAAGAGCTGATCCCTTGAGAGATTGTGATGCAAATCTCACCATGTGCTCCATCTTGCACTCGCTGATGTCTAAGACGGCTTCCATTTCGTCGATCCACCTGTAAGTCTCTATAGCACCCTCGGTGCCATAGAAGTCCTTGGGCTTGCAGGCCATAAAGGTCTTGTAAGAGCACCCATTCCTTAACTCCTCAGCTTCATCATCGTGGCTCTCATCGTTTATCGGCCGTTCATTCCCAGTAGTGTTATCCCGGTCTGCATTTATCTGAGCAATGATAGTCGGAATGGCGTTGGCCAGTTGCTGAGCTACGAGGTTAGCAATCCTTTCGTCACTCTCTTGATTAGTATTCTCCCCGTGGGGAGTCCCTGGTGGAGTAGGTTGGGTTCCAATAGGCCTTGCTCCCTCATGGCGGCCTCTGGTGGCTCCACGTCGACCAAAACGTGTTCCCTGCGAGTCGGCATTCTGATAGTATCACAAATAGATTCGTTTAGCATCTCATAAATTTTGTTTCGGATAGCCTAGGCATCATTATCCTATCGCACCATGCCTCGGAAGAGGAATCATAGCATGCACATACATGTATTTACAACCCACTAAAGAACCTTAAATGTCCAATTCAAAACATGATATAATAGTTGGGCAACAATTTAGAAAAGGCACAGACAATCTCAAGCACAACAAAACATATAGCAGTTTAATACAGACAGTTTAAAAGTTTTTAGCATCTCAAAAGCAGTAAACATAGTATCATCCCAAACGAGTAGAATCAGAGTCATGCTCTTACAATTTGGAAGGTGCCATCACCCCCATAATAATAAAATAATAGTCTCAAATAAGAATTCAAATAGTTTCCTTCTACTGTCCACAGACAGATAAATCCCACTGAGTACTCCAGTCCTCACATCCACTTCCTCTTTAACCATCCAAACCACCCGGTACCCTTCTTCCTCTGCTCCTGCTCCAGACGCTTCACTCCCTGTGTAGCCATCATCGCCTGGAACTGGGCCGACTGAGAAGTTCGAGTGGCGTGCTGAACAGTCAGCTCATGACGGCGAACAGTCCTCAAAATCTCATCTAGTGTCGCATCGGAGGGTCCTACATCACTCGCCCGGCGACTCGACTGGGAGTACCTATCACCAGCCAGTACAGTGGGGCCGTCATACATACTATGTCTCGGCGGCATCAGGCGCTCGTCGCGAGGGTCAAACAGTGGGAGTACCGATGTCGGAATCCTAACAGGCGGGGGAGGAGGAGGAGGCATCCTAAAGGATACGGAGGATCCTGGTCTAACGCTTTTGCGAGGTCGGGTGACAGTACGCGCACCCCTATTCCCAATAGGTGGGATGGGTGAGAGGGTCGGAGCAGCTACTTGAGGAGAGTGGGATCGCGTTCGGCTTCGGGAAGGTGATGTGGAGGAAGAGTCCTCGGAAGCCTCAGTGTCTTCGGACGTGACGGATATCCACCCTGGATGTCCGCATCTCCGGAGGTACGCCTCATACTCCGTCTGGGGTTTCTCTCTCCTTAGATGTCCGGTAGGAGCGGTCTCAGCGTCGGGGTGAGCAGGCGCCTTTCCTTTATCAGCCATTGTCGTTATCCTGTAAGAAATACATCATGAGTAATTTGGTTTCTCATAGCTCATGATTTACATAATAGTACTAATAATAGTAGTGATGGCAATAGTATCTGTTATTCCAACATATAGCTGTCTGTTTTGCCCAGATCAATAGTTTCTTCAAGTAGTATCGGATAACATAGTTCATCATAAAAATCATTTAAATCCCCTTTTAAAATTAGTTTCAAATCATCAATATAAACCAGAAAAGTCCAACCATAACCTAAAGATCAGTGATGGAAATTACGCGTTCGGTAAATTCATGATTACGTTGATCAAGTGTAATCATCAATTTACCCAACCCGATCATTCCAACACTTCCCACAAGGACAGTCCTAGGGTATCAGGGTTGTAGCCTAGGGTCTACTATGGCATTCCCGACTTCTCTACAACCTTTGGCTCTGATACCAATCTGTCACACCCCGGGCCCAGGTAGGGTGGGACGTCACAGACTAGCAACAACATATGGCAGCGGAAACAAACCATTATAAGAGCTCAAAGGAGAGAATATCACATGGCATTAAAGTTTTAAAAAGGTAATAGGGCTAGAGACACATCAAGCCCCAAATAAGTTTTACAATCAAAGGAGAGAATATCAAATGTTTCATCAAGGAAATAAGCCAATGCCATGTCACGGGAATAAGTCTAGGTCTTCAAACAGCTAGGATCTCTTCAGACATTACCTGAAACATGCTCAAAAGAAAATTGTGTCAACTATAAAGTTGGTGAATTCAAGTGCTTAAAGTTCAAAAACAAAAGGACTTAATAAATCCTTCTTTGATTAAAAGAAAAATAATCATTGTTTATCATCGTGGGAGAAATAAAATCATAATCAACCCTGCACTCAGTCCCCGGTTAGCCTCTTCTAAAGTTGTGTTTTACCGGATATTCCCGAAGGAAGAAACTGAGCCCCATACCAGTGAACCCTACCTGCCCGGATGGTTCACCATAGAATCTTAACAAAACTTGTTACATGCCACAACGATCCCTCAGGATCTCAGTGGGGTAACCTTCCTGGAACGGAAGCCACTGTGTGTGGGGGATTCCCCAAATAGATCTATCCATATAAATCAAGCGGTTCACGAAAGAATTAATGATCATGATATAAGAATTAGCAGGTAACCACAATCCCACATAGTATCATCAAATAAAGCACAATCATAGTTCATAAAAGTAGAGCATGTTCCATCCCAAAACAGTAGTAAAAAGGGGGATCACTAGAACTCACCTTAGATATCAAGCAAAAAGAAATTCTTCGCGTGCCGGGAATGTCTCAAGTCTAGCACCCTAACATAAGTATATTAAGTGATTAGCTACTGCTCTAAACCTATTTAAGGAGCAACAATAGTGCCTAAGACTTAAATGGACGGGTTCGGCTTTGATTCAGTTAGGGTTTGTATAAAAGGTTCCTTTTATGGAAAGTCATGGTTTTTCATGAAATCAAAGGTTTCTACATTACTAAACCAAGAATATATAGTAATTATGCCATTTAAGGGGGCAAATGAACTTATGGGAGTCGGTTATGAAGTTTTGCAAAATTTACAGTTTTGCCCCTGAAGTTTCAAAATTGACATTTTCTACCCTTAAGATTAGTTTTTGCATTAAGTGACCTCTATACTTAAAAATCAGGTTCAAGACCTTAATTCAACTTAGTTTTAAGAATTTATAACCAAAATTTCAGTTTATGGACTCGGTTTGTAAATTACGCGTTTAACGTTGCCGGTTACGGTAAAACCGAACGGTTTAAAAATGGTTATCTATGAGTTTTCGCCTTTTTGAGTCTAAAACCAGTAGATAACTTTTTAAAGTCATTTTAATAAGTTTCCAACCTTTTAAATCACAAATTTTGCCCCTAGTAGTTGAAAGACCCGTTTTTACGTTTAAACCGTTTAAAATGCGTTTTTAGTCGGGTTTGACCATTTTAAAAGCTTTTTTGACCAACCATTTTTCTTTTGAGGTTATTTTATCTTTTAACCTACTGGAAAATCATGATTTTTATAATTTGTAACATTTAACCCATTTATCGTATATTTTTCCTTAAAAACGCCTCTCGGTTTGCACCTGGTTTCACTTAAAATCCATTTAAAATACCATTTGACCACTAAAAATTCTCATTAGCTCCAGAACACTTTATTAATCCTTAATGAACCTGGAATTCTTTTTAAAAAGTTTATAGTTCAAGATTTCTTGTTTTTAAGTCCTTTTAACACGTTTCCGGGTCCCGAAAGTGACCAAAATAGGTCTAAACACATTATGTCTTTTGTTCCAGAGGTCATACCATGTTATTAAACTTAATATGCACTAAAACGTACTGAAATAACAGTCCCAACACGTTGCCTAAAGGTTCTACACATACAAAGATTTCAAGAGGTAAAAGTAAGCCATAACCGACCATTACACATGTGTGATTCATGGTAACTTAAGTTTATTCATTGCCAAAACTTTATCTAACTTAAAAATCAGATTATTGTGGTGTCTTAAAAGTCATTTTGAGCAGGTTACACGTTTGTTTTGAAGGGTTACAAGATACACAAGTTTGATAGTGCCAAAAACACCAAAATAGGATTTTCAAAGGGGTAAATCGGGTTCTACCCCTTAGATTGACCATTATATCATGTGATATACCTTCAAGAACGTTGGGAACTCTTCAAGAACAAGGTGAGGGTGAGAGGTTTCTGTTACAACAAGAAAAAGTAAGGTTTTTAGGTGAACAATGAAGTTAAACTTGAGAAATGACCAAAACCGAACATAGTGAGCTTACACTTGATGTATCTCACGGTTTAGAAGCTGTGGATGGTCGTGAATGGATGAAATCTCCTTGGATGAGGCTGGAGAATCTCGAACAAAAGCTGGAACCTCAAGTATTGCACGTTCCAAGCCTCAAAACATCACCAAAAGTCACCTTTCTTGCGGTATGCTGCTGGCCGATGGTTGTATGCTTGTAGTTTACAATTTTGGAGCTTGAGGTGGAGAGGATTAGAGAGTGTTTGATAGAGAGGAGGTGTGTGTTCAGCTGGTGAATTCGAAAATGAGAGAGAGAAGAGGAGTGTCTTGCAATTGCATGTAAAGTGTATGGGTGATAAGAAGGTGGTGTGTAGTGGAGGACAAAGGTGGTGATTGGTGGCAAGGGGGGGCGGCCGATTCTTGGCCTTTAGTGAGGCATTTTGATTAAATTTTTATTGTGGAAATAATATTATGGGGTATTAATTTGAAGTGTAGTGTAGTATTTAAAATTGTTAGTTAGTATATTGTCTTATGCATGATAATGCATGCTAGAACCGAAACTCCAAGTGTGTGGGTGTGTACAGATATTTTTAATTGATTTAATTGATATTCTTAATTCTAGCTAGGGTGACTAATTGACATTCCCGGACACTAATTTTTAAAAAGGTAGAAACCTAATTTGGTTAAAAATCAAAAGTAAAGATCACATGAAATCATAATTTAAATCAAATAGCAAGAATTGATTCCAATTTCATATTAGGGTTGTATAGTTTCAATTATTAGTACTCATAGCATGGATAATGATGCAAGTATTCTAGGGTTAGGGTAACAACCTGGAGGTCGGTTGTCACACGAATGAACCCTAGGTTGATTCGAACCAAAATTGAAGCTCAAATCAGTGTTGATAATGATCTGAATCATGGGGCTTTGTTTCCCACATGATTTCGAGTATGTGTGTGTTTTTAATTACCCGGTATCGAAGCTTGAAATGTCTAGAACGATGAAGAACAAGCCACGACGAAGGGGAGTTAATCCCGGAGGATTCGGTTGATGAAATCCCAATTAATTGTAGGTTCAGCTTAGATAAGGATGAGAAACGAAAACCCTTTGCCAATTTGTGATGTTGTAGCGCAGAAGATGGGGCTTAATCACTGTGACATCCGTCACCTTAAGGTCCGTCAATTAACGTGATTGTCCGTTATCTACTCTTTGATCGATCATTCCTCATCCTTATTTAACTCTTTATGTGGATATCATGTGTGCATTATTATCGTTGTGTGTGCATTCGTTATAATCCTATGTTAACCTTAAGAGACTTTTAAAACTTTCATTTTCGAAAACGTCAAATATATCATTTTATATATATATTAAATGTTTTTAACATAACCATTTCTTAAGTCCAACATCTCAGAGATAGATAATAACAACATTAAATGTACTTTTTCAATTAAAATAAAACATCTAATAAAGGCGATTTTCAACCGAACCAAATTTGGGAAAACTCGGGGGTTAAGTGCAGGGACTAAACTTGTAACTTTGTAAACTTGGGCTGGGTATAAATACCCCTTACCAGCCCTAAGCCTTCACTTTCACCATCTTCTTCATCTTCATCCTCTCTTCACACACAAAATCTTCATTCTAGCACCGAATCCTACCCGAGAGGTCTTGTTTTCTTCGTCTAGACACCATCTACAGCCTAGACTACTCATTTCTAGCAGGTAGTCGTCTTTGGTTGTCCATTTTCTAGCCTTTTCACGGCTGTCCAAAACTAGGGTTTCAGGTGTCGGGTTCAACCCGAACACACAAGGTCGTATGGGTGCGTGTGAGGTCTCTTTGTTTGTGTTTCATGTTTGTGTATGTTTGTTAAGTGTTTCTGGAGGTCCTTGTGGTGTAAAACCCGTGTTTAGAGCAGCTCGGGGGCTGCTCAACCCGACCACAGTCGCGATTCTGCAGATCAGGCGCCTGGGTCTACCATGCGATTGAGCCGTGCGACTGAATCATGCGTCTGAGTCAATCGTGCGACTGGGTTGTGTGACTAGGCATGTCGTGCGACTGAGTTGTGCGACTGAGTGTCTGTATGGGATTGATTCATGCGTGCGAATGAGTGTATGCGATTGAGTCATGCGTATGAGTGATTGTGTGCGATTGAGTCAGGTGATCGACGGAATGTGTGCGAATGTGCGTGATTCGCACGATTGGAGTCCAATCGCACGAATGAAGGTTCAATCGTACGAAAGTAGCTAATTCGCACGCTTGAAGGTTGATTCGTTCATATGGAGGATGAGTCGTGTGATTGGGTGTTGTGTGGTACGACTGAAGGCCAGTCATACGAATGAAGGTTCAATCGTACGAATGAAGCTGATTCGCACGATTGAGGGTTGATTCGTACGAATGGAGGTTGAGTCGTGCGTCTGATCTTGTTGTTCGACTGAAATTGTTGTGTTTGATCTCCTTTATGCGTGGTGTGAGTATGACGTGTGATGTTGAAGGTAACATTAACACAATAGCCATTGTTCAACCACAAAGATTAAAGTCAACGCGAAAAAGGGCACAAATACGATTTTAAACAAATTGAACCGACGCTTTACAACGATCAATCGACTTATAACTATTGACACATATTCAATACTTCTTCAATAACAATGAGACTTTTACTTAAACATCATCATCAATGGCAACAATGTCTTGTACTTGGATCTACATAAGATCTAGTACGCGTGTCAGTTTGTATGTGTTATACGCGACCCAGCCGATACGACCTGAGCCGACCCATCATTATTGCGCGCTTATATATCATATCATTAATGCTTTACAATAACTGTCAATAGGTGTTTGACTGTTTATTTGCATTCAACATTTGGGATTACATTGCTCATACATACTTACCACCTAACAAGTGAGTTTCGTGGCCCCTTTTTACGCTTATACAATATTTCAATCATTGACAACTTGGGGGAAAAGTATGCTTACTCATTTTCAATGTTGTACAACTTACATACATTTTACATACAAGGAATCAACGTGATACTATGTTGCAAGTACTATTTGATACATGCTTGGGTCTACTGTGTGGTTCTATCTTTGAAACTATTTAATTCCAGTGTAGGAACCGACGGTTAGGTATTGGTAGTACTACTGGGTTGACACCCCCACCCTTGTTCGACGGTATACTAGTTGGTACCATCAGTGGCCAGGAACGGGCCCTTGGGTGAATATATGCCGAGAATTTCTTTGTGTACGTCGCTAGGTTTGGTTGCAAAGCTCATGTCATGTGAATTTACTTGTGTATATAACTGTATTCACGGTATTCCATTACGCTTACATTATACAGCATCACTTACATTTTTATTACATAAACCTGCGAGCTCACCAACAATTATGTTGATCGTTTTAAGCATATCTTTTCAGGTGATCATGCAAGTCCAGGAATCTAGGTGTGCTGCCTTAGTGGAGACCCTAGGATGCATTTTTGGGACTTAACATGTTTTGATAAACAATCTTTTGAACAATGTTAACGCTTGTAAACAATTATCAACTTTTGAAACTTGTTCCCGGGTTGTGGGAATTAACATTTAAAATTTCATATTTATGTGATTATGTGTTATCATTATCATGTTATGCTTATGGCTATGTTGTCGTGAACATTGACTAAACACGACACAAGTCCCCTTGTCGTCGGGTGTAGTCATGACACGCTTGTCATCATTTATATATATTGCATCTCTATCGCTTACCATGTGTTATGACGATCGCGGTCTCGTTACATCCCCGTGTTTCCGCTTTAAGCGGGGGTGTGACAGATTGGTATCAGAGCCATTGGTTATAGAGAATTAGGCAATACGCTTGACCTAGACTATAACCTAGGAACCTTCATGTAGATTTGCATGCTAGGACTCTGTATGCATATTATATCTCGTGTATGTGTTCCTCGCTGCTTGATTTGTCCATCTATTTGTTATGTGATCTTTCCGCCCTATGAGAGAGCCCTTGTGCTCACTCCTTTATGGGGATGCTTCTATTAGATCTTCTGTTCCCTCTGCGCGCCGAGTTAGTTTATCAGATCCGGGTATTAAACCCGAAGAGATCTTCACAGATCATGCTATTGCGCTTGACCTTGAACATTGAGAAAAACCCCGAGGAGGCTATGTCTGAAACCTCGAAAGAGGAAGGAAATAGACAACCTCCGCTAGACTAAACGTGATTGTATACATGGACTTACAATTGTTGTGATGGATTATCATTGAACATTATCAATTCATAGTGTGAGAACTACACGAATTGCATGCGATGTGTGATGACAATAAGTGTGATATTAACTTGGAAATATTGGACATGATGAGTGTTATGGATATACACTTTCAATTGATTTAAGCTTATGTGTTTACTTTTCTATGATTAGAACATGCCGCCTCGAAGAGTTACCCGCAACAATAGTGGCGGGAGTGAAGCCCCAAGGGGCAGAGGCCGAGGCAGAGGCAGAGCACCAAGAACAAACGATGCTCCTGCCAGTAACAGTCAAGGAACAGGGAATGCCGACATGGCAGCCCTGATCGCTCAGCAATTGGCCGCATTGATTCCTACTATCGTGGCCCAAGTGAGCGACGCACTCCAACAACACCACCCTCACGGGGATGGTGGCAACGAGGATGGAGCCCAAGGTGGGATCGAAACTGAGACGGGAAACGGAAACCCGACCGGAAATGAGAGCAACCAGGAAACCGGGAATGGTGGTATTGCCGGTATTGAGACTGGGGTGGTTAATGCTCGTCGGGGATGTTCGTACAAGGAGTTTGTGGCTTGCAAACCAAGAGAATTCGACGGGAAAGGTGGGGCGATAGCCCTAACCAGGTGGCTGGAAAAGATGGAGGCAGTGATTGACATTAGCGAGTGCCTCGACATTCAAAGGATCAAGTATGCCACTTGTTCACTACAGGGTAAGGCCCTAACCTGGTGGAACACCCAGGTTCAAGCTCGAGGAAGAGAATCTGCGATGCAGATGTCATGGGATGAGTTCAAAAGGTTGATCATCGAGGAAATACTGCCCTCTCAACGAGATGCAGAAGTTAGAGCATGAGTTCTGGAATCATGCCATGGTGGGGGCAGGGCATGCAGCTTATACCGATTGTTTTCATGAGCTGGCAAGATTGGTTCCGTATCTGTTACGCCGGAATCAAAGAGAATTGAAAGGTACATTTGGGGACTCGCGCCTCAAATTAGAGCGATGGTCACAGCAGCCGCTCCTCCTACTATTCAGAGCGCAATTCTGAAAGCTGGCGCTTTGACTGATGAGATGGTTAGAACTGGGGTTTTGGGCAGAGGAGCTGAGAAGCGAAAGGATGTTGGGGAATCGAGCCAGTTGAGTGCCGGGAAATTTGAGAAGAGGGCTAAACCAACCAGGAATTTTGTGGCCGTGTCTCAGGCCAGGAGAGAGTATGTGGGGCCGCACCCCAAATGTGACAGGTGCAACTATCATCATCCCCCAGGGACGCAGTGCCGAGTGTGCGCGAACTGTAGGCGCCCGGGTCATTTGGCGAGAGATTGTAGAACTGCGCCGAATCTTGTAGCACCCGTCAAAGCGGTTAACCCCGCCGGGAATACAAGGGCCTGCTTTGAGTGTGGGAGCCCTGATCATTACAGAAACATGTGCCTCAGGCTGAATCGGGCACCGGGTCAACAAGGAAACAACCAGCAGCAGGTGATGGCTATAGCTAGAATCAAGGCCCGACTACTCAAGGAATGCAGCTCGGGGACGTGCATTCGTCATTGGAGCCAATGATGCTCGTCAGGACCCGAATGTTGTCACGGGTACGCACTTACTCAATCATCACTTCGCATCTATATTATTTGATACTGGAGCAGACAATAGTTTTATATCTTCCGAGTTTGTGCAATTGCTTGATTTGAGTCCTAGTAGGCTAGAAACTAGCTACTCTGTAGAAATGGCCAATGGTAGAGTTGTTCAGGCCGATGAGATTACTAGGAAGTGTTCGTTGACGCTGGATGATCATGCCTTTGATATAGATTTGATACCTTTCGAGTTAGGAAGCTTCGATGTGATTGTGGGTATGGATTGGTTGTCGCAAAACGGAGCAGAGATTGTCTGTCGAGACAAAGTAGTACGTATCCCTATGCCAAACGGGGAAGTACTCAAGGTTCAGGGAGAACGACCGGGCAAGAACTTAAAGCTTATTTCCTGCATGAAAGCACTCCAGAGTTTACGAAAGCTGTGCTACGCTTTTCTGGCTCATGTGGTTGAAAAGAAAGACGAAGACAGGAAACTGGTGGATATTCCAGTGGTACGGGATTACCCAGAAGTATTTCCAGATGACTTGTCTGGTTTGCCTCCTCCACGACAGGTGGAATTCCGTATTGAGTTGGTTCCTGGAGCTACACCGGTAGCAAAAACGCCATATCGACTAGCGCCATCCGAAATGCAAGAGTTGTCTAGTCAATTACAGGAACTACTGGAGAAGGGTTTTATTCGACCGAGTCATTTACCGCGGGGATCACCGGTACTATTTGTCAAGAAGAAGGATGAATCGTTCCGTATGTGCATCGATTACCGTGAACTGAACAAGTTGACGGTGAAGAACCGATATCCTCTCCCCAGGATCGACGATTTATTTGATCAGCTGCAAGGAGCTTCGTATTTTTCAAAGATCGATCTTCGTTCTAGTTATCATCAGCTAAGGGTTTTCGAGGACGACATACCGAAGACTGCGTTCAGGACTCGTTATGGGCACTATGAGTTCTTGGTCATGCCGTTCGGGTTGACTAACGCACCAGCTGTGTTCATGAATCTAATGAATCGGGTGTGCAAACCTTAGTTGGATAAGTTCGTGATCGTGTTCATAGACGATTTACTTATCTACTCCCGATCAAAAGAGGATCACGAAGAACACCTTTGTGCAATTCTGGAGCTGCTACGCGAAGAGAAACTTTTTGCCAAATTCTCAAAGTGCGAGTTTTGGTTGCGGGAAGTAAAGTTTTTGGGTCATGTGGTTAATGAGGACGGGATTCACGTAGATCCCGGCAAGATTGAAGCGGTGAAGAAATGGGATACGCCCCAGACACCATCGGAGATACGGCAATTTTAAGGATTGGCCGGTTATTATCGTCGCTGCATCGCGAATTTCTCAAAGATCGCGCAACCGTTAACTCTGCTTACTCAGAAAGACAAGAAGTTTGACTGGGGATATGCACAAGAGCAAGCGTTCCAAACGTTGAAAGAGAAGTTGTGCAACGCGCCTATACTGTCTCTCCTAGACGGAACAGATGATTTTGTGGTATACTGCGATGCGTCACATCAGGGATTGGGATGTGTACTAATGCAGAAGGATAAGGTGATTGCCTACGCCTCGCGACAGCTTAAAGTGCACGAAAAGAACTACACCACTCATGATCTTGAGTTAGGTGATGTAGTATTTGCACTCAAAATTTGGAGGCATTACCTGTATGGCACCAAATGCATCATCTTCACTGATCATAAGAGCCTTCAACATATTCTGGATCAGAAGGAACTTAATATGCGCCAACGACGTTGGGTAGAGCTTCTTAGTGACTACGACTGTGAGATCCGGTATCATCCGGGGAAAGCTAACGTGGTGGATGATGCCTTAAGCCGTAAAGAACGTGTGAAAGCACTACGTGCACGAGCGTTGGGATTGACCATTCAAACCAACTTGAAAGCTCAGATTCAAATTGCACAGAGTGAGGCATTAAAAGAAGAAAACCTTGCGGGAGAAGAATTCCGAGGGTTAGACAAACAGATGATTCGCAAGGATGATTGTATTCAGTACTTCATGGATCGCATATGGGTACCCAAATGGGGAGGTGTTCGAACCTTAGTCAGGGATGAAGCCCACAAGATGCGATATTCTATTCATCCTGGTGCAGACAAGATGTATCATGACCTCAAGGATCTGCACTGGTGGCCAGGCATGAAGAAAGACATTGCTTTATACGTCAGCAGATGTTTGACGTGTTCGAAGGTCAAAGTTGAACATCAGAAACCATCGGGATTATTACAGCAACCTGAAATTCCCGAGTGGAAATGGGAGAACATAGCTATGGATTTCATTACCAAACTCCCTAGAACAAGCAGCTGTCATGACTCGATATGGGTCATTATTGATCGAATGACGAAATCAACACATTTCTTGCCTATCCGAGAAGATTACAAGATGGATAAGTTGGCGAGATTGTACATCAAAGAGGTCGTGACACGGCACGGGGTGCCGGTGTCAATCATATCCGACCGTGATAGCAGATTCACTTTGCGATTTTGGCAGACACTACAGAAAGCGATGGGCACTCGGTTAGACATGAGTACAGCCTATCACCCTCAAACAGATGGCCAAAGTGAACGAACTATACAGACGCTAGAAGACATGTTGAGAGCGTGTGTAATCGATTTTGGTGGTAGTTGGGATGCTCATCTACCGTTGATTGAGTTCTCCTACAACAACAGCTACCATACAAGCATTGGATGTGCTCCATTTGAAGCGTTGTATGGAAGGAAATGCAGATCTCCCGTTTGTTGGGCCGAGATTGGTGAAAGTCAACTGACAGGCCCAGAGATCATTCAAGAAACAACAGACAAGATTTTCCAAATCAAAGATCGACTTAAAGCCGCGCGAGATCGCTAAAATAGCTATGTCGACAATCGTCAGAAGCCTCTAGAATACAATGTTGGGGATCGTGTATTACTCAAAGTCTCCCCTTGGAAAGGAGTTGTTCGATTCGGAAAGAAAGGGAAGTTAGCCCCAAGATATGTTGGACCATTTGAGATCACTGAAAGGATCAGTCCAGTGGCTTACCGGTTAAGGTTGCCATAAGAGCTTAGCGGTGTGCATGATACTTTTCACGTGTCAAACCTCAAGAAATGTTTGGCCGATGAATCCCTTCACGTGCCAATCGAGGAAATCAAGATTGACGACAAGCTTCATTTTGTTGAAGAACCCATTGAGATCATGGATCGAAAGGTCAAGCAACTGAAGCGCAGTAGGATACCTATTGTACGCGTAAGGTGGAATTCAAAACGAGGGCTAGAGTTTACATGGGAACGTGAAGATCAGATGAAACTCAAATATCCACATCTTTTCGAGGATGACACTCTTGGACCTAACTCCGGCTGAATTTCGGGACGAAATTCTCTCAACTGGGGGATACTGTGACATCCGTCACCTTAAGGTCCGTCAATTAACGTGATTGTCCGTTATCTACTCTTTGATCGATCATTCCTCATCCTTATTTGACTCTTTATGTGGATATCATGTGTGCATTATTATCGTTGTGTGTGCATTCGTTATAATCCTATGTTAACCTTAAAAGACTTTTAAAACTTTCATTTTCGAAAACGTCAAATATATCATTTTATATATATATTAAATGTTTTTAACATAACCATTTCTTAAGTCATAACAACATTAAATGTACTTTTATAATTAAAATAAAACATATAAGAAAGGCGATTTTCAACCGAACCAAATTTGGGAAAACTCGGGGGTTAAGTGCAGGGACTAAACTTGTAACTTTGTAAACTTGGGCTGGGTATAAATACCCCTTACCAGCCCTAAGCCTTCACTTTCACCATCTTCTTCATCTTCATCCACTCTTCACACACAAAATCTCCATTCTAGCACCGAATCCTACCCGAGAGGTCTTGTTTTCTTCGTCTAGACACCATCTACAGCTTAGACTACTCATTTCTAGCAGGTAGTCGTCTTTGCTTGTCCATTTTCTAGCCTTTTCACGGCTGTCCAAAACTAGGGTTTCAGGTGTCGGGTTCAACCCGAACACACAAGGTCGTATGGGTGCGTGTGAGGTCTCTTTGTTTGTGTTTCATGTTTGTGTATGTTTGTTGAGTGTTTCTGGAGGTCCTTGTGGTGTAAAACCCGTGTTTAGAGCAGCTCGGGGGCTGCTCAACCCGACCACAGTCGCGATTCTGCAGATCAGGCGACTGGGTCTACCATGCGATTGAGCCGTGCGACTGAATCATGCGTCTGAGTCAATCGTGCGACTGGGTTGTGTGACTAGGCATGTCGTGCGACTGAGTTGTGCGACTGAGTGTCTGTATGCGATTGATTCATGCGTGCAAATGAGTGTATGCGATTGAGTCATGCGTATGAGTGATTGTGTGCGATTGAGTCAGGTGATCGACGGAATGTGTGCGAATGTGCGTGATTCGCACGATTGGAGTCCAATCGCACGAATGAAGGTTCAATCGTACGAAAGTAGCTAATTCGCACGCTTGAAGGTTGATTCGTGCATATGGAGGATGAGTCGTGCGATTGGGTGTTGTGTGGTACGACTGAAGGCCAGTCATACGAATGAAGGTTCAATCGTACGAATGAAGCTGATTCGCACGATTGAGGGTTGATTCGTACGAATGGAGGTTGAGTCGTGCGTCTGGTCTTGTCGTGCGACTGAAATTGTTGTGTTTGATCTCCTTTGTGCGTGGTGTGAGTATGACGTGTGATGTTGAAGGTAACATTAACACAATAGCCATTGTTCGGCCACAAAGATTAAAGCCAACGCGAAAAAGGGCACAAATACGATTTTAAACAAATTGACATTTACTTAAACATCATCATCAATGGAAACAATGTCTTGTACTTGGATCTACATAAGATCTAGTACGCGTGTCAGTTTGTATGTGTTATACGCGACCCAGCCGATACGACCTGAGCCGACCCATCATTATTGCGCGCTTATATATCATATCATTAATGCTTTACAATAACTGTCAATACGTGTTTGACTGTTTATTTGCATTCAATATTTGGGAATACATTGCTCATACATACTTACCACCTAACAAGTGAGTTTCGTGGCCCCTTTTTACGCTTATACAATATTTCAATTATTTACAACTTGGGGGAAAAGTATGCTTAATCATTTTCAATGCTGTACAACTTACATACATTTTACATACAAGGAATCAACGTGATACTGTGTTGCAAGTACTATTTGATACATGCTTGGGTCTGCTGTGTGGTTCTATCTTTGCAACTATTTAATTCCAGTTTGGGAACCGACGGTTAGGTATTGGTAGTACTACTGGGTTGACACCCCCACCCATGTTCGATGGTATACTAGTTGGTACCATCAGTGGCCAGGAACGGGCCCTTGGGTGAATATATTATATATATATATATATATATATATATATATATATATATATATATATATATATATATATATATTCTTTATATGTCAAAATATAGAGAATGTGAAATTAAATCATTTATAATAATTAATAAAATTTAGATATAATATTCGAGTAATTATTTGACATAATCATGTTTTAAGAAAATATTAAATGAAAAGAACATTTAAACCATTAACAATTTATGAACTATTATTTAAAATCCATTTCTTTTAAGACGTTAATAAAAAATAATCTTTGTTAAATTGTTTTATTACAAAGATATTTATTTAATTAAACTTAGAAAATTTACAAAAATTATTTAATGACCTTTAAAAATATTTAAAGTTTATAAAACCCATTTTTATATTCAATAATATTTTTCTATAATTAAATTAAGGCTAAAAGCCTTTTTTTAAAAAAATAATAATAAGAGGGTGCCCGGGTTCGAACCCGGGACCTCTAGGTTGACAAAGTGGGTGATTAACCAATAAACCAAGGCCTTAGCCGCGGTTTTATTTGGTTCTCAAATCTTAAAAACTCCAGTTTCAAAACAGCCCCAAATCGAATGAACCCTAGGTTGATTCGAACCAAAATTGAAGCTCAAATCAGTGTTGATAATGATCTGAATCATGGGGCTTTTGTTTCCCACATGATTTCGAGTATGTGTGTGTTTTTAATTACCCGGTATCGAAGCTTGAAATGTCCAGAACGATGAAGAACAAGCCGCGACGAAGGGGAGTTAATCCCAGATGATTCGGTTGATGAAAACCCAATTAATTGTAGGTTCAGCTTAGATAAAGGATGAGAAACGAAAACCCTTTGCCAATTTGTGATGTTGTAGCGCAGAAGATGGGGCTTGATCACGTTGCAGGTCGCGACCGTAAAGTGAATCAAAGAAAACGATTATGTTTATTTCAGGTGAAATTGAAGTTAGTGCTCGATTAGGGATAGATAATCGATCGTTTGGATTCATTTAATTGGATTATGATTAGGTATAAATGCCCGAACGGCTACAAGATTTATGAGTTTCGGTTATGCACTTGATTCAAGTTGTAACCGGTGTTTAATCATAATTATTAAGTTCTTTCAAGTTCGAGGTTGTTACACGAGGCGTTTTGGAGCGATTCGGTTCGAAAAATGGATGTTTCTAATGCGTTTTGGGGTTGGCCGGAGTTTCGCCGGATCCCCGCCGGAAAG
Organism: Flaveria ramosissima; assembly: GCA_025215565.1. Lineage (NCBI taxonomy): Eukaryota > Viridiplantae > Streptophyta > Magnoliopsida > Asterales > Asteraceae > Flaveria > Flaveria ramosissima. The sequence goes on along the minus strand of CM046033.1, from coordinate 41,328,877 downwards.
GTGGCCGGAATTACGGGATCTCAAAAAGGGGGATGGGTTGGTTTTGAAGAATTTACACATATGGTCCCTGGAGATTTCCTTCTTTATTATTTTATGCAAAAACTTTTTATTTAATGTTTACAAAATGACAACAAGGCCCCCTTAACTTCTTAAATCCAAGTTATAACCATCTTTTAACTTTAATAAATTTTTTTTATAAATTATTATTATTATTGTTACAATTACTATTATTATTATTATTATTATTATTATTATTATTATTATTATTATTATTATTATTATTATTATTATTATTATTATTATTATTATTATTATTATTATTATAACTTGCTATTATTATTAGTATTATTAATAACATAATTATTACTCTTATAAATAGTTATTATTGTTATTATTTTATGATTATTATTATGTTCAATTTAATAGATAAACTATAATCTTTTTACATTAAAGAATTAAAGACTAACTAATAGATAAGCACAAATAGCCCACAAGTTTCATGAAAAGCATTAATAGTCCTTACAAAAATAAACGAGGTTAACTATTAGTTAACCAAAAATACAAGATGTTACATTTAGTATCCCTAAATCTCAAAAATATTGTCACACCCAAACCTTGACGGCGGAAACGTCGAGGAGTGAGAGTTAAGATCGTTCACAGTCACATAACGCTATTATTAAATACAAATATATAATATTCATAAGTTTGAAAGGTACAATACAGGAATAAGTCTCAAAGAAAGTAAATAACAAGACATATGTTGTAACAAGCCAAATTAGTTTATTATTTAACTAGGTCTATTCCTAGGTGTGAACAAGCTTCAAAAGTGGTGATCAAACTTGAGTATTTCCTGAAACATGTTAAAAATAAAAGGTCAACATAATGTTGGAGAGATTTCCATAGTTTTCAATACATAAGTATATAAAAGATGGCAATTCATGTTATAAGTTAGAGAGCAAAGTAACTAGGGATGTAAGACAGAATGCACAATCAAACCTTGACAAAGTTTTACAAGTCTCAAACGTTTACCAGCATATACGATTAGCTAAGCTAGCAATAGTTAATGATTGTACATATATTCGACATTACATGGTAGCCACAAAGTTCAACTAACCACAACATACAAGTAAATTGCCATAGGTTTACAAGAATCAAATGTTTACAAGTGCAGTATTTATAAAGTAACATGTTTCACCCCAAAGTGTGAAAATATGAAAAAGGGGTATAGAAATACTCACTTGATATATATAAGATGATTATAAGAATTTAAACGAGGCTCCAACGATTTCTTTTACAAGTTACCTAAATGTATTGATTCCAAGATTAAGTTCAATAATAAGATTAACGAGTAAACGTGAACTAGGGTTTCAATTGGAATTTGAGGGTTTAAATGATTAAGTAAAATAATGACTCGTTTATGTTTTGGTTTAACAAAATAATATAAATCAATTAAGTCCAAGAATAATTAAAAATGTCTCAACAATTTAAGTTATTGATTTAATAGAAATTAAGTTTAATATGTGAAAAGAAATAATTAATTTAATAATTAATTATTTAAAACTTGACAAAGAGAATTAATTAAATACTTATTTAAATGACGTTAAAATTATTTAAAATCATTTTATAAAGTTTTGAGGTTTAAAATGATTTATCATAAAGGTTTTATAATACAAAAACTTAAAAATAAGAATAAAACAAATTATATTGTTTTATAAATTTCAAGAATTTAAATGAAAGTTAACGAATAACTTTATTAACTAATTATGATATAACATACTTAAATGATTAGATGAATAATTAGTTATTTAACATATAAATTTATAATATTTTGAAATAATCTAAATTTGAACCATAATATATTTTTAGCATTTAAATTACATAAAAGAATTTATAATGTTTTATAACCTTTGTTATTCTAGAAAAAAAATAATTAAATTTAAAATCATAAATTTTAATACGTTTAAAATCAATTTAATAATTTCTGAAATAAAATAACTTTTACTTTAATAACATATTAGTATAATTTTTGAAGTTTAAAATACACAAAATTGGCTTTAAAAAAATAAATGCAGGAGGCCGGGTTCGAACCCGTGACCTCTTGCATACAAAGGTGATATGGTAACCGGTGGGCTAGAGCCCAGATTTGATTAAGATTCTGAAATAATTTTATAAATTCATCAATTAAAGAAAACCCCCAAATCTCAAGAACCCTAATTCGATTTGGATCAAATTGAACCCTAATCCGTTGTTGTTAATGCCGATTATCATGGGGCTTTTGATCCCCATGTAAAACCGAATGTCTAAGCGGGTTCAATTACCTGATTGGATTTGAGATGATGCTTGGAATGCACGAAGCACACGTCGCGACCACGTACGGCTCGATCGATGCACAAAAGATGATATTAACCAAATTCGTCGCACAGAAATCTTCCAATAGCTCTAGAGGTGAAAAGCCCTCTATCAATTGTGAATAGAATTGCAGAGAGAATGGGATTCGAATATGTTGCAGGTTTGCGATGAAGGTGATGATTGAATTCGAAGGTCGTGTGTTTCTCAGGTGAAATTGTAAATTGTAATTGATTAAAGATAGTTAAATGATTGTTTATTCTTGATTAATTTGATTATTAAGGTGCCTTCATTGTCGAACGGTTATGCGATTTAAGGCATTGTTCAATCGGGTGTTTCAAGCCCGTAACCGACGCCTTAACTCGATTAATGTACACCTAACGGGTCGAAACCTCCTCACGAAGCGATTGGAAACGGTTTCGGGTGGAAATCCGATGTGTTTTTGGGGTTTTTAAGGTTGCCGGAGTCGGCCGGAGAGTGGCCGGACTCTCGGCCGGAAAAACGGGATGGGCGGGGGGTTTGGGTTGTAATTTTAAAACTTACTCATTGACCCCCTTAAGATTTGATTTGTTATCATTTTATGTAAAAACTTTCTTTTAAAGTTTATAAAGTGACAAAACAACTTTGTTTATAAGTTATTATCATTACTATTATTATTATTATTATTATTAACTTCAATATTATAATCTATTATTATTAATATTATTATTAATATTACTATTATCATTATTATTAATTTGTTAATCACCAAATTAATTATTAAGCATAATAAATCCTCAAAGTTTCAAAATTGACATAAAGGTCCTTTTAAAACTTAACAAAGTTTACTTTTAATTTAACGAAAATATGTGATGTCACAGTCTCCCCAACTTAAAAAATTTCGTCCCGAAATTAAGAATGAACTTAAATGAACAAAAGGAGGTATAATGAAGGGTAAGTGTACAAACGGCCAGTGATAGACGTTTGATTACGGATGAGATGTTTCACTTTATGGAGCCTTACAAGTCTCTTGACATAATGCATACCAATTTGAACTCTTCCAGTGAAATACGAGACTCTTTGAGAGTTGGCACATGAAACGTTGGAAGATGTAAGGATTCCTGAAGTCTGATGCAACCCAAAACAGCCTAAGTGTCTCAGCAACATGCACTAAGTACTGAAGTGAAGAATGCTTGGAAGTTTTACACAAAGCATTAGAAAATACTCTAAGTGTAAAATCTTCCGAAGCCAAGACCAATATCTTCCGAAGCCAAACATGAAGTCTTCCGAAGCTTCAGAGACAAAGTCTTCCGAAGCTTCAACCTATGAAGACAGATTTCTTCCGAAGACTTTTAGTACACATGCTTTATCTGATGTACTGTTCCATAAAGCACCTTTTCCGCTGCATCTCTGTAAAGTCACCAACTTACATGAGTTGGTGAAAAGGGCCTTGCTTTTGGTAACTGTACATTGAGGTCTTGAGTCTGTAACTTTCCACTTCATGTACTTTATCCTTTTTGTAATGTATAAGGATGTGAGCTATGGCATGTCATAGTCACAAGGTCAAAAGGCAGATATGCCTTTTGATCCTACAATTGATTTTGTTAGTGTCTAGTCAATTGTATCCAGCTGGCTTTCAAAGTATAGCCGGCTGTAGGTTGTAGTATAAGTATTTCAAGTTCTTGTATCTTTCTTTATGCTTTGTAACACTTGTAAAAGAACTTGAGAAAGCAATATACTGCCTCCTTGAAACCCATACTCTCTTGTATGTCTCTTGCTTTACTTGTGTTCTTTGTATCACCTTTGGTTTCCCAGTTCACTGTTTGATTAAAGTTTAGTTAGTCTCCTCATTGTGTTGTTGTGTTGTAATTGTGTTAAAGCCCTTAAACGGTCCTGCAATTGGTATCAGAGCTTTCCAGGCTCTTGATATAAGATCTAACCATCTTAAGATCCCTCACACACACAAAAGCTAAACTCTTCAAATGGCTTCCATCTCAAAGACTGATATGGAGACTGGAACCATGAACAAATCCCCACTGATCACTCTTGATGATTTTGACACCTGGTGCATGAGGATGGAAGGCTTCATCAGGTCTCTTGATTCAAGAATGTGGGAATCTGTTGAGAATGGACCTTTCATACCCAGCACCCCCTCTGCTACTGGTGCTGGTATGATTCCTAAAGATGTGGCCAACTACTCAGATGAAGATAGAAAAAGAGTAGAGATTGACAGGAAGGCCATGACTGCTCTTCAGACTGCTCTCCCAAACTCTGTATACAGAGGTTTTAAGAAGTGCAAGACAGCCAAACAGCTGTGGGATGCACTGAAGCTGATGTATGAAGGCTCCTCTGAAGCCAAGGAGAACAAGAAAGATCTTCTGAAGCAGCAGTTTGAGAATTTCACCTTCAAAGCAGGTGAAACCATGACTCAACAATACTTCAGGTATGTTGAGATTGTGGATACCCTAGTGGATGGAGGAGTTCCTCTTGAGAACAGGGACATTGTAAGGAAGTTCATGTCCTCACTTCCTAGGCAATGGACACACTATTGTGTGGTGATCAAGAGGACTGAGAACCTTAAGACTCTTACTCTTACAGAGTTGTATGGGATTCTCAGTGGATACCAGATGGAGATGAACATGCAAGGTTCATCTGGCAACTCCAACAATCAAATGGGTTCAGCCCTTCATGTGGTTGAAAGGGACAGCATAGAACCCCAAATCATCTCATATGCTACCCTGACAACTCACAAAAGGGTCCTTTCATCACCTTCCCGGAGACACCAAGGGAGAACTTTACTCAAGGAAGCCCATTCCAAGAGACAAGTTCTTCTCAAGCCTTTGTGTCTGCAGATGAAAGCTGTGGGAATTATCTTTTCACTCTTGAAGACCTGGACTGTATCCATCCAGATGACCTGGAATACATGGAGATAGTTCAGCAGATGGCTCTCCTCACTCACAGAGCCAAGAAGTTCTACAAGAGGACAGGAAGAAGATTTCCAAGCAATGCTACCAGTGGAAAGTTTGGGCTGGATAAAAGCAAAGTAAAGTGTTACAACTGTAACCTTATGGGTCACTTTGCTAGGGAGTGTAAGGCACCTAAAGCAAATGGGGGCCAAACACAACCCAAACCAAACTACACTGACAAAGCCCCTCAGGCTGAGAAGACAAAGCAACATGCTGCTGTTGCTGTTGAAGAGGGAGGCTTTGACTGGAGTTTTCAGGTGGAGGATGCTTCTCCAAACCAAGCACTGATGGCTGACCATGATGAAGCCAAGGTATTGGAACATCTTTGCTCCCCTGAATGCATTGCTAAAGTAAATAGATACAGGTCCTACAACTTAGAGATGAGATCTGATCTTGAGTCATTAAACATATTAAAATCTGATTTTAGAAAGTCTGAAAATGATTACAAGTTAAAGATAGAGGACTTGGAAAAACCATTTCAGTACTAAAACATGAACATACAGATTTTAGAACTCAGATCCAAGATCTCATTACTAAGTTGACTGAGTGCCAGGCTGAGCTTGTGATCAGCAAAGCCAAGGCAGAGAAAAGTGTTCTTGAAGAAGAGACCTTCAAGAACATGATATCCTCATCCCTGCACAACAAGGTTTGTTATCAAAATAGACAGGGACTGGGATCAAATGAGATAGCTCCTCCACACACAATCTTGTCTGTAAGATCTCCTAGGTGTGGAACTTGTGAAGATGAGCTTCCTCTCATAGATCCTATAAGTGAGGATGATGAAGAAGTGATAGTGAAGAATTCCTCTGAGAAGAGTGAAGAAGAGGATTCTTCCAAGGGCCACTATCCTTCTGAGGAGAAGAAATCAACTGTGATGACCAAGTCCAAGAGAAAGAACTTGATCAGGAAGAGCAAAAGGAAAGCAAAGAAGGCTCAAGAAATCAAGGCTACTTTGATGCTAAGCAGAAACAAGTTTTTATCTCTGCAGGTTTCAAAGTAGTAAGGACTGAAGACATCACCAAGACTCCTCAGCTAAGAGTCTGGTTCTTGTTCAAATCATCTCAGTACAAAGAAGAAGACTGAGCTGCTGTGTACCACTGCTGCACAGCCTGGACCATCAAACTCCAAGAACAGTTCACAGCCCAAAGGAACTGTCTCAGCATCTACCAAGATGAAGGTGGAGAAGGGATGTGACCAAAGCCAGTCTTGCTCTCAAAGGAGACTTCTTTGAAGAAGAAAATGTTGTGTGTTATGTGTGAAAGTACTTCTCACATTGCTAAGGATTGCCCATACAATCCTAAAAGTACTGTCCACATGACCAAAACAAAGACTTCAAAGAGTCTCAAGAAGTCTCAAGCTTCGGAAGGAAAGTCTGTTTCCTTCGGAAGCTCCAAATCAAAGAAGAAGGTAAATGGAAAATTACCTTCGGAAGCAAAGTTGGTCTCGGAAGAAAGGAGTTCTTCCGAAGCACTGAAGTCTGCTGCAGTGACTGTAGATTCTTCCGAAGGATCAGTCATCAAAACTTGTGAAGTTCCAAAAGCTTCTAAGGTTTTGAAGGTCAAGTCCAAGACTCCAAAGGTGGTGTGGAAGTCTAAGAAAGACCAAATGACTGAAGTTTCTCCATCAACAACAGCTGAAGATCCCCATAGTACAACCATAGGATCTATTACTGTTGCATTACCTTCTATTACACTTAATGAGCCCAAGACAAGTAAGGCTTGGGTTTCCAAATGTAACTAATCATTTTCTTTGTGCAGGAACAGCTCAAGACAACAGGAATGTCTGGATAATTGACAGTGGCTGTTCCAGGCACATGACAGGCAATAGGTCTCTACTCCATAATTTTGAGAGAATTGATGGAGGACCAGTTGCTTTTGGAGGAGATGAAGGTGGTTACATTTCTGGAAGGGGCAAGGTCACAAATGGTAAGCTCAGCATTGAGAAGGTAAACTTTGTTAAGGAGCTTGGGTACAATCTTCTGAGTGTATCCCAATTTTGTGATCAGAGTCATAACATGCTCTTTACTGAGCATGAGTGCATTGTTCTCAAGCCTGGTGTGGTCATTCCTCATGAGCATATCCTGCTCAGAGCCCCCAGGAAAGGGAACATGTACAAGATGGATTTGCAAGAAACATCTCCCTCTGGAGAAGTTTCATGCTTTCTATCTAAAGCAAATAGTGATGAGTCTTTCCTATGGCATAAAAGAATGTGCCATGTAAACTTTAAGAACATGAATAAATTAATTAAACATGATCTGGTAACTGGAATGCCAAAGAAAGAGTTTACAAGTGATGATCATTGTGTTGCATGCCTGAAAGGGAAGCAACACAAGGTATCTCACAAGCCTAAGGAAAAGAACTCCATCACTACTCCCCTACACTTGTTACATATGGATCTCTTTGGCCCCACCAGTGTAATGAGTTTAGGAAGGACCTCTTACTGTCTGGTGATCACAGATGATTTTACAAGATTCACTTGGGTTTTCTTCCTTAGAACTAAGGATGAAACCCCTGAGATTCTGAAGAATTTCATCTTAAAAGTTGAGAATCAATGTGATCACAAGGTCAAAACCATAAGATGTGATCAAGGAACTGAATTCAAGAACCAAATCCTTGATACATTTTGTGATGAAAAAGGTATTACAAGACAATATAGTGCTCCCAGGACTCCTCAGCAAAACGGAGTTGCTGAGAGGAGAAACAGGACACTTATTGAAGCTGCAAGAACTATGTTGTCTGACTCTAAACTGCCTATCACCTTCTGGGCAGAGGCAGTTAATACTGCTTGCTATGTGCAAAACAGAGTTTTAGTAGTTAAGACACATGGTAAGACTCCTTATGAACTTTGGCACAAGAGGAAACCTTTCATTGGTTTTCTCAGGTCATTTGGATGTCCCTGCACCATCTTGAATACCAAAGATCAAATTGCCAAGTTTGCTGAGAAATCAGATGATGGACATTTCATTGGATACTCTTCCAAGCTAAAGCTTATAGAGTATACAATCTCAGAACTAGAATTGTTGAGGAGTCAGCCAATGTGACTTTCAATGAGCACACTCCTTGTGTGGCTGGTTCTGGTCCGGATTGGCTGTTTGATCTTGATTTAGTTACCAACTGTTTTAACAAATCTTGTGAGCATGTTTCAGGATCTGCAGAAAATCTAAATACAGGTGATCCTGATCCAAGATTTGAGCTAGGAAGACCTTCAACTCATACATCTTCAGCTCCAGTTGGAACTACTTCAGCAAATGAGGTTTCTATCAGCACAACAATGACAAATTCAGCTGATACATCTGGCATGCCTTCAAATTCCAGCTCAGAGGCCTCTCAACCAGATAAAGACACCTCACTTGTAGAAGACAACAATGGTGATGGTGATAGTGATCAGGAATTCTTGATGCTAATAACCATACCATAGATGACAACATCAATGATGTCTCACACTCATTGGATCAAGTTAATCTTGATAAGTGTGATAATGTGGAGGGTGAATCTTCCAGACCAGATCTAAATTTCTCAAATTTAGATCTTTCTCAACAACTTGCTGTGATCCCTCAGCTAAGGATCCACAAGTCTCACCCCACCACAAACATCATTGGAGATGTTGTCACAGGGGTAAGAACAAGAGGACAAACCCATGAAGCAAATGTTTGTCTTCACTCTTGTTTCTTATCTCAGATAGAGCCAAGAAAGTTGATGAAGCTCTAAAGGATGGAAGTTGGGTTGAAGCTATGCAACAAGAGCTGCTTCAATTCAAAAGGCAGAAAGTTTGGAACCTTTGTCCTCTTCCTCATGGGAAGACTACCATTGGAACCAAATGGGTTTTTGAAAGAAGAGGATGGATAGAGGAATATCATCAAGAACAAGGCAAGACTAGTGGTTTCAAGGATACACACAAGAAGAAGGGATTGACTACACTGATGTCTTTGCTCCTGTAGCAAGACTAGAAGCTGTTAGGATATTCCTGGCATTTGCTGCATCCAAGAACTTCAAGGTCTACCAACTTGATGTAAAGTGTGCTTTCTTATATGTGATTGATGAGGAGGTTATGTCAAACAGCCACCTGGTTTGTAGACCCTGATCATCCTGATTATGTCTGCAAGCTTGACAAAGCTCTTTATGGGCTGCATCAGGCACCCAGGAAGTGGTATGAGACACTATCTGAGTATCTTTGTAAGCATGGATACAGAAGAGGTACTATAGATGGAACTCTCTTCATCAAAGGACAGGGAAATGACTTATTGCTGGTTCAAGTATATGTGGATGACATCATCTTTGGTTCAACTAATCCAAAGCTCTGCAAAGACTTTGAGAAGCTGATGAAAGACAGATTTGAGATGAGTTCAATGGGAGAACTCAACTTCTTTCTGGGAATTCAAGTGAAGCAGGTTGAAGATGGCATCTTCATAAGTCAGTCAAAGTATGTTCAAGACATACTCAAGAGGTTCAATATGACTGATTGTAAGATTGCTAAGACACCCATAGCCAGAAACCACTCCCTTGGTCCAGATCTTGAGGGGGAGTGTGTAGATGAGCACTTATACAGGGCTATGATTGGGTCTCTTATGTATCTTACAGCTAGCAGGCCTGATATCATGTTTGCTACATGTATTTGTGCAAGATATCAAGCCAACCCTAAGATGTCTCACTTAATCACTGTGAAAAGGATTTTAAGATACCTCAAAGGTGCTTCAACACTTGGTCTATGGTATCCAAAGAATCCAAATTTCAATCTGTATGCCTATACAGATAGTGATTATGGTGGTTGCAATATGACTGCAAAGTCTACATCTGGGGGATGTCAATTCCTTGGTGGAAGGGTGGTCTCATGGCAATGCAAGAAACAATCCTGTGTGTCTGCATCAACTGCTGAGGCTGAATACATTGCTGCTGCAAGCTGCTGTGCTCAAGTGCTTTGGATTCAAAATCAGATGCTGGACTATGGATTTAACTTCAAAGAGACTCCTATCCACATAGACAACAATAGTGCTATCTCTATCACTGAGAACCCTGTGCAGCACTCAAGGACCAAACACATCAACATCAGGTATCATTTAATAAGAGATAACTATGAAAAGGATTAATTAAACTAGTCAAAGTTCATACAGATGAACAATATGCTGATCTGTTCACAAAAGCTTTTGATGAACAGAGATTTAAGTATCTGATATCAGCTATTGGGATGATTAACTTTGAGTAGACTTTTTATTAAAACTAATTCTAATTATTTCTTCTTAAAATATGTGTGTGTCCTAAGTTGTCTAGTTCATCACTTTCATAAGCTCATGTTTTCTTTGGATGTAAAATTCTTTTTGAAGACTTTCCTTAGATTCTTGAAAATTTTGATACTTCGGAAGATAAAATTTTATCTTCGGAAGAAAAAACATGTCTTCAAAATACATAACTGTCTAAGAGATTTTACCTTCGGAAGAAGTCAAAATTCATCTTCCGAAGCTTAAAATTCTTATCTCAGACACTTATTATTTTAAGGACCTTTTCCTTCCGAAGCAAAATTAACCTTCGGAAGCTTTGTTTATTTCTATACAAAGCATTCAAGGTTTATTCTCTTCCGAAGCATAAATCTTCAAGACTCTCAGGAAAATCTTCCGAAGCCATTTTAGCTTCGGAAGCTTTTTCCATCAAAACTTCCGAAGACAAATAAACTTCGGAAGCTTTTCGAATTCCAAGAAAAATACTTTTGAGCAAAGTAAACTACCTTTTCAGAGGTGGGACCGACTTTCGGATTTCAAAGTTTATCCTCTTTCATTAACTTTGGTTCAAATCCCTTTTCATATAAATACCCAACGGTTCCCCCTCTTTCCCACTATCTTCCTCAATTCTACTTTCTCTAACCTAATTCTCTAAACCGCCTTTGCTTTCTACCTTTCTTCACCCTTAAGCTTCTGAAATGGCCAACCTTAACCGCAGAAACAACCCTGATTTCTCCATGCAACTACACAGGCAACATAATCAAGTTGCTCTGTTAAGCTCTGAGAAAGATGCAAGTTTCTCAGAGATTTGCCAATTCTTGACTCTGTCAAAATATTTCACCTCCCTGACCATTGATCCTACTCTATATGAGGATCACTTGCTTGAATTCTGGAAGACCTGCCAAGAGGTCATTATGGATGGGGAGAAGGCACTGTCTGCCACAGTGCAAGGGAGGACAATCTTCATCACTCCGGCCATCATTAACCAACATCTACAGCTGGATGATGAAGAAGGTGAGGTGTCCTTCCCAAAAGAAGCTGTTAATCATTCTTTTGAGCAGATGGGCTATGAGGGAGATTTCTCTGTAAAGACCTTTAGGAAAGGGAAGGTCTCATCCCAATGGAAATTCCTGCTCCATGTGGTTATCCACAGCTTGTCAAACAAGCATGGTGGATGGGACCAGATTCCTGAGGATCTCTCCTTTATAGTTCATGGAATGGTTCAGGGGGTCAAGTTCAGGTATTCACAATTTGTTATACTAATTTACTTGCAAACTTAGACTCCTTAGAGTATTACATGTTTCCTAGATATGTTCAACACATTCTCAACTGTGAACTGGGCTCACAGTTGAGGGAAACAGGTAATATTCTTAAATTGGGACAGATGAAGCCCGGCATCTTTAAAATAATGAAGAAGCCAACTGTAGGCTTCTCTGGGGTAGAAACAGCCCTAGTCCCAAAAATGTTAGAGCTCATTGCTCAAGGTGACAACCTAGCAACACAAGCTAGTGTTGAACCCACACCTCTTTTGTCCTTACCATTAAAAAGACCAGAAATTACCCTCACCTACCAAAGAAAATCCAAACGAACCCCTGCTCAGGCTATTGAGTCTGTGCAGGCCCCCAAATACTCAACCTTACAGGAAGAAGTGGACACTAGAGCTCCCACTTCTCCTGAGGAGCAAACCACTCCCATTACTTCACCTATCAGGGCTGAGGTTCCTCAAGCTCACCTGATGAGCTCAATAGCCCAACAACCTTAAGCCTTCACTCTGAGTCTCAACACTCAAGTGGACAACCTTCAGGGGACAGCTACCATCCCCAGCCTTTGGATCTCAACCAACCAATTCCCAACCTATCCTTTACACTGATGAAGACTTAGGATTCAGTGAGTACCATGAGTCTCTCTTCTCCTCCCCTACTCAAAGAGAGATGAGTACCTCTGACTCTCCTCAGTCTATCCCCCATCAGTCACCTATTACTGAGGTGGACACTTCTGAACCTGTTCAGGATGTCCATATGGAAGAGGCTCTCACTTTTGAAAGTGATTACATCATTAAGACCTCAACCATGGCAACTCAGCCCATTGGCATCTCAACTGAGGCTGCCAGTGAGCAGAGGAAAACCAGCAGCCAAGAAACTCAAGCTGGTGGTGAGAGAGAGGACTTTGGTCCAATCATCTCATCCCCCAATGAATCTTCTGATGAAGATGAGGGGAATTTGAGACTAAAGGTGCAAAAACTGTCAAAAACATGCACCTATTTAGTCTCTAAGGTTAGTCACTTGGAATCTCAGGTGACTACCCTACAAAACAGGGTCAATGATCAGCAACTCCAGATTTCATATCTGCAGGAAAAACTAGCTGGGAGACCTTTAAGGAGAGCTCAACCAGGAACACAAGAACCTGTGGAAGTGATTGACTTATCCTCCAGCTCACCTATGCAAGTGGGTGATGCTACCAAAAAGGGGGAGAAAGTTGTTACAACCACAGAACCTGGGAGTTCTTCAGAGAGAATGGACATAGAGGACTCACCATCCTCACTTGCTGTTGTGCATTCTCAGCAACTTCCTCAAGTTCACATTAATGTGGACTCTATAGACTCTCTCATCAGGAGTCTCTTTGAGGAAGGTATACCAAGGGTGTCTCATCTCCACCACTAGGAACTGGCAATCACATCATAAGGTGGAGGTATGATGATGACAGGAGAGCCCTTATACTTCAAGAGTTCAAGGCCAACAAGAAGTTTTTCAATTCCAAAGCCTGAGCTTTTATGAAAGACTGGATTTAGTCAACTTGCCACTTGTCAATCCAAGCAATTCAAGACAAGCTGACAGGCTGGCTCAAAGAATCCAAGACAGGATCCTTGCAGAGTTTACTCTAAGAAGGAGACTTAGGGAATCAGGCAATGTCATCGGTCAATGGATGTTGAGGTGGACCCTAAGATTAGTTTCATAGGGGAAACCTTGACTGAAGGCCCAGTGACAGAACCTGAGACCCCTGTCTCATCATCAACAACTGCTGCTGAGGTCCAAACTCCATCTGAGACACCTGCTGGTGAAGGTGTTTCTCAGCCTCTCTCTGGCCAGAGCATGGAAGCTACTCCAAGCAATGAAGGCCAAGCCTCAATCCACCCTGAGTCACAAAGGTCTGTTGGTGACAAAGGGAAAAGGATAATGACTCCTGAGGAAATTGAGGAGGAAGAGAGAGAGAGGAAAAGGAGACTAAGGGGAGAAAGTTCCACTGGGTCATCTAGCTTCATGCAAGCTGCAATCAGGGCTGCCCCAGACCAAATACTCAAGATGATGAGTTAAGGGCAGTCAGGATTACCTACTTACAGACCAGGAACTATGACATTGATGAAATCATCTCCCTCCCCTTAGAAGAGCTAAATGAACTGGCTGACATGGAAGTGTCAAGAGAGTTGAAGGAGAAAGAGGATGCAATGATACTTCTCCAACTCAAAGAGGAGAAGAGACAGAAAAGACTTTACAAGCATGCTCCTACTCTCTCACCAGTTCAAGAAAGTCCTGCACAGGAAGATGTGGCTCCACAAGAACCTCAGGTAGATAAAGAAGAAGATAGGATCAAGATGATCAACTACCTGAGTGCCACAGGCTTCTATCAGGCAGATGCACTTCTTCCCTTATCCTATGACTTCATTGAGTTCGAGTATCTAAAGCAACTTGAGCTTGAGTTAGTCAAGGAAAGAAAGACAACTAAAAGGAAGCTAAGGGAAGAAGCTGCAAAGTCAAGGGCCATCATTCAAAAGAATGCAAAGAAGTCTGCTGACAGACACAGAATGGTGAGTTTCTTGAAGTTGTATGGATTCTCCGGAAGGAGACTTGGCCCTATGTCTCTATCCACTATGGATGAGCATATTAGGGTGATCAAGCAGAAGATTAAAAGTGGAGAACTCATTGACTTGCACTCTCTTCCAAGTCAAGTCCCACCTGAAGTGGAGGTCAAGTTTGAACAACCAGAGACACCTCAACCAGCACCTCCAGCTGAGCCTCAACAAGCTTCATCTTCTGATCCTAGGCAGGGTCAAACTCCCTCTCCTTCTGAACCTGTGAGGGAGGAACACCCAACTGAGAAAGACACTGATGATCAACATGGTGCTGCAGACCAGTCTTCTCAGTTAAAGACATCCAAGAGGAAGAAGAGGATGGCTTCTAAACCAAAGACTAAGAAGAAGAAGCCAAAGTCATCTACCTCTGCACCTCAGGCTGAATCAGATCAACCTGAGGAAGTGCATGATGAGGCAGCCCAATCAACTCCTATTCAAGTGGCTCCTCTAACTAGTGAGACACCCATCTTGTCCTGGACTTACTCTACTAATCCAGAAAGATGGACTGTTATCAGAGATCAAGGTGTTGAGAATGTCTACTCATGGCAAGACATAATCAACTTACCTCTGCATGATCTCTTTGAGATGAGAAGATACTATGAAAGTCTTGATGATCCTGACCATCTCATGAAGAAAGGAATGTTCCTGATTGTACTGAAGACTACCAACATTTGAAGATCTTCCATGTGTTTTGGTAGCATCAGCCTAGGGGGAGTTTGTAAGGATTCCTGAAGTCTGATGCAACCCAAAACAGCCTAAGTGTCTCAGCAACATGCACTAAGTACTGAAGTGAAGAATGCTTCGGAAGTTTTACACAAAGCATTAGAAAATACTCTAAGTGTAAAATCTTCCGAAGCCAAGACCAATATCTTCCGAAGCCAAACATGAAGTCTTCCGAAGCTTCAGAGACAAAGTCTTCCGAAGCTTCAACCTATGAAGACAGATTTCTTCCGAAGACTTTTAGTACACATGCTTTATCTGATGTACTATTCCATAAAGCACCTTTTCCGCTGCATCTCTGTAAAGTCACCAACTTACATGAGTTGGTGAAAAGGGCCTTGCTTTTGGTAACTGTACATTGAGGTCTTGAGTCTTCAACTTTCCACTTTATGTACTTTATCCTTTTTGTATTGTATAAAGATGTGAGCTATGGCATGTCATAGTCACAAGGTCAAAAGGCAGATATGCCTTTTGATCCTACAATTGATTTTGTTAGTGTCTAGTCAATTGTATCCAGCTGGCTTTCAAAGTATAGCCGGCTGTAGGTTGTAGTATAAGTATTTCAAGTTCTTGTATCTTTTCTTTATGCTTTGTAACACTTGTAAAACAACTTGAGAAAGCAATATACTGCCTCCTTGAAACCCATACTCTCTTGTTCTGTCTCTTGCTTTACTTGTGTTCTTTGTATCACTTTTGGTTACCCAGTTCACTGTTTGATTAGAGTTTAGTTAATCTCCTCATTGTGTTGTTGTGTTGTAATTGTGTTAAAGCCCTTAAACGGTCCTGCAGATGCATATCGGGGTCCTTCTTTGTAATTGACGATTTGTATAGAACCATTGTTGCTTGCCTTTGGTACTGTGGCCATGAGGTGCTGTGCACCATGATGAAGGTCTATGGAAGGCTTCGGTCCAGTACCAACAGACGGAAGGGCATAGCGCATGACAATGGTATACCTGAATTTTTACCTTCGGTACTGTGGCCATGAGGTGCTATGCACCGTGATGAAGGTCTATGATAGGCTTCGGCCCAGTACCAACGGATGGAAGGGTAAAGTTCATGGTTGTGACGAAAAGAAAATATGTAATGATGAAGAACAAATGAAAGTAAGAAAGTATGAATGAATACAAGTTAATGGATGATGATGAAGATAATAATGATATTATCTATGTGTACGTATGATGTATGATCGCATGAAAGTAAAGAACGGTTTTAATGAAAGAAAAGTATGTTTTATTATAAAACTAGAACTCACTCAGCAACGCTGACTTTTATGTGTTTCCAGTTGGCAGGTAATGGTTGCTGAGGATGGTACGAGGCAGCTACTCAACTCTTTTGGATGGCATCCACTTTTATAATGCTTTTGTGATGTAATGCAACATATATTTTGTAACTTGATAACGATGTATTGTTTTGCAAAAGCTTTTATAATGAGATGAGATGTCTATTTTGATAATTCCGCTGCGTATGAAAGTTAAATGTAATTATAAGTTTTATGAGCGATGAGGATCCAACTGTAAGCGTCCCGGGAACGGGGCCTTACATTATGGTTATGGCTCTGATACCATAACAACATATTATGGCATCCAATCTTGTTCCCCTTCTCATTAACCAATCATCCCTTTATATAGGGAAAAGATACATGGAAATAAGTCACGTAAGAGATAAACACAAAGCATAACAAACTATCTAGAGATAAGAGATAAGAACAATAATATAATAATGTGATGTTTATCTAATACGAAGGTCTAAAGATGAAAGAGTTAGGAACAAAAGATGATTTAGGGGTTGTTTGGTAGCCTCTTAATGGTCATTAACAAGCTACCTCTTAATGGTTCATAACATCTAAATGGTTAAAAGGTAACTCTAATGCTGAATGATTAAGATGTTAAATCTTAATGGTACCTCTTAACCATTCAGCATTAAGGTTACCTTTTAACCATTAAGAGGTTATGAACCATTAACAGGTAGCCTCTTCATGACTATTAAGAGGCTACCATATAGAGTCTTAGCTAAAAAGCTAACACAAGAGTCTCAGAGCCAATGGCTCTAGGGAAGATAATCATAGAGTTAAAGTTGGTTAAATTTTAAAAGTCTTTCAAGAAGAAAATTATCCTTGTTGTTGCCTTGATCGAGTCAGTCTTGGATCTCAAGACTATAGGATTCTAAGTCATCATGGTTCTCCTTAAAGCCTATGAAGAGCGCATTAATGAATCGAATCAAGGTGAAGCTAGATCCATCTAGGAAGTTGTTACAAAGGATGTTGGGTATGAAAACCAGATTGACATACTTTCTGAGCATTATGCCGAGGTGGTCAAAGAGGTTCGAACCGTGAAGATCATAGGCATGACTTGGGTGGAGGTTGCGGGGCTGATCAAGGGAACAATGGTAGACTTAAACAAAATACACTCCAAGGGAGCATGAAAAAAGCCGTGTACATGTTTCAAGTCTAATGAGATTGAATATTATGCAGGAGAGTGTTTAAGGTGGAATGAAAAGGAAGATATGACAAACTTGGCTTAAAAGGATTATGACAAGATGGTGTCGTGAAGGATGTGAAACAAATAAGATTAGGGAACTTATTGTTGACTAACCTTGTTTAGGTTCAACAATTAGAGGTTCAACAATTAGAGAGGTCATAATAATAAGTTGGCAAATTCAACTTTAATAATCTAAACTATTACTTATTAGCCGATAATAATTTATATTAGCCGGTAATAATCCCAACTTTCACTTTTGTTACCAATGGTAATCCCAATAGTATAATTATCATACATTCACATTCAATTTGTATTTATGTTAGTGTCGATTTAGCTTGTATGTATATACCTTTCATTCATAGCCATTATTGTGAACTAAATAAAGTGCAAATCAAGTGCAAATATTTAATATATATGTTAATGAGACTATTGTTGATAACAAAAATGAAAGTTGGGATTATTGTTTGCAAAATTAATAGTATAGATTAATATCGACAAATAAGTAATAGTTATTAAAATCAGTTTGCCTAATAAGTTTAATTAAGTAGTTTGTTTTGGTTTGGTTTTTACTCTTTGAGTCCCAGATTGATTTATAATTGTTTAGTAATTTTCGTATGGGTCAAGATACTTATAGGTTTGGTTTTGGGTTATATTATTTGAGTATCAGAGTCTAGGATTGGTTTTGTGGGTCATGTAATGGGTTGAACATTGTAATCTGTGGGTATCGTAGTTTTCTGGATTTATCGATTAAAAGTGTCACAAAATTTTTGGTTAAAATCGGGTTTCTTCTTTTCTCTTGATTGATTTATATCGTAGTTTTCTGTGGGTATTGTAGTTTTCTGTGGGTATTGTAGTTTTCTGCATCCTTCTCCATCCATTGGACCTTAAAGTTGATTTCATACAACATAGATCTCAAACTAGAATTAAAGAAACTTAAGCAATCGAATGATTCAATTACATCAATTAATTCATTCATCAGATATCAAACACAACTGTCTGAAGATAAACATATTAAGTTGAGGATGCAAGACTGCAAGATGTTATCTAGTCTTCATCCATGCCAAGTAGGACATCATAGCTCTAGAGTACCTGATCAAGTTAGTATACGAAGTGAGTTGTAGTTTTCATTCACTCAATTGTTAAGCTTGATCTTCTTTTAGACATTCTTAAAACATTACACAACTAATAATATATTAAACACACATCCTATTTCAAGTGAAACATAAACTTCACAAAATTGTAAACATTAGCTTAGTCAAAAACATACATAAACATTTCTTTTTGTCAAGCATATGAATTGCCTAGGCCTTGTCTATGATGCTTACGGCAGAGCAAACACTCAGATATAGTCTGATTGTAAGACTCTTCCTTTCATGTTGCCTATCATAATCACCATAATAGTTACTTGGGTAAAGACTCTTCCCAATTACCTATCACAATCACCATAACAGTGACTTGTGCATGAACCATTTCGTGTTGCATGTACCTTCCATCGAGTTAAAGGCAAGAGTAAGGACTCTTCTGTAGAATACTTGAAATCGAACTTGGATAATCTGAGAGTCGTGAAGATCACTTTCAGATCGAAATTATTCGGTGGTTCACTCAAATAAATCAATCGGATACAACTCAGACGAGATCAAGAATTCGTATGTTGTGTGTGTGAATTTTCGTGAACAAGAAGATGAACAATTCGAGAGAAAAGTGACCAACTTTTTTCATCCAATTTGATTTTGGAGGGAAAGATACGGGAATAACTGCCATTTGGCGGTTTTTGATTTTTATTTTTTATTTTAAAGAATCATTAAGAAATACGTATTTTCCACTTGAATTTCACATGTGAAATTCTGGAAAATCGATTCGGAATGCATTTTTTAATGAAGCCATTTTTACCAAAATAAAAAATTTCCAAGCTGACCTGGCAGCTCGACCCCAGCCAGGGGCTCTGCCCCTTGGACCCCGCCAGGGGCTGCCGCCCCTTGGACCCCGCTACCAGGGGCGCTGCCCCCGGATGCCCCCTTGGATCCCCCATTGTTTAGGGGCTTCGCCCCTAAGAAGGTTTTTAATATTAAAGATCATAATACACTCAACACAAGTGTGCACTCCGTACCTCCTAACTTGTTTGATGGATATTATGATCATATTGGTCATTAGTCAATCCAATTACATTAAAATATCTAACATTCCTCCCCTATTTTAGAGTAATCCTTGATTAACTAAAACAAACTCACACAAACTACAAGCTTATACATAAATAAAATATCGTGACGATTGAATTTCATCTTAGTATATTACACATTCCAAATATTCGAATATTAGGGTGTCACTTAGGATTGAACCCTTGCTATTCATAGTGAATACATGAAGATAATATACACAAAAGTTTACATACTTATATGTTCTTACTTGACACTATATTTTACTAGCCTTGTGTCTTTATCCTTTATAAGCATATCAAAGCCAAGTCCAAGCTTCTTGAAGCAGCTAAACTTCATGCTCATATAGGTAGCTCTTTTTCTCTTGCACCTGCATATGCAATTTTTCAAAAGAGTTATTAAGAAGTTAAACTTCAACCTCCTCAACTTGCAGGTCTGAACACATATCTTGGGATGTTGCTACTAATGTGTTCCAATCTCTAGATGTTAAGCTTTCCACATTGAATTCAACATCTAGTGTTATACTAGATGGGAATTGGGTATCTTAACATGAGAGGATTTAGGTGGACTTCAATCCCATCCCTAAAGCCGACTTGTGCACAAGATCTCTATTTAACCCTTTAGTTAGATAATTGGCTAAATTATGTTAAGTTCTGACAAACTCCATAGATATCACACCATGCATGATGAGCTCACGAATCATGCTATGTCTAACACCTAAGTGTCTAGACTTGCCATTATACACTTGACTATAAGCCTTAGCCAAAGTGGCTTCACTATCACATCTGATAGATATAGGTGATATCGGTTTAGGCCACAATAGAATTTCATAAATCAAGTTTCTTAGCCATTCAGCTTCTTTTCCAGCTGCTGCTAATGCCACAAACTTATATTCCATTGTTGAGTTAGTAATGCAAGTTTGTTTCTTCGATGCCCAAGAGATGGCACCTCCTCCAAGTAGGAATGTCCATCCACTTGTGGAAGAATGATCTTCCATATTTGTAATCCAACTTGCATCCGAATAACCTTTAATAATAGAAGGAAACCCAGAATATGTTAAACAATAATTCATTGTTCCTTTCAAGTACTTAAATACTCGATTAATAGCTTGCCAATGATGTGAACTAGGGTTACTAGTAAATCTACTTAAGTTTTCCAACAGCATAGGCTGTTGGGTTAATAGCTCGACCCCAGCCAGGGGCTCTGCCCCTTGGACCCCGCCAGGGGCTGCCGCCCCTTGGACCCCGCTACCAGGGGCGCTGCCCCCGGACCCCCGCCAAGGGGGTGTTGCCCCCTTGGAACCCCCATTGCTTAGGGGCTTCGCCCCTAAAAAGGTTTTTAATATCGAAGATCATAATACACTCAACACAAGCGTGCAATCCGCACCTCTTAACTTGTTTGATGGATATTATGATCACATTGGTCATTAGTCAATCCAATTACACTAAAATATCTAACATCTTCCCATGTACATGTCAAATTCACTGGATTGGTGTAGGTGTATGGACTCATCTAACTACAGACATGACCTATGCAAGACCTATAAACTGCATTTAAGCCAAAAATAGTAGTATACTCGTTTCTATTGTTCTTTCATTCATAATTAATCTTATTTAAACATAACATTAGTCATTCTTCATTGTCATTTAGTATTAAAGGAAAACTTCTATGACTTTATTCTTGCATATTTCTTTCACATATCATAAATATAGTTAATGAATGTAAACAATAACAATTGGACATACATGAATTTCATCTCGACTTAACCTACATAATCATTTTAACCAATTCAATATTAAAGGGTTTTTATTAGTTACTAGTTGCATTATCATACTATGAAAACATGCATAACATCATAATAACCAGTAATCATGACCTAGGCAAATATGCATAAATATCCATCATTATTTGCCTATTTCTTCAATTAACCAAGTTGTAGATAATGAATACATCATCAATTATCTAGACACACGAATTTATCAAATGCTCCATGATTTCAAGTAACTTTACTTGAAAAGATGTTCATGTGAAATGATATAACATTCCCATTAGCTTATACTCATTAAGAAAGGGTGTCCAAAACTCACCTAGGTTGCTATGGAACCTCTAGTAAGCTACTCATGACGAATGATCTTGATGTCTCTGATCAAGCATAATTATTACACCCAATTCTTCAGGTCTTAAGACAAACTGCTAAAATATCTTCATTGACTACGCATATTTAGGTTCTTAACAAATTACCTGTTAGGGTAAAAATACATGACAATGCGCGAATTTACCTTCCTACATGTAAACTGGTTCGCGTATATGAGACATGTCATGTCCTGATATGTGACGTGACCTGAAAGCCTCCTCTTGCCCTTCTTTAAGCCCTTAGCACTTCCCTATTATCAGACTTCGCTTCTATCCATGTCTGATCCAAAAATTGTAGAAGTTGAATTGAAACTTTTTGGACATACATAAGAGTAGCTTAAATTTACCTCAAAACAAACTCCGATTAAGGTGATTTAAGTGACCACTTATCCATGTCAATGAGTTCTACCAGAACCACCCCTTGTCGAATTCAGAGACATGTGCAGTGGCAATAATGCTTGTTTTTGGTCAGTTATTCTTCCCGATACAACCTAAACTCTTTCGCATGCCTAAACGCGACCAAAATAACACTACACAACCAAAATAGATAAACTCTAACATTTGATGCACCTAAAATCTAATCAAAATGATTTGATTCCTATAGAAGGCAACGACATACATTCACACACACATATTTATGCATGTGCACAAATATATATTAGTTAGTTTCAATATAAAGTAGGCTTTGCCTAAAAAGCAAAGGAAGCGATGACAAGGCGACTCGTTATATGATAGCGAAGAGTATTTTGTGTCCATTTGTAAACGCATGTTTCTAGCACATACAATCGTACAATATAAAATCATGTGATTGCAAATTGTTAACCATAACAAAAACCTCAAACCAAAGCTGGAAGTAACTATGTAGTGTGTTCGTGTAAATGCACATTATGAAATGATATAACTGCACAATGTAAAATCAGGCGAGCCCTAACTTTAAGCCACACCTTAAAATTTTTCTTGTAGATATATAAGCAGAGTAATCTTGAGCGACAAATTTTTTTGACACTAACCTTAATGAAAAAAGTTACGACCAAAGAGTAAAGACACCCCAAAAGAAATTACTTAAGATCTTATATATTCTACAAATACAAGCCAATAAGTTATCAAAAAATCAAAACAAAACTGCAAAAAATGTTCTTTAGATTTACGTGAAATTATGTTTACTATCATTTATCTTCAAAAAGTACAATGTCCTTTATGTAAACAATTTATAACTAATTTCGTCCTTTAGGTTAACTTTTAGCGCTTTCATCATTAAAACAGATCATGAGTTTCATGTTATGGCATTTTGATCCCTTTAATCTAGAGTATTTATGTAATTTACTTTAACCATAAGAAAATTAAAATAATTTTAAAAGGAAAATTCTATATCTCTTCGCATATATCTCTCTCTTGACATCTCCATTCTACAAACACAATCCAGTGTGATACTTGGGATTGATTAACCTCTATCGATTATCTGCGATCACCTCACAGTGTGTAACGTTGAACGTTTCAACGATTGAAGTCTTGGTGTCATGAGTAACCACATTATACTCGTCATCCTAATAAAGATAAATCAAATGAGGGGATGCTCATACTAAAAGTACTCTTTTGTGCTTATGATAATCTGACCGTTAATGTTAACATTAAAGGATCAAAATTTGTATATTTGGCATTTGATACCTCAGCTTTTTTATATAAACTATCACCAAGATCCCCAATATCAATCTGTTGGTCGATGTGATCGAAAAACAGTGCAAATGATGTGAAGAATTGCTCAATATCCAACAAGCATGCTAAATAATGATAATAGAGAAGATTGAACACAATACCAACTCATACTTGATAACAAAATGATCAATGACAATCAATAACAAAAAGCACAATGATATTTCTGTGTAATAACTGCTCGAAATAGGTAACTTGCAACAATGATCCACGGTTAGGGTTTTGCAAGCTTACCTTACAATGAAAATTAACATGAGTATATATAGAAGTCTTAGTTTCGCATACAGTTTTGCTGTCAGCGAATCTATCATGCCGAAACTACAGTTTCGCCCGGCAAAACATAAGTTCGCCAGGTAAACAAGAACAGCAAACTGTGAGCGAATTTACAGATTCGCTCACAGTTTCGCTAGACTGCTAAAACACACAAAACTAAGTACATACAAAAAGGAAACTAACAAAAGTCCTATTACAAGTAAAGTAAGCAATCTAAACTAAGGTGAGTCCAACCTATACATGATCTTCAATACTCCCCCTAGGTTGGATCTCACCGTCTTCACTCTTCTTGATTTGTCTTGTCAGCTCCGGTTTCCTCTGCTGCGTTTGATCTGTCTTCGTCACCTCCTACAGTTACTTCCTCCGAAGCTTCAGCAAATGATCCTCCATGGTCTTTTCCTGCATCACTAGCTTCTTCGGAATGACCACTAGCCTTCGCAAATTGCTTGGTCAGATCTTGAACATCCATATTAAAATCATCCTGAGCCCTTACCCTTTCAGCTAACTTCTTTACCTCAGACCTCACGCCCCTAATCTTGTTGGCAACATTCATAAACAAACTAGCTTCTTTCCTAGTTTCCTCTCCAGCCCCAGCCTTTATGTGATTCTCATATAATACCAGTAGATCTTCATCACAGAAATTGAACAGCTCCATTGGATCAAATACTCTAAACTCTTTTCCATGTTTTACTCTGATCACAGCTTCTCCAGTGTTGTTATCATAAAACCATTTCTCAAAGTCCTATAATTGTTGGGGAAGAGGATCAGCCAATCTTACTCTGTTTACAGTCTTTGGAGGTTTAACCCTTAGAACAATCCTTCCTTTTCCCGTCTCCCAGTCCTTATCCTTCTTTGACCTCTTTCTTTCTGCCTTCATATACCCGAATGACTCAAAGTTGTCATTAAGCCCATTCTTTATCTCTTTTTCAAGAAAAGTGGCTCTTTCACTCAGATGGGCATTAATCAGTGGTAGAGTTGCCAATCGCCTTAAATCCCATTTAGGCAAGGTCTTAAAAGCCTTCCTTTTAAGCATATAACTGATATTACCTCCCCTTCTCTTGATCATAAACATCTTTAAGCTTGAATTATAACACCAGCTTATGATTTTCTTGTCAGCCTCCTTCCTACTCAGCCCCTCCATGTGTTGGAAAAGAGGAGTGATTTCTTCTACCTCCTTCTCTTTCACAAACCAGTCATTTTTATCCATCTCAAACACATCTGCATCATCCTCTCCCTTCTTAGAACATAAATCAATGGTCGTTCATCAATTTCATAGAACACAGGTTCTGAATCATAATCTATGAGCTGTTCATCTTCCTCTTCCTCATCAACCAACCCCTTTCCTTTCTCAGAGACTCCTTCAGCAGTATCTGTTACTATTACTTCTTCACCAACCAAATCCTTTTCAAAGTCAAATTGCATATTAACAAACCCAGCCTCTATAATATCCTCCTCATCATCTCTTCCAACATCCTCTCCTGGAGCTTCCCGATCTCCAGCATCAGTGGTTGCTGCACCAGATGTGCCCTCTCCTACCTTGGATGAAGTGCCCACATTCAGAAATGGGTACTTTGATGTATCAGTCAGATCATCTAACTCAGATTGAGTTAGTTGATTAGGTAGGCCGGCTGCAGCCTTCAGCAGTGTAATCTCTTCAAACAACTTCTTCAGCAGTCGGTTTTGGTCAACTAGCATCTTCTGCATACCTTCAATCACTTCATCTTTTTGTTTTTCTCTGATTTCCTGGTTTGTGAGTTTGGTCTTGATCATACTCAGTTCATTAGCCAATGAAGTATTCAAATTGCGAATCATATCCTCATCAAGGTTTCCACTAGCCTCTCTTCTTGTAGTGAATCCTTCATGTCTATGCTTGGATCGTCTCTCAGGTTCAGCAGAATCAGCTTTCCTCTTTGACCTTCTTTCTTTTTCAACTCTAACTTCCTCAGCTTGTTCAGCAATATCTTCCTCAAAGTCATAGTCCTTTTCTTTGGCATATCTCTTTCTTTTCTTTGTAGCTTCAGCTTGCTGTACTCTAGTTTCTTCAGCCCGTTTATTTTCTGATTCATCCACCCGTTTAATATAGCTCCAGCGTTCTGGAGGATACATGTTTTCCCAAAGATGGGTGATCTTTCCACTGAAGTCGTGGCGAATGGCACAGCAGTCAGCAAAGATACGGGGATTCATTTGTACCAGCCTCTTTATCTCTCCATGTTTTGGTACATGAGGTATAAGATCATCAAATATCATCTGAAGAAATCGGGGATACAACAGCCATTTGTCTTTCTTTAACGCCATCACATTCTCAGCCATGCACGCAAAAATTAGTTTGGCAATATTGGCTTTTTCACCTTTACAACATAACACCATTGCCTTAGCCCAATCAATGTTAAGACCATCGGATCCACCTTTACGGTGATCAAGACACATGATAAAAACATGAGCAATGTATCTCCACTCCTTAGATAAGAATGACTTCTTGATCTCCTTCCGAGAACCAAAAGCTGGTCCCTCATATCCCATACTTCTGAAGGCTTGGAACACCTCAGAATCTGTCATGGTGACTTCATCTCCTGAATCTTCTTCAAGTCTTAGTATCCTCGATACAGTCTCAGCAGTGATCGTCACTTCTTGATCAATGACTTTAGCAGTAATCCGCTGTGAATCTCCTCGAGTGTCATACTCTGCAGATCGCCAGAAGTCTCTGATATGAAGATCATAGATGGTAGTCGAATGAGATATGGCATGGGCTATAGGTGATCTTTGAAGCCATCTGATACAATCTCTAAATCCAGCAGCCTTTGGATGAGTATCATCTAAAATAGCGGTGATATTGTTCCGCTCATCAAACTTTAGATTGGCCATGATAACCTGAAGAAGAAATCAGATAAGTTGAATAAGAAATTAAGAAGATAAGAAAATAATAATAATTAAAAAAATATAATCTGACAGTTTCGGCAAGCGAAACACTAGTTTCGCTAAATAAAACATGTCAATTTCGCTGACCAAAAAGACAGTTTCGACTAAGCGAAAATTATTTAAATTAGATTCGCTGCTAGTTTCGGCAGGCGAAAACATAGTTTCGCTAGCTAAAACATAACAGTTTCGCTGTTCTAAAAGAAAAATATGACCAGGCGAAACTGTACAAACTTAAGTCCAAATTCTGCGAAACTGAAAATAGGTTGGCGAAACTGTTAGGTTCGCACGGACAGCATAACCCCACAGTTTCGCTGAAAAGTTATGAACTTTCGTTCAGTTTCGCAGAATAATCTGCAGTTTCGCTGGACGAACAGCGAAGACACCGAAGGGTCAAAATTCAAATGACTTAAAATGAGTTAATATTAACACAATCAGATGATCGTTCCAAGATCGAAACTCACATGCGAACATAAAATAACACTCAATCCGAAAGAAACACCACGAAAACTCCAAATCGCCAAATAAAGTCACGGATAAACCCTAGAGAACTACTCAGGTCGATCTTGCGAAAATGAGAGAATAATTTCGCAAAACGACTCATATAGAAAATAGTTTCGCAGATGGCGAAACTATAGATTCGCCAGACGAATTTACAATTTCGCCCAGAGAATCTGCAATTTCGCTAAGAGATAGCCAGTTAAAAAATAATAAGAAAGCCTAGCGAAATTGCAGTTTCGTCATGCGAAACAATGAGCGAAAGAGTAGTTTCGTCACCTTTTTTATTTTATTTTATTTTATTTTTTTATTTATTTTTTTATAGAATAATGAAGAACGTCATACAATAAGATCTAAATCAATCAGAGATCACATCCTCTAGGTATTTATGAACACAAAGATGATCGTAAATCATCGACCGGCAATGAGATCATACTGAATACGAGATCTTATCACAATCTGCACAGGAACAGTTGAAATTAGAACAAATCAATAACGATTGCTGATATATTTGTCCACTTAAACTCATGCCTTATCCTTTTTCAACAAACAGCTTATGATTTGTTAAGGTTCAATTAGATGCTTTAGAATGTTAGGACCCCACAATCATTTGGCAAAAACCCTCACCCAACCTCAGGATTTCTTGAATTTTGAATCAATCTATACGGAGCAAGGCTTGTGCATTAGTGTGCAAGTGATTATAAACAGAATATTTCATTCTGAAAAGAACTCATCGATTAGATGATTTGACATAATATATCAAATGGTGAGAGCTCCAGATCTATACTCACGTATAACAGAGGAGATGACCATTTAAACATGTGCTGATGAGAGCTCCAGGTCAGTACTATCGTACAGCAGAGGAGATCATCACTCCAGGTCAGTACTTCCGTACAGCAGAGGAGATTAGCACAAACACAAGACACACAAATACAAAAATACACCAGACATGGTCCAGGGATATGACTTATATGAGCATGATGGGTGAAAGATTCATTCTCAATCCAATTTTTTCAGGACTCAGTTTTTGTGCAGGCCAAAACGATTGAGTAAATCCAGACATCCTTAAGCATGATGTTTTAATTTAAATCATAAAGCTGCTGTATACTTTATTCTTCAGGCTGAGTCTATCAAGCATATCGTTAAAGAATCTGGTCGATTCTTCTTGAAAAATTTTATGTGAAACAGAAACCAGTATCAGTTACTATCATTTCTCATTTAAGCACCAGTCATGTATAAAGAACATACTTAGAGGATATACAATCATTTCTCGTCATTTTAAATTCCGACCTCAGGTTATGAAATTACTCCCCTAAAATTTTATTTTCAAAGAATAGACAATTTATATAAATTATGAAAATTATTTATTATTTATTTATTAATTTTTGTTATTATTATATTATTTTTATTTTATTTTATTTTTATTATTATTTTTTATAAAGGATTGTAAAGGAAAATTTAAAAGGATATTAACCCGAGCATAGAGATCAATTCATAAAAACGGGGTTTATCAAAAGTTTTTGTGAAAAGATCAGCTTTTTGATGTTTCGTATCAATGGGTATAATATCGATGAAACCCTTTTCTTGAGCATCACGAATTGCATGAATTCGTGTCTCGATATGCTTGGTTCGGGAATGATGAATAGGATTTTTTGCAATCCCAATGGCTGCTTCATTGTCACAAAATAAAGGCGTATGGAGAAAATTAATTCCATAATCAATCATTTGGTGTTGAATCCAGAGAACTTGAGAACAACAGCTAGAGGCAGCAATATATTCGGCTTCTCCTGTAGAAAGAGAAACAGTGGTTTGTTTCTTGCTCTGCCAAGACACCAAACAATTTCCCAAATATTGACACCCTCCAGACACAGATTTTCTGTTTAACCTGCAACCATTGGAATCACTATCAGAATAAGCATGTAAATCAAAATTCCCTCCATATGGATACCATAGCCCTAAACGAGATGATCCTTTGAGATAACGAAATATTCTCTTGACAGTTTTCTCATGAGATTCTTTTGGAGCCGACTGATATCGAGCACAGTAGCCAACAGCAAAAGTGATATCAGGACGGTTTGCGGTAAGATACATGAGAGAGCCAATCATGGATCTAAAAAGATGAGGGTCAACTGGTTTTTCGTTTTCATCTGGAGTGAGACAAGTCTGAGCAGTAAATGGAGTCATCTCAGGAGAAGCATCATCCATTTTAAATTTCTTTAAGATATCCTTAATATACTTCTCCTGATGAATAAGAATTTCTTCTTTCTGTTGTTCAACTTGTAATCCAAGAAAGAAACACATTTCTCCCATCATACTCATTTCAAACCTTTGACTCATTACCTCTTCGAACTCTCTACATAATAGAGAATTGGTAGATCCAAAAATAATATCATCAACGTAAACTTGGACAAATAGCATTTCACCATTCACTTCCTTTTTGAAGAGAGTCATATCAATGGTACCATGAGAGAAACCATTGCTTAGAAGATACTGTGTAAGGGTCTCATACCAGATCCTAGGTGCTTGATGAAGACCATACAGAGATTTGTCAAGCTTAAACACTTTATCAGGAAAGTCAGGATCCTCAAAACCTGGTGGTTCACACACATATATCTCCTCATCAATGTCTCCGTAGAGAAAAGCACACTTCACATCCATCTGATAGACTTTAAATTGTTTATGAGCAGCATGAGCAAGAAATATTCTGATTGCTTCAAGACGAGCGACTGGAGCAAAGACTTCAGTATAATCAATCCCTTCTTCTTGAGCAAAACCTTGCACAACGAGTCTAGACTTGTTACGCACCACTACACCTCGATCATCCGGTTTGTTCTTAAACACCCATTTTGTACCGATTGGGCATTTGTTAGGAGGTAAGTCAACCAAGGTCCAAACTTTAAGCTTTCTGAACTGTTGAAGTTCCAATTGCATGGACTCCACCCAACAAGGATCCTGTAGAGCAGCATGAACGTTTTTCGGGACAGTTTGAGAAATGAAGCATGAGAAAAGACAAACATTAATCAAACCAGATTGACTCCGCGTTCGAACACCATCAGAGATAGATCCAATCACGTTATCAAGAGGATGATCTTTCAAGGTTTTGTAGTCGCTGGCTGAAGGAAAGATGTTTGGAGAAATGTCACTCATAGATGGTGAAAGATTAGATGAAGGTGAATCAATGGTTGTTGTTGGATCAGGTAGTGGAGAAGATGTAGGAGATAAAGAATCAGATTGCCGGATCAAGCATTGGAGACGATGAACTAACATCAGTTGAAATAGCGTCATTTACTAACGAGTTGGAATGAACAGATGATGGAGATGGTGAAATAATATTCGTTTGAGCATTTGGAATGGACGCATCATCATCGAAAACTGGCAAATTGAACGAATTAAACACGGTATCGGAGTCAAAGAACCATGCTGGTTCAGATCTAACTTCAGAAGAGTTAGATTCCTGCCAATCAACATAGAACGACTCTTGAACAATACGTGTTCTTTTGTTATAAACCCGATATGCCTTTTGAGAAGAAGAATAACCAACAAAGTAACACTCATCAGAGACAGCACCAAACTTTGTCTTTTGAGATTGAGTATTCAGAAGAGTGCAAGAGCAACCAAATGGCCAAAAGAAATCAATTAGAGGCTTCCTCTTATGAAAAAGTTCATAAGGAGTCTTCATTTTATCTTTCACAATCAACACTCGGTTTAGAACATATGAAACACAGTTTACAGCTTCAGCCCAAAAGATAATGGGTAATGAAGATTCTATCAGCATTGTACGAGCATCTTCAATGAGAGTGCGATTCTTTCGTTCTGCAATACCATTCTGTTGAGGAGTTCTCGCAGCACTAAATTGTCTCACAATCCCCTTTTGAGCACAAAATGAATCAAGAATCTGATTTTGAATTCAGTGTCGTTGTCACTTCTCAGGCCCATAACTTTTCTTTGCTAATTGTTTCGATAGAAAGAATTAATCTCTGCAATTCCTCTGCAACCTCACCTTTGTGTGTAAGAAACCTCACCCATGAATATCTTGAGAAATCATCTGTAACAACAAGACAAAATGATTTTTTAGAATAGATTTAACACTAATTGGGCCAAACAAATCAGTATGTAACAACTCAAGAGGACAAGATATGCTATTTAGAAGTTTGGGCTTATGAGGTTTCTTATGTTGTTTGCCTTGGCACAAGCCATACATTTTTCATTAACAGAAAAATATTTTGAAAGAAGTCCTCTAACGAGATTGTTCTTTACTAATTTGTTAATTATCTTAAAATTAACATGGCCTAATCGACGATGCCATAAAAGAGACTCAGAAGTTGATGCTTTTGAAAGAAGACAAGTTGCAGTAGCCTTTGACTCGCTTGAGTTCATATCAAGAAGATACGTATCATGCTTTCTTGGAGCACGCATAAGAATCAAATCATCTGGAATAACAATCTCTGATTTTAAAAATAGACATTCATCAGATTTAAACAGAACGGGAATGTCTTTATCGCAGATTTGAGAAACACTCAGAAGATTAAAAGCCAATTCAGGAACATAGTTGACTTTTTCCAGAGTTAGAGAACCATTGGTAACTTCTCCTTGTCCAATCATCTTTCCACCCTTTTTGTCACCAGCAAAAGCAACATATCCTCCATCTATAATCCGATAATTGGTCAACAAATCTTTCAATCCAGTCATATGTTTGGAACACCCACTATCAACATGCCATAAGCTGTTTACAATCTTCAAGGATGACTCCTGAAAAGAATGAATAAATCAATTAGCCAGGTGTAATAGGAACCCAAGATTGAACAACTTTGTTTTTTGATGAAACAGGTTTTTTACAAAGAAATTATTAACCAATTTTGTCAATTTATTTCCAAAACAGTTCCTATTAGAAAATCCTTGAATCAAAGAAGGACAATTCTTGACAAGATGGTCCTCTTGACCACACCTGAAACAATGAGGTTTGAATCTAGGTCTGTGATGTGATGGGGTAAAAATAGGATCAATAATAATCTCCTCATCACATTCAGATAAACTAGAATCAATGTCACTGAATGTCTCATACAACCCATGAGTTTGACGTTATTTGAACAAGGATTATTATTTACAAAATTAGATGAAGATTCGTCTGACATATCAGTAGAACTAGTTTCACTGGTACTGGTGTCAGATGAAGAAGAAATACGTTCATCAGATAAAGTCATATTTAATGGAGTGAAAGATGGAATAGGATGAGAAAAGAACTTTTCAAAACAATTAGTTTTAATTTGCTCAGTTAATTTTGGAGAAAGATCAGATGCATTACAATCATTATTAGAACAAAAGACATCACTACCATGATCTGAATTACAAGATGAAATAAAACTATCATGAGAACATGAGACAACATAGTCTGTTACAGTCGAACTAGAAACAAAAAGAATTTAAACTAGACTTGTGATCTAAAACAGACTACTGACAATAAGGTGTACTAGTACTAGTGCATCCACGCCCACTAGTTGGTCCATTGTCGTAGTCTTCACGAATGTACTTAGAGTTAATCCACTCTAAACCTGCAGACATACTGTCAGTATCTGTTTTGATTAAATCATTAGAAGGATGAGGAACAGGCATAGGAGAATAACAGTATGTACTAGGCGGAGGATAAACCTTTACATTTTCATAACCCAATCCAGTTTTAATTCTTGCCCCACGTTGAGATTTACAAAGATCATCATGTTTCATTCCTGATATAGTCCATTTATCCAACTTTGACTGAAGTTTGCTTGCTTCAAATTTGGCAAGAGCAACCCTTTCAGTCAAAGTGTTAATCTCGACATTCCTTTCCAAAACGATTCGTTTTAAATGATCATTTTCTTTTAAAGCCTCATTTAATTTAACATAATATTTTGATTCATTGATTTTAAGTTCATCATTAATTCGCTTTAAATTATTTTCATTATCAATTAATAGACGGTTAGCCTTATAAATCCCAAATAATCTAATTTTACAAGCAGGTGAGCACATATCCTGTATTACCTCATATGGAAGTCCCATTACCATCCTTTCAGCAGCTAAGGCTTTGTCACACAGGAATACTGGAGTTATTGACTTCTTTTCCTCAATAGTAGCAGCATCATCATCATTATCCTTTCTTTGCCCAGCTCTTGAACTTCTTTTCTCACTTAAACTTGCAGTTTCGTCTTCCCCAATTCCATCATCTTTTTCTTCTTTCTCATTTACAAATGACACATTTTCTCTTTTAAATTCCTTGAAAAAATCAAATCCATCTTTACCGTCTACCTCTTCACTACTTTCAACAAACTTAGCAACTAAAGCATAATTTATCTCAGTTCTTGTTTCCTCAACCTCGACACTCCAGTCAAAGTTAGAAATCAAGGCAGACTCCTTTTTGTGATTCACATCTTCCTTTTCTTTCTCTGCTGTCAGTCTTGGGACTCCAGAATTACTAGGATCGGTGACAATTGGTAATGGACATTCACGTTTGAAATGTCCCAATTGTTTACAATTAAAGCATCTCAATTTCGACTTATCAAACCCCAGTTTTGAATTAGATGTTTGACCACCAAAGTTCTTTCGTCCAGTTCTTTCCATAAATCTTCGAGCTCTAAGGGTTAACATAGCCATCTGCCATTGAATATCAGTTTCTTCAAGATCATCAGGATCAACCTGATACATGTCTTCCATAGTCATTCCCTTCCCTTTCAGTTCTCCAGCGACAAGTGCTTCATAGCTCTGAACGAACATTCCAAAAAGAGCCATTGTTTCTGATGGAATTGAAGTTTCAACATTGGCCTTAGAATTACCCAAATCTCTTCCAACATGACTGTTCCCACTCGAGAAAGTACTTGTATTGCTCCCTCCTTGAATTGGATTTTGTATTTGTGAGTTTGTAGCGGATGACAATAAAACAGCATTTTGAGAAAAACCAGATGTGGGCATCATAGTCTGGTTTAATTCCCGTCTTTTCATGTCCAACTCAAAGGATTTTAACTTATTTATAATATCCATCAGCTTGTAATCTGTGAACCCTCTTTCTTGTTTAAGCATTCTCACCTGAAGACTCCACTACGGTGGAAGAGAATCAAGAAGCCTGTTAACTTGTTCACTATTGGAAAGCCTTTCATCATATTTTTTTAAGGTGCTTGAAACATTTAAGAAACGATTTGTGAGATCTGTCAGACTCTCATTCTTGTATCCCACAAATGAATTGAATTCCTTTTCAGCCTGAATGCTCTTATCCTTTACCAAATCTGCATTACCATCATAAAATTCACATAAAGCATCGTAAAGAGATTTAGCATTTTTATGCTCTGCAAAACGGTTGTAGATGTCTGGTGCTAGACAGAGAGTTAGAGCACCAAAAGCCTTTTGATCACGATCAATCAATTTCAGATCTCTTTCAGTATAGGAAGATGGGTCCTTGTTTTGAGAGACAACATCACCAACAGTAACCGTTGGTATGTGAGGACCAGAGGTAATCGATTCCCATTGGTTATGATTATTGTAGAAGAAGAAAGCTTTGAGATATCTCTTTCAATCTTCAAAATTATCTCCATTAATGAGTCTTGGAGACCTATTGGGTGTAACACTTTCAAGATCAGCAAGTGTGAGAGTGGTTAACTTCGACATTCTAGTTTCGGCAGAGAAGAAAATAATTTCGCTGACACTTTCGCAGAAAATGATGACTTTGCTGACAGTTTCGCTGAAAAATTACTTTCGCTAACAATTTCGCTAGCAATTTCGGCAGCACTTTCGCTAATCCAAAGACACTACTGGCTTAGTTTCGTTGATAACTTCGCACGAAACAAGCTTGAACTTTCGTTCAAAAACAATTTCAGCAGCAATTTCGCTTGTTAACCGTTCACAAACATTGATGAACTTTTGTTCAAAAGATTAGTTTTGCAGAACCACTAGAAAACAACTTCAGATGCAGAATAACCCATAGTTTCGTTGAAAGAAGATGGCAGTTTCGCAGGAAAAACAGTAAATTCGCTGATCGATCTCAAAACCCTTTTTCAACTCAAAATCAATCTGAAATCATCCAATACTCAATGAATTTGAGATCTGATGATTGTAAGATCTTCCTCAATCAAAAACTAGCATAATTCAATCAATTTCCATGTCAAAAACACCGTATAATTCAATGAAAATTGATTGAGACTAGATATTGAACAAAAACCTCAAAAACTCAACAAATCAAGAGCACTAAGGCTCTGATACCATATTGTCCAGCGAAAAAAAATATAAAAAAAATAAAAAAATAAAAATAAAAAAATAAAAAAAATAAAAAAAGGTGATGAAACTACTCTTTCGCTCATTGTTTCGCATGACGAAACTGCAATTTCGCTAGGCTTTCTTATTTATTTTTTAACTGGCTATCTCTTAGCGAAATTGCAGATTCTCTGGGCGAAACTGTAAATTCGTCTGGCGAATCTATCGTTTCGCCGTCTGCGAAACTATTTTCTATATAAGTCGTTTTGCGAAATTAGTCTCTCATTTTCGCAAGATCGACCTGAGTAGTTCTCTAGGGTTTATCCGTGACTTTATTATTTTTTTATTTTATTTTATTATTTTTTATTATTATTATTATTTTTAACAAAAAGCACAATGATATTTTTGTGTAATAACTGCTTGAAATAGGTAACTTGCAACAATGATTCACGATTAGGGTTTTGCAAGCTTACCTTACAATGAAAATTAACATGAGTATATATAGCAATCTTAGTTTCGCAGACAGTTTCGCTGTCAGCGAAACTGTCATGCCGAAACTACAGTTTCGCCCGGCAGAACATAAGTTCGCCAGGTAAACAAGAACAGCAAACTATGAGCGAATTTACAGATTCGCTCACAGTTTCGCTAGACTGCTAAAACACACAAAACTAAGTATATACAAAAAGGAAACTAACAAAAGTCCTATTACAAGTAAAATAAGCAATCTAAACTAAGGCGAGTCCAACCTATACATGATCTTCACAATCTAACTTCCTTTAGCATCCATCATAATAGCAACAACATACCCTTTCTCCTGATTCAACCTTTAAATTTCCCGATAACACTCTTGCCATTCACACATTCCTATGTTGGATCAGGCCTCAAAACACACACAAATAGTCAAAAAGAAAACTAATATTCCTACGAAGATTGTGCCACAATCCCATGATCACCACATAGCAAAATACTACTAAACCCACTTCCAACGTACATGCAAACATCAGGTGTGTATGATCCAGTCAATTGACCAAGAGAGAACTAAACTATATTGACTCATACATCCAATTCATCTTCTGGATCCGTACTTGACCCGACGACCCATACCTATCAAGATTAATCTAATATCCTTGCTACATTCATCCCTACTGTGCATTATACTCAATTAAAAAATGTAATTTAAAAGAAAATACAATATTATGGTCATAATTATTGTGAAACCTATACCTACTAGCATTAAATATACAAATACTGATTATAGAGAGATATTGAATGAGGAATGATAATTTATATTCATCTTTTGATATTAACAAAAACTAGACCTATATTCTTAGTAAAAATATAATGAATACAAATTAATAAAGAAGTTAATCGCCTTTTTAGAATTACAATCTACCCTAAATTATATTAATAACCATAATAAATAATATTTACAATAAAATTAATGTTTTAAACGTCAATTAGTATTTGTTCCTATGTACGCATATAAATTAGTAAACGTAATTATTTCATCTAATCAGTGATGCTCCTATAATAAATTATTTCTTCCTGAAAAAACACATTTAAAGTTGTTTGTTTCTTCCGTCCACCATCCTCAATTTTTTTTATAATTATTTCCTGCACAACTATGTAAATATGAAGTTTTATTTATTATGATACTATACATTATTTTATTTAATATTTATAAAGTAGTCTCAACATATCACCAACATGGGGAAAATGAAAAAAAAATAATAATAATATTAAGAGGAAGAAGAAAACAAAAAGAAGAGGAATGGAAGTGAGTAAAAATATTTGGTATCGAGGAGAAGCAAAATGCCCGACAACGAGACCTTCCTCCGCTAAAAACGGGTTGCATGCCCATTTTCACATTTTTATTCCCTCACTTGGCCCCACCCTCACATGTCACCCATGTGATATTCATATATCACACCTCTTCTCTATTAATAATAATAATATTATTATTATTATATAAGAAAAAAGTTATTACTTTAAAGTGGATTTTGTAAGTTGTAAAGGTTTTTATTCATGTTTGTACATGTGGTTAAAGGTGATTGGGTAATATGTGACAACTCAATCTTGATGATAATATAAGTTTTAGTTTATCCGTTGAATTTGTAATAGTTATATAATCATTAAGTGTTTAAAACATTTAAAATTCTAATATCAGTAGTAAGTAGTAGATAAAAGTTATATTTGTTTTCATTGAATAGTGTGGTTGTTGAGATGGTAATAGAAGTATACAACAAAATAAGGGGAAAAGTTATTTCAATTAAAGATTTGGTAAATTACCCCACAGCATCCATATACACATATCACATGTGGGATGATTAACGTACATAAGTAAAAAACGTACGAAACATAGAAAACAACTAAAATGCAACACATGTGCTTCGATGGTCATGACTGTTCATACGTAATTATGTACTATGGTATATATGATTATGCACCGCCTTAATTGTTCGAAAAATCATATTTGATCATGTAATTAACTACCACGTATGTAATTGTAATTACATAATTAGGAAACCACACACTCAAATTAAAGATAGCAACTCTCGCTTTT
This sequence comes from Flaveria ramosissima, assembly GCA_025215565.1. NCBI lineage: Eukaryota > Viridiplantae > Streptophyta > Magnoliopsida > Asterales > Asteraceae > Flaveria > Flaveria ramosissima. Next base: position 41,290,879 of record CM046033.1, on the reverse strand, counting down.
TGGGGTAACAATGTATTTGAAAAAATAGTAAATTATATGAAAGTTATTAGATTTTTATAGAATTAGTAGGAGAAAACTTAATTAGTTAAAAAAATCAAGAAAAGATGATTATTACTAAGGGTGAGCAAGAACCAGTTCTTTTCAACCGAAACCATCAGAACCGGCTGGACCAAACCATATAGAACCAGTTGTATTAAAATAGGTTTGGTTCCCTGTTACTGTAATATGCCTAAATGGTTTCTGGTTTAATTCCGGTTCCGAACCAGGTATGTACATAAAAAATCGATAACCAATGAAAAGTTTAAATTCTAATAAAATATTAAGCTATTTATGAAGCAAGATTTATAAATTCTTAATTAAAAGGTTCTACTTCTGATGGTATTTTCTACTTAAATCTAATATATCATTAACTTCAAACTTTCACATTTCAGAACGATCCTTCACAAAAATTAGTTATAAAAGTATAAATATTTTTATAGGCATCATGAACACATTCTAGGAAGGAACATGCAACCTATTAGTATTTTTCTTTTTTTAAGAGCTTTTAAACAAAACCGGTTCCATACCGGTTCTTTAACAAAACCGGAACCGGTTTACTTAGTTAAGAACCGAACCGGTTAGGTTCTCATAAGGTTCCGTTTTGGTTTTCAAGATTAGGTTATCCGTTTCCCGGTTCCAACCGGTTCCGGTTCGGTTTTAGCCTGTTCGAACCGATTGCACACCCCTAACTATAACTCCTTCGTCCTTTCCTGCCCTACTTTTTAAAGAAAAAAAATAAGAAAAAATGAACGTAGCTTACTCATTATCATTTTTAATCTAACTTTTGTTAGAAAGAAGGGTATCTTAGGAAATAACAGAACACATGAAAAAACACACATACATGTGGAGAGCTCTAAATTAATCACCTTGTTCGACAGCCAAAAGTCCTACATGATGATAGCTTTAAAAGCTTTTCCAGAATCATCTTGTTTGAATTTATTAAAGTTTTTAAAATTATATACCAATATCTACTCAAAAGCAATACGTTTGTTGATAAAGCGATAAAAACCCATGTTATATATTGGTAAAATTCCAAATCTGATCCCACTTGATGACATGAATTATAAATTATAAATTATAAATTGTGACGCATGCATGAGTTCAAGAGTAAAGTTACAACCCACACAAAATGTGAAATGTGAAATGATAATGTTAATTGTTTAACTATGAATCAATAGTTATTTTGAAGCTTTATGGCCATATGTACTATATTGCGCGAATAATGATCTATTTTTAAATCAACTACAAAGATACTCTTAGTGCTATTTCTCATTCACTTGATCAAAAGGTAGAGTTCATACCTCATATGTTGCTCTCAGTTAGTTAGTATTGAATTTTAACCATCCAATCACAATCCTCACATTTACTATTTACTTGTTCTCATTAATTGTAGTTTATCAACCCGTCATTACAAACACACATTACCAATCACTCGCCAGTTCTTGAAGTAGGTCCAAAGTCATACCTAACTTAAATATTCTTTCATGATCAAGATTCACATTTTTAAAATCAAACTATCTAACTAAGCCTTACAAACCTTGAAGCTCTATCTCCATCCTTCCCCCCACCCCCCAAACACACCCCACCCCCACCCTCGTTAATGCATTGCCATCTTTTCACCTTTACCCAAAATTACGTACACACGAATCAAAAGGACTTTATGGGTTTAATCTGGCTTGGTTTTAGGTATGGATTCACAAGGTATTAACATTGGCTACAACAATGAAACTTTAAGTCGGTTAAGCTTGTTTTTAGTCAAATTCACTTTATGGGTTTAATTCGGCTTGGTTTAAGCTCATTTTCAGTTAAATTTACTTAAAACACTCTTGATACTTTTGGGCAGCTTTTGACCCAATTGCATAAATCTCTAGTGTGGCAAACATTGGCCGTTATTTTCATTTTTGTCACATGGTAGGGGTAATTTTGTCCCTCTTTACACTATTGACACAATGGTTTTGAGCTCATTCGAACAATTTTCCTTTCTTCAAACAATGTGACATTTTTCACCGTATATGGTCTCGTATATATTCTAAAAATGCCTGCATTGATTTACCAAAGCTTGGGGCATGGCTTTTGTCCGAGTATTAAGCAATCTAAACATGAACTACTTAACCAATCCACTTCGTTGTAAGGTTGAAACAAAAGGCTAACAAAACTATAGGGTTAAATTTTTGGTTTAGTCAAAGAAAGGTTGTAAAGGCTCAAAATTTGACAATTAGCAAATACTTTAAAGGTCAGGAACAAGGATTAGATTTGTCTGTAGCCGTGGACAGGAGCGATTCCTGGTTCATAAGGAATGTCCTGCCTCTAACATCATCAACGTGTTTTGGGCGTATTGGTTGTGGATGAGAGGAGAACTCCACAGTTAAGCGTGCTCCGGTGGTAGCAATCTAGGGATAGGTGACCTCCCTGAGAAGTTTTCACCCGGGCAACCAAAAGAAAATCCGTGAGCTCCTCGTGGGCAAAGCGGACAATATTGGTGGTAT
>CM046033.1:40075058-40501810 GCA_025215565.1 Flaveria ramosissima | reverse complement strand
AAACAAACACAATCACCCAAACGTCGACCTCGTGCATCGCGATCTGCTTATACTCGAACACCATCAAAAGAGCCTGCTAATCACGAATTGTTAGAGGGCTTTGCATCAAGATCTTTACCCGAAGCTTTGCACAAATTTAATTTGGTTTTCATCATCAATTGAGCAACTTCCAAACCGAAGCTGGTCGCGGTTGTTCTGCAGCGTGTTCATCTTCGAATCTACTACCAACCGGGTAAATTAAACACATTAAGATGTTCGTCTAAGCATGGGAAGTAAAAGCCCCATGGTTATATCGATTAACAACATCACTTTATGGGTTAATTTGGGAGAAATTCGATTCTAGGGTTCTTAGGTTGGGGGTTCATCTTGGGTTGGTTTAAAACATATGGGAAGGGGGGACTTGTCAGGCATAGGCGACCGTCGCCTAATGGTAACACACACCCCTATTAACCTGGAGGTCCCGGGTTCGATCCCGGGCCACCTCCCATTTTCTTTTTTTAGGCTTTTAGCCTTCAAATCACTTTTAAAATCTTTTAAAAATTATAAAAAACTTATTTATAAAAGCTGCATTTTTCTAAAATAGTTTAATTGTTTTTCTGAGAATTATTTCTTTAAAAATAAACATTTTTTTTACTTTTTGATAAATAATCAAGAAATAATATAATTAGTTTAATTGTTTTTATATAAAAAACACATATTATATTTCACAAATGTGATTATTTCAAATGTAGTTTTTTTTAAATTATTGTTTAGATTATGTTTATAGACCTTATTTAAATCTTTATATACCAAAATTGTTATTAATGTCATATTGTATAAAACTTTATATAGAAATGTAACAAATTTTTTGAATTTAATAAATATAATGGATTCCATATTGTTAAAACATAATTATTTGACAAGCACTAAATTCCACTTAGAACCTTAGTCTCCGTTAACACGTTAAACTTAATATAATTAAACTTAAAATCTTATAAATATATATTATAGGTACACCGTGAAGGGCTACGTTGAATCGACGCTCTATTATTTCTTATTAATCGTCAATTATACATTTTCGATCATGTGAGTATTCCATACCCCTTTTTGTTTAATTTCACACTTTGGGGTGAAACATGTTAACTTATACTTTGCACTTGTAAACTTATTTGAGACTTGTAAACTTTATGGCAATTCATCATGTTAAGTTGTGGTTAGTTGAACTTATGTGGTTACCATGTTATGGCGTTATATGTACAATCATTAACTATTGCTAGCCCAGCGAAGTCATAGATCTATGGGTAAGACAAGCCTGCTTGGTTGATCCAAGTACACTTAGCTGATCGTATATACTTTTAACGTTTGAGACTTGTAAAACATTGTCAAGGTTTGATTGTTGCATTGTTCATAGCATCCCTAATCACTATATTCACTAACTTATGACTTGAATTGCCATCTTTTATATACTTATGTATTAAAAACTATGGAATGCTCACCAACATTATTGTTGACCTTTATTTTTAACATGTTTCAGGAATGCCCAAGTTTGATTATCTACACTTGAAGCTTGCACATCTAGGAATGGACCTAGATTAATAAATAAAATAGAATGAATTGTTACATTCTATGTTATGTTTTATTTTTTTGAAACTTATGATTGTAATGTGACAATTGAAACTTATGTTTAAATGATATTTGGTTATTAATAGCGTTATGTGGCTATGAACGATCTTAACTCTCACTCCTCGACGTTTCCGCCGTCAAGGTTGGGGTGTGACAGATTGGTATCAGAGCCCATAACTATAGGGATCTAGGTTATTAGAAATGGTGACCTAGGCTATAGTATGCATGAACCTTATAGAATTATATTTCTATCTTGTAAATTATATACTTTTCATGCTACATAATGCTATGCCTCTTATGTGCAATTGATGCCTTAGCATAGGATTGCCTAAACATTGTTACTTGTCTCCCTAAACTTACTTTGACTCTTGACTCTCTCCCCGAACATGAACTCTCTTATCTTATTCTCGTCGACACGTGGAATCTTATGCTTATGTTATGACTTGGATCTTTAGACGTTATGTCTAATCTATATAAATCTCATCAAGGTTTTGATTCTATGAACCTAAGAAATATTGTGTGACACATAGACACCTGTATCCTGGTTTTCCTGGCAAAAGGCCCTCGGGCTAAGGCAAGCATATCGCATAAATCCTACGGGACTAGTTATGCTTACCTGGGGATTTCTGGGATGAGTGATAAACTATGGTCAACATACACAAGTTTCTAAGGTAAATGGGTCAATTCACCTTGACGTGTCAACGTTTTCAAATGGTAATGCGTTACCAAATGGAAACATCCCGTGTACCTTATAACCCTTAGCTTATCTTTGTTAAACTACTATCCTTTGTTATCCCCGCTCCTGTACTAACTCATTTTTGTATATCCAGCATGTCTCGTCACCATGGAAAGCGTGGAAGTTCCGACCGTAAGCTGGCTGCCATGATTGCCCGACAAATGGCTGCCGTTCTCCCGACTATGGTTGCTGAACTCAATAGCACACTAATGGCTAATAGCAACAACAACAACACCAATGGGAACAATAGTGGTGCTAATGGAGACAATAGCAACAATCAAAATGGGAACAATCAACAAGGGAACAACCGTACTTGCACCTTCAAACACTTCAACTCGTGCAAACCCACTAGTTTTAGTGGAAAAGAAGGAGCCACTGGACTTCTCGAGTGGTTTGAAAGTATGGAGAACACGTTCATTGTTAGTGAGTGCCCCAACGAGTTCAAGGTTCGCTATGCCACAAGTGTTCTTCAACAACGAGCACTCACATGGTGGAATAGTGAAAAAAGAAACCGTGGAACCGAGATTGCTTTGGCCTTACCTTGGGAGGAATTTAAGGAGATCATGATCCAAAAGTTTTGTCCGAGGAGCGAGTTGCAAAAGTTAGAGGAGGAGTTCTGGAACCTCAAACAGGATGGTGGGAATCATTTGGCTTATTCCACCCGGCATCATGAGTTGAGTATGCTCCTACCACACATGGTGGACACCGTGCCCCGTAACATCGAGAAATTTATCAAGGGGGTGCCACCTCAAATTCAAGATGCCGTGGTGGGTAGTAGGCCCACAACTTTGGAGGAAGCAATTACCATCACTGCACAGCTCACCGAGAATCATATAAGAGCTGGCACTATGTCGGCAAAGGGTTCCAAGTCTGTTACGAAGGTGATACCCGAGGCAACAAAGGAGGTAAGGGCCGAGTCATCTTCTCAAAACAAAAAGCGTAAGTTCATTCCGACACGCAACTACGCCGTGACCGCCTCCTAATGCTCCTCAAAAACAAATGGTGGTTGCGAATCAAGCTCCCATGGCTAAGGTTTATGCTGGTCCACATCCTATGTGTAACACGTGCAAGTACCATCATGCAAGCAACATTCCATGCCGAGTCTGCTCTCTGTGTGGAAAGTATGGTCATTTGGTGGCTACTTGTCTTCGTGCGCCAAACAACACTGCCATGCTTACCAACCGAACCTGCTACAACTGTGGCGAGGCTGGTCATATTCGCCCTCAATGTCCTCGCAATGCGGGAACCGTGCCACCGGCTCGTGGAAGGGCTTTCAACATCAACGCCAACCAAGCACAAGCCAACAACGACGTGGTGAATGGTACGCCGTTGAATTTCTTTTAGTCCTTTCTTGTCTTGTAAAATTTCCTATCTATGTTCATCATACCAATAATAGGTTGTTACCAAACAGGTATGTATCTTGTAAATAATCGTTATGCATCTGTATTGTTTGATTCGGGTGCCGATAGGAGTTTCGTGTCCTTGGAATTCGAGTCTTTACTTTCTAAACCGCGCGTCAACCTAGAAAGATCTTCACGGTCGAAGTCGCCGATGGAAAATCTATTGTTGTGGACGTCGTAATACGTGACTGCACTTTAAGCCTTAATGAACACGAGTTCTTCGTCGACCTTATTCCTATGCAATTGGGAAGCTTTGATGTTATCATTGGTATGGATTGGTTAGCCAAACATCGTGCGGAAATTCTATGTTTCGAGAAGTGTATCCGAATTCCTTTACCGACTGGGATACTTTGAAGGTCTTTGGGGAGAAATCATCCCAAAGACTCAAACTCATGTCTTGCATCAAGGCCCGCAAGTGCTTAAGTAAAAACTACATGGCTTTCATGGCATATGTAGTTAATACGAAAGCCAAGGGTAAGGAGTTGAAAGACATTCCTGTTGTGCGAGACTTTCCCGAGGTTTTTCCCGAGGATCTTAAAGGGTTACCTCCCGTGCGAGAAGTTGAGTTCAAGATTGACTTAATCCCTGGCGCAAACCCTGTGGCTAAATCACCTTATCGTCTTGCACCCGTCTGAAATGCAAGAATTAGCTAGTCAATTGCAAGAGTTGACCGATAAGGGTTTCATTCGCCCTAGCTCATCACCGTGGGGTGCACCTGTACTGTTTGTGAAGAAGAAGGATGGTTCATTTCGTATGTGCATCGACTACCGGGAACTCAACAAGCTTACTATCAAAAACCGATACCCTCTTCCTCGAATCGATGATCTCTTCGACCAACTTCAAGGAGCAACTCAATTCTCAAAGATCGATCTACGTTCTGGGTATCATCAACTACGTGTTCACGATGATGACATTCCAAAGACCGCTTTTCGTACTCGATATGGACACTACGAGTTCATGGTTATGCCTTTTGGCTTGACCAATGCGCCTGCCTGTGTTCATGGATCTCATGAATCGAGTATGTAAACCGTATTTGGATAAGTTCGTAATCGTGTTCATTGATGACATTCTTATCTATTCCAAGACGAAAGTCGATCACGAGACACACTTGCGACAAGTTCTTGAACTTTTGAAGAAGGAGCAATTGTACGCCAAGTTTTCCAAGTGTGAATTTTGGTTGGAAGAAGTTCAATTTTAGGACATGTGGTGAATAGCCAAGGAATTCACGTTGATCCTGCTAAAATTGAAGCCGTGAAGAATTGGTGTATTCCCACAACCCCAACCGAGGTTCGTTCTTTTCTTTCTGGTTTAGCGGGATATTACCGTAGGTTCATAGCAAATTTCTCGAAGATTGCTAAACCATTAACGGCGCTAACCCAAAAGAATCGACTCTTTGAATGGGGACCCGAGCAAGAAGAGGCTTTCGAGACATTGAAACGCAAGTTGTGTAACGCTCCTATTCTCACACTTCCCGATGGAAACGACGACTTTACCGTATATTGCGATGCCTCTAATCAAGGTCTTGGTTGTGTTCTCATGCAACGAGGCAAAGTTATAGCATAGCATACGCGTCGAGGCAATTGAAGGTTCATGAAGTGAACTACACAACTCATGATCTTGAACTTGGTGCTGTGGTTTTCGCGCATTGAAGATTTGGCGACACTATTTATATGGAACGCAATGCATAGTCTACACCGATCATAAGAGTCTCCAACACGTGTTTAACCAAAAGGATCTCAACATGAGACAAAGACGATGGATCGAGCTAATTAGCGACTACGACTGCGACATTCGCTACCATCCTGGAAAGGCGAATGTTGTAGCCGACGCGCTAAGTCGCAAGGTTCACAATAAGACTGTCTCGCTTCAAGAGATTCGAGATCGAAGGCAATGGTTTGATACGCTAGGAGAATTTGATACCGAGATCCATGTGGATGTCAACGAGGCTACTATCATGCTCCAAAACATAAGGATCGATAGTGACCTCGAGTTATGCATTCGCGAGGCTCAACAAGCGGCATTAACCGACGAAGGGAAGGATGAAGATTTGATGTCTAACGTTCGGTCACAACTGGAGACAAAACCGAATGGCATGTGGTACTTCTTGAATTGACTTTGGATCCCGAATCGTGATAATCTTCGACACTTCATTATGAACGAAGCTCATCAAACCCGATATTCCATTCATCCTGGCTCCGATAAGATGTACATGGACCTGCGTGGTCAATATTGGTGGCCTGGAATGAAGAAAGATATCGCGTCTTATGTTTCTAAGTGTCTCACGTGTGCAAGGGTCAAAGCCGAGCATCAACGACCAAGTGGTTTACTTGAGCAACCTGAAATCCCTATGTGGAAATGGGAGCATATATCCATGGATTTCATAACCAAGTTACCCCGTACACCTCGTGGTCATGATAGCATATGGGTCATTGTTGACCGTTTGACCAAGACAGCACATTTCATACCCATACGAGATACGTACAAGGTTTCAAAGCTGGCTCGAATCTACATTGACGAAATTGTGAGTCGTCATGGCGTGCCTTTACACATTATTTCCGATCGAGATGCTCGTTTCACTCGCACTTTTGGTCTTCGATGCAAGAACTCTTGGGTACTCAATTGGATTTAAGTACGGCTTACCATCCTCAAACGATGGTCAAACCGAACGAACAATCCAAACTCTCGAGGATCTGCTGCGTCTTTGTGTCCTTGATTTTGGTGGTGATTGGGATACGCATTTACCGCTCGCGGAATTTTCGTATAACAATAGTTATCACTCAAGTATCAAGATGGCACCATTCGAGGCTTTGTATGGTCGTAAATGTCGTTCTCCAATCTGTTGGACTGACATTGGGAAAATCTTATCACTGGTCCGGAACTTATTCAAGAAACGACTGACAAAGTTTCCAAGATCCGAAATAACCTTGAGGTGGCTAGAAGTCGCCAAAAGAGTTATGCCGATAAAAGACGCAAACCGTTGGAGTTTCAAGTCGACGATATGGTTCTTCTTAAGGTCTCTATGGAAGGGTGTTGTACGTTTTGGGAAGAAGGGTAAGTTAGCCCCACGCTTTGTAGGACCTTTCAAGATTTTAAAAAGAATTGGGAAAGTGGCTTACAACTGGAGTTACCTTCTGAACTTAGCGGAGTTCATCCAGTCTTTCATGTCTCAAACTTGAGGAAGTGCCTGGCTGATGAAAATTTGCATGTTCCACTAGAGGAAATTCAAATTGATGAGTCATTGCACTTTGTTGAGAGCCTGTTGAGATTATGGATCGAACCCTGAAGAAGACCCGAACAACTACCACGCCTATCGTTAAAGTCCGTTGGGAAAACAAACGTGGAGCGGAGTTCACTTGGGAGCGTGAGGATCATATGAAGGAGAGATACCCGCATTTGTTCTCTTAGCTTTATTCTTAATTTCGGGACGAAATTCTTTTAAGTTGGGGAGACTGTAACATCGTGTACTTTTTGGTTAATTAAATGTTATCGTCGTTAATTCTTGTAAGGGTTATTGTTGGCATTTATGAAACTTAGGGGTTACCTATGTTTGTTCTTTTATCATTATTAAAGTTTAATTTATAAAGTTAATAATTAAAGTAGTAAATTGTATAAAATAATAATATAATAATAATAATAATAATAATAATAATAATAATAATCATCATACCATAATCATAATAAGTTAATAATAATGATAATATAATAACAATAATAATAATAACTAACAAAAATAATAACACTAATAATAACTAAGAAAATAATAATATTATCATCCATAATAATGACTTGTAGAATATGTTAAACTTAAAGGGTTTAAAAGAAGTTAGGGGGCTTTATTGTCAATGTTGAAATTTTAAAAGAAGGTTTTAACATAAATATTAACAATAAAACTTCAGGGACTAAATGTGTCAATCCAAACCAACTCCCCCTTTTCTTTCTTTTTCCCCCGTTTTCCGGTGGAGTCCGGCCATCCTCCGGCCGTTCCGGCCGCCCCTAAACCCATCAAAAACTCATAATTTTCGTTACCCAACCGTTCCAAACGCTTCGTGAGCATGATTCGAACACCACCATGAACTTTAATTGCAATTAAACGTCGGTTATGAACTCGAACGAATGAGTAACCGAAACCTTCAATGACATAGCCGTTCGAACATTTAAGATTCAATAATAATCCAATTAACTCGACCTAATCGAACGTCTATCTGTTCCTAAATCACTACAACGCTCAATTTCACTTGAAACAAACACAATCACCCAAACCGTCAACCTCGTGCATCGCGATCTGCTTATACTCGAACACCATCAAAAGAGCCTGCTAATCACGAATTGTTAGAGGGCTTTGCATCAAGATCTTTACCCGAAGCTTTGCACAAATTTAATTTGGTTTTCATCATCAATTGAGCAACTTCCAAACCGAAGCTGGTCGCGGTTGTTCTGCAGCATGTTCATCTTCGAATCTACTACCAACCGGGTAATTAAACACATTAAGATTTCGTCTAAGCATGGGAAGTAAAAGCCCCATGGTTTATCGATTAACAACATCACTTTATGGTTAATTTGGGAGAAATTCGATTCTAGGGTTCTTAGGTTTGGGGGTTCATCTTGGGTTGGTTTAAACATATGGGAAGGGGACTTTGTCAGGCATAGGCGACCTCGCCTAATGGTAACACACACCCCTGTTAACCTGGAGGTCCCGGGTTCGATCCCGGGCCACCTCCCATTTTCTTTTTTTTAGGATTTTAGCCTTCAAAATCACTTATAAAATCTTTTAAAATTATAAAAACTTATTTATAAAAGCTGCATTTTTCTAAAATAGTTTAATTGTTTTTATGAGAATTATTTCTTTAAAATAAATATTTTTTTTTACTTTTTGATAAATAATCAAGAAATAATATAATTAGTTTAATTGTTTTTATATAAAAAAACACATATATATTTTCACAAATGTGATTATTTCAAATGTAGTTTTTAAATTATTGTTTAGATTATGTTTATAGACCTTATTTAAATCTTTATATACCAAAATTGTTATTAATGTCATATTTGTATAAAACTTTATATAGAATGTAACAAATTTATTTGAATTTAATAAATATAATGGATTCCATATTGTTAAAAAGTAATTATTTGACAAGCACTACATTCCACTTAGAACCTTAGTCTCCGTTAACACGTTAAACTTAATATAATTAAACTTAAAATCTTATAAATATATATTATAGGTACACCGTGAAGGGCTACGTTGAATCGACGGTTACTATTATTTCTTATTAATCGTCAATTATACATTTTCGACGATCATGTGAGTATTCCATACCCCTTTTTGTTTAATTTCACACTTTGGGGTGAAACATGTTAACTTATACTTTGCACTTGTAAACTTATTTGGACTTGTAAACTTCTGGCAATTCATTATTAAGTTGTGGTTATTTGAACTTATGTGTTTACCATGTTTATGGCGTTGTATTTACAATCATTACCTATTGCTAGCCCAGCGAAGTCATAGATCTATGGGTAAGACAAGCCTGCTTGGTGATCCAAGTACACTTAGCTGATCGTATATACTTTTAACGTTTGAGACTTGTAAAACATTGTCAAGGTTTGATTGTTGCAATTGTTCATAGCATCCCTAATCACTATATTCACTAACTTATGACTTGAATGCCATCTTTTATATACTTATGTATTAAAAACTATGGAATGCTCACCAACATTATTGTTGACCTTTTATTTTTTAACATGTTTCAGGAAATGCCCAAGTTTGAATTATCTACACTTTGAAGCTTGCACATCTAGGAATGGACCTAGATAATAAAGAAATAGAATGAATTGTTACATTCTATGCTAGTTTTTATTTTCTTTGAAACTTATGATTGTATGTTACAATTGAAACTCGTTTAAATGATATTTGGTTTATTAATAGCGTTATGTGGCTATGAACGATCTTAACTCTCACTCCTCGACCAGTTGCGAACTTCACCTCCTGGTCTCTCCGGCACTCACTGATCTCCAAGACTGCCTCCATCTCCTTCACCCAATGGTGAGCGGCACAGCACTGCCATTTCCATCGAAGGTCGGGGGCTTACACCTTTGGAACGCCCTATAACTTGCACCCTCTGGTCGCTATCCTCACTACATCATCCTCCTCCTCATCGGAAAACACCGTCTCAGGTTTCCGGTTGTTCCTCTTCCCCTCTGCTTCCTTCCTGCCCGATGATCCCTTTCTTGGCTCCTCTCCCTCCTCTCCTTGCCTTTCCGCCCTGATACTTCAGTCACCACAAACGGTAAACATCTACGGATGAACATTTCGTTCTTCCGTAGACATATATTTTACAAGTAACAAAACATCCGAAGATCATCTACGGATGACATTTCGTTCTTCCGTAGACATATATTTTACAAGTAACAAAACATCCGAAGATCATCTACGGATGAACAAATCAACTGGAGTTCCAAGTGTTCAAGAAATGCTGCGGAAGAACAGAATACTGCGGAAGAACAAAACATCTGCGGAAGAACAAAACATCTACGAAGACATATTTCTGCGGAGTCCAAACACTTGTATATACAAGTGTTACAAGTCAACAAGTCAACAAGGCGGTTATCCGAATCCCGAGAAATCCGATGATTCCTTATCAGAAACAAATCAAATCCAAGAGATCCGGTGTTTCCTATAACTTAAACATCTTTGTCTATAAATATGGATCCTAGGTTTCGATTCAAAGATTGAGTCAGACGATTGATTGATTGAGAACAGCAATAGCATTACTACAATCATCAAAAGTCTTTCGATCATCAAAACAATCAAACATCATAGCATTCATTGATATCGTACATTCATTCTTTGTAATCACCAACACATTATAATAAAATATTGATTAATCATTAATTGTGTTTTGTTTTGTGTGTTCTTGATATTTCATTGATATTTAAAGTTGCTTAAATACAATTAAACCAAATCAACGTTAATTCCGCTAACGTTGACTTGACATCGATTCACACTGATAATTCCTGTTGACGATCCTTGGATACACAGGTGGTATCAGAGCCAAGTGCTCATTGATTTAGATCAATTGATCTATCAGTGTTAGTTGTGTTTTAATTGTGTTTGATTTCGCTTAACAGCAATCGTTTTTATTATTAACTTGTTCTATATTCAAATCAATTGAATAGTAGATCTTGTTAACAACATGAGCAACTTCAGTGGTTCATCTTACCAACCCCCGAAGTTGGAAACAAAAGCAGATTTCAAGTCGTGGAAAATCAAGTTCAGGAATCATGTAAACTATACTGATTCTGACTTGTGGATTTCCATCACTGAAGGTCCTTATATTCCACCCACTCTTGGGCCGGATTATAATGACAAAAATCAACCAATCAGTACAAAAGATCTATCACCTGATGATGTCAAAAAGGTTAAAGTCGATATAAAAGCATACAGTCTGCTTAGTATGGCTTTACCTGAAGAATATTAATCAGGTGTGAGAACTATAAAACAGCTCACTCCTTATGGAAGATTCTTCACACTCTCTGCGAAGGGAGTGATGAGATAAGAAGTATAAGAGAGACACCCTCAGATCACAATATGAAACCTTTCATCATTTTGAGGGTGAATCAATTCCTCAGCAACTTCATAGATTCATGCAGTTAGTCACTGAGATGAATATTCTAGAGTTGAAGTATACTAGTGAGGAATTAAACAAGAAAATGCTCCACACTTTGCCAGAAAGTTGGAAGCATACTGTGTCCATGTTCAAGAACACTATAGATCTGAAAGCTACTGGATTAGATACTCTGGTTGCAAAAGTGGAAGCTCTTGAAATGGACGAAAAATCAAGAAACAAGAGTGTGAGAACTCATGTCTCACCCTATCACTTCAAAGAAACAAATAATGTAGGAAGTGCTTTTATTTCAAACAATGAAAGTGATAACTCTTGTGCTAGGAGTGATGATGAGGAGGAAGTTAGCTTCTATGCTCAAAACCCTCAAAGAAATCATCTCAAGACAAGCAGCAGAAGAATAAAGGAAGAACTACTGATAGACAAGATACAACTGCAGCAACAACTAAGTCTTCCTTTTCAGCAAATCAGTCAGAACCAATAACTGTGATATTGGACTCTGAAGAACAAAGAGCAGCCTTTGCAGCTTTTAGCTCAAGTTTTCAAGCATATCTGGGAAGCTCTCTAACATCAGCCAATATCTGTCAACAAGACTTAGAAGAACTACCTCCAGATGTAGTGGAAGAGATGGATCTACAATGGCAGATGGCCATGATTGCTTATAGAGCTAAGCAATATCTCAGGAGAAATAAGAACTTGGCTTCAGCAAGCAAAACATCAAAGATTGGTGTTGACAAATCAAAAGTGAGATGCTACAAATGCAATCTCTATGGACATTTCTCAAGAGAATGCAATCAACAGTCTTATCCAGAGATGAGACAACATCAGCAGCATCAACAACATCAGATTCAAGCAAATCAACAATCTTCTCAAAGACCTCTGCACAAGCAATCTCAACTGATCAATGCTTCCCCACCAGCCACCAAAGAATCAGCAGGACCAAGTAACTCAAAGGAGTCAGGGCTGATCATACTTCAAGATGGAACGTGTGACTGGAGTTTGTATGAGAAGGAAGTTTTGGAAGAAAATCAAGCATTGATGGCCCATATGGATCAAACAGTTCCACCAATGGCAAAAGAGGTAAAGAAAGATTGTGTTCATCAACTTGTGTTGAGGAAGTTGAACGATATAGAGTCCATGCTCAACAGTTGGCTGATAAAGTAAAAGAAACAATGATTTTGAATGAATCTCATGTTAGAGAACATAAATTATATCAAATAAAAATTAATTCTTTGCAAAAGGATTTAGAAAATTTGTTTCTGAAAATTATAGCCTAAAAGCCCAAGTTGAGCATTTGACCACTTCCTTAACAAAATCCATGGCTGATCATGCATCAACTGAAGTGAAACTTCAGAAGTTTCAATTATCATCTCAGCAATATGAGAAATTACTAACTTCTCATATTGAATCAAAGAAAAGGTCTGGGTTGGGTTATAATGCGGTTGCACCACCTATAAATGATAATTACACATCCTTACCTACACAATGACAAACACTCTGTCAAATCATTTTGTGCCTAGCACTAATTTGAAAAAGATTCAACTAAAACTAAAATTAATGATAAAGCTGAGGTGAGTGAAACTGAATCATCTGAATCAGAATCATTAGATCAAAATGATTCAGAATTTGATTATGATAAGTGTGATGACTTGGATGATTCTGATGAACATGATGTTGATCAAACAAGCACTGGTAAAAATTTTCAACTGAAAGCCCATATTCCAAAAGTGCTTGAAGAAACAAAGTTGCCATACCCTCCTAAACAAAGAAACATGTTGAAGACCATCTGCAAGAGGATAGCTCAATTGAATGAAGGCTTCAAGAACTAAGTATGCAAGAATCCTCCAAGAAATTGACTGATGAATCTGTCATCATGAGGAAAGAGGAAAATTCAAAGGAAAGAAAAAGGCATCAGCAGATCATCAACTGAACAGAAAACTTCAGCTACTGATCTACGGAAGAGAAATTCAGCCCCAAACGATCAAAATGTGCACAAAATTGAAAAAGGTGAAGCACATTCAAAGCTAAAGAAGAAAGAGCCACAACAAAAATCAGCAAACAAAGGAATGATTCTGAGAAAGAATCAGAAGAAAAGTATTGCAAGTGGTGTGACATGAAAAATCACAACACTGAAGATTGTTACTTCAGCAGCTATTGTTCTATTTGCAATATGAACAATCATATGACTGCTGATTGTTACTTCAACAAACATTGTTCTATTTGCAACAAAAATAATCATTCCACACAGGAATGTTATTTCAACAAAAAGAACAAGACAAAAGGCTCAAAGAAGAAAGAATCAGACAAATCTGAATCAGATTCCCAATCTACGGATTCTGCAAAGGGTTCAAAACTGAAGAAGCATGAAAAAAATCAAAGGCAAAACCAAAGGACAAATCATCATCAAGTGTTAATATACTGAGGAAAAGACCATCTTTCCAGCAGTCAAAACACCACACAAAAGAGTGGATTTGTCAGACAAGAATCAAAGGATGATGATTCATTCTTTGATAAATTTGAAAAAGGCATTCATATACCTCTTTCAAAAACAAAGATAGTGAGACATTTAAAGGTTCATTATCAAAACAAAAGACTCAAGCAAATGAAGTTGATCTAAGTAAAGCAGAAAATATGAATCATGAATCTACTTCATCAACATCCCATTCAGCAGAATCATCCTCATCCAAATCAAATCAGAATGAATCAATCAAATCTGAAACTGAAACTTCAAAAAATATTCTTGAAAGAGTAACTGTTTTAGATCCTGTTGACAAACCCAAGATCACTAAGACTTGGGTTGTCACTTCTAACTGATTTTCTTTTCTGATTGCAGGAACAATATTGGAGAGCTGACAACATGTGGTATGTTGACAGTGGTTGTTCCAGGCATATGACAGGAAACTGTTCTCTTCTCCATGATTTCAACATAAAAATGCTTCTTATGTGGCATTTGGTGGGGATAAAAGGGAGGTAAAATTGTTGGTGAAGGAATGATAACCAATGGTGTACTTAAATTTGATAAAGTAAATTACTGTAAAAACTTACAGTATAATTTACTTAGTGTATCTCAAATCTGTGATCAAAACTACACTACATTGTTTGATGACACTAACTGTTACATTCTTAAGCCAGGATTTATTGTCCCAGAAGATTGGATTCTCCTCAAAGCAGCAAGAAAAGGAAACACTTATGTCTTGGATATGAACAACACTTCTCTCACAAAACATGAAACTTGTCTTATATCTAAACTTTCAGAAGATTTGTCACAATTATGGCATAGAAGACTTGTTCATTCTAACATGAAAAATATGAATAAATTGGTGAAACATGACCTGGTCATTGGATTACCAAATAAAGAGTTCCATTGCTCAACTCATTGCTCTTCTTGTTACAAAGGAAAACAACACAGAGTGTCACATAAACCAAAAACAATCAATACTAATACTACATACACTACACATCAAATTGCTTCACATGGATCTTTTTGGTCCAACCAATGTCATGAGCATTGGAAAAAGGCAATATTGTTTGGTGATAGTTGATGATTTCACTAGATTTACATGGGTCTTTTTCTTAAAACAAAAGAGTGAAACATCAGAAACATTAATGGACTTTGTCATCAAGATTGAGAATCAACTTGATACAAAAGTCAAAATTTTCAGGAGTGATAATGGTACTGAATTTGTTAACTTTGAACTAGATTCTTTTTGCAGGAGCAAAGGAATTGCAAGACAATTCAGTGCACCAAGGACTCCACAACAAAATGGAGTTGTTGAACGAAGAACAGAACTCTCATTGAAGCAGCAAGAACAATGCTAGCTGATTCACAACTACCTATTACCTTTTGGGCTGAGGCTGTGAATACTGCATGCAATGTTCAAAATAGAACATTAATTGTCAAAGAACATAACAAAACTCCTTATGAGCTCCTATTTAAAAGAAAACCTTACATAGGATATCTAAGAGTATTTGGATGTCAAGTAACTGTTTTGAACATAAAAGAGTCATTAGGAAAATTTTCAGAAAAAGCATATGATGGTTTCTTTGTTGGATATTCTTCAACATCAAAATCATATAGAGTGTATATTCCACAGCATAACATTGTGGAAGAGACCCCTAATGTATCTTTTGATGAAAATGTGTTCACTAAGTCAGTTAAAGGTTCATCATGGTTATTTGACATAGATGCCTTGTCTAAATCTTTTAACTATGATCATTTGACAAATGCAGGTTCTGATGAAGTATGCTATCCATTTGTTCCACCTATTATGACTGAAGTAACTTTATCTGCTGATCCCCCAAGGATATATCCGTCTTCAGTGAAAATACTTCAGCAGCAGCAGATATATATGTGGAACTGAACAAAATGCATCTAGAATTCCTTCGGAAGATCAGCATGTATCCGGAGAAATTCCTTCGGAAGACCAAAATATATCCGGAGAAATTCCTTCGGAAGACCAAAATGCATCCGGAGTTCCTTCGGAAGATCAGCATGTATCCGGAGAAATTCATTCGGAAGAACCAAACCATCCGGAGAACTTCCTTGGAAGACCAAAATGTATCCGGAGCAGCTCCTACGGAAGAACAAAATACTTCCGCAGAAGTTCCTGCGGAAGAGCAAAATCCAACTGCAGATACTTCTGTAGCTCAATCAACAGAGACTCAATTTGATTATTTCTTGAATTCTCAAATTGAGATGAATCAGTCAGAGGCAATGGAAATGACTAATCTGGAATCATCCATTCCAGTTGAGTCAACTCCCTCAATGAGAATTCATAAGTCTCATCCACTTAACAATATCATTGGAAATCCTGCAAAGAGAACTACAAGGAGCCAAAGTGGTACAGCCAACCTTTGTCTCTTCAACTGTTTTCTTTCTCAAGTGGTGCCTCCAAACATTACAGCTGCTTTAAAAGACAATAGCTGGATTGAAGCTATGCAAGAAGAGCTTCAACAGTTCAGAAAGCAAAAAGTATGGTGTCTTGTTGATTTACCTGAAGGTCAACATCCTATTGGAACTAGATGGCTATACAAAAACAAACTGGATGATAGAGGGATTATTGTCCGAAACAAAGCAAGGTTAATAGCACAAGGATACACTCAAGAAGAAGGCATAGATTATGATGAAGTTTTTGCACCAGTTGCAAGAATTGAGGCAATAAGAGTGTTCTTGGCATATGCATCATACAAGAAATTCACTGTGTATCAAATGGATGTCAAGTGTGCATTCTTATATGGAAAAATTGATGAGGAAGTTTATGTGTCTCAACCCCCCGGATTTGAAGATCCTCATTATCCTCACAGGGTATACAAACTAGATAAAGCCTTGTATGGTCTTCATCAAGCACCAAGAAATGGTATGAAACACTATCATCCTTCTTACTCAAGCATGGCTACAAAAGAGGAACATTGATCAGACACTCTTTCTCAAACAAGAACATCAAGATCTCTTAGTAGTTCAAGTATATGTTGATGACATTATATTTGGATCAACTAATAAGAGATTGTGTGTGAATAAGAGCTGATGAAATCTGAATTTCAGATGAGCTCAATGGGTGAATTAACATTCTTCCTTGGCCTTCAAGTTCATCAAAAAGCAGATGGAATATTCATCAATCAAGAAAAATACATACATCAAATACTGAAGAAATACAATCTTGCTGAAGTATCCTCATGCAAACACCAGCATCAACAATTGATAAGATTGCTCCTGATCCCACTGGAAAATCTATTGATCAAAATTATTTAGATCCATGATAGGTTCACTTATGTACTTAACTGCCAGTAGACCTGATATTATGTTTGCTGTGTGTGTATGTGCTAGGTACCAATCTGATCCAAAGGAGTCACATCTCAATGCTGTCAAAAGAATTTTCAGATACCTCAAGGGAAAACCAGGACTTGGTCTATGGTATCCCAAGGATGGAGACTTTACACTCTACTCATACTCAGACAGTGACTATGGTGGATGTAACAGCAATAGAAAATCAACAACCGGTGGATGTCAATTCATTGGACCCAGGCTAGTGTCATGGCAGTGCAAGAAACAAACAAATGTTTCTGTATCCACAGCTGAGGCTGAGTACATTGTTGCTTCAGCCGGGTGTTCTCAAGTAGTACTTTGGTTACAAAACCAATTGCTTGACTATGGTTACAACTTTCTTCAAACTTCAATCTATATAGACAATTCTGCTGCTATGTTTATAACTGCTAATCCTGTGCAACATAGTAAAACAAAACATATAGAGATTAGGTATCATTTTCTGAGAGATTGCTCAGAAAAGGGATTGATTAAGTTAGTCAAAGTGGATACATCAAATCAGCTTGCTGATTTATTCACTAAAGCCTTTGATTCAGTCAGATTTAATTTTCTGATTGAGTCTCTAGGTATGATTAACTTAGATTAAATCAAGTCCAAACAAATAACATGTTGTGTGCAATAATGCATCAGTATGCCTTATGCATGGGAAATGATAGTAAACTATAGCTTTGCCTATTTCTGCATAAACAAATAACAATATATCTCAACAAGTTTCTTGATATGTGAGTAGGTTCAACTTGAGTGGAAACAAATCTTAGTGCTTGCAAAACATAATATTGTCATAATTGTCTGTGGAAACTTCATTTTGAAAAACAAAGTGAGTCTTATCCTAATGTGATCAAATCATTCATCTGAACACACTATGTAAAACACTTTATACTATCTATCTTTGCAAATCATACTCCCTCTGTTTGTGTGAACAAAGACCTGGGTGTATGATCACCATACTGAATATCAGTATCAAAGGTGAAAAGATCATGCTCATCATCATCCCTTGTTTTGTGTGAACAAAGACCTGGGTAAAGGCACCTCTGTTTTACGTGAGTAAAGACCTGGTGACCTGATGATGATCATATCTAAAGCTCTCAAAAGAATCCTAAGTGATCAACTGTATATTATCCTGAGCTTTATCAACATCGCATCAATGAGATGCCAAATACATCTCAAGATAGCTATTATAATTTAAAGTACATAGTCTTAAGTGTGACAAAAATGATGATTTGACTTACAAAGGGAGGACAACACCTTTGTGAATCAAATGTGAAGTCCCATGACAGTTATTTCTAAAACAATAAACATGATAAACAGCAAGCCTAGTTGATACATGAGCTCTTGTATGGATTTATAAGGACAATATACTTGCAATCAGAACTTGTTCTAGCATCAACTATACAACATAACTAATCAGGAAGAGGCTTAGCATTATAGTATGATCCCATCTTAAGTGCATCTGATCATTATCATATATTTAGAGTTTATGTATTCCTCTTAAAGAAATTTATGATAAATGCTTAAGTTCATCATTAATCACAAATTTAGGGGGAGTAGCATTCATGAAAAGCATCTATATCAGCAACAGCAATGTCTATATCTTTATCAATTTGAAGAAATTGAACCTGAGCATCACCTTAGCCGTTGGTTACATGAAATTTATTTTAAATTTCCTTGTACTAAATTGTCATGTATACAAAGCCAACGAGGTCCTATAGCAATAATTGGTTCAACCAATGGAGTTGGGCCATACATACAACTGTGTGTAAATCAATATTAGTATATTAATGTTTATCCGTAGATTGGTAAACTACGGATAATAAAATCAATAACAGTAGAAGTTGTTGATCCGTAGATGTACTACGGAAGAGTAAATTGTGGATCACAATTAATGTGAAATTACTTCTACGGAAGAGTACAATGTGGGACCCACTGAATAAATCCGAGAATATTAATATGTCTGAGGGTATAAATAAAGAGATTTGACTTGTCAAATGCATTATTCACTTTTTCAGCTCACTTTTTCAGACCTAGAAAATCTCACTCAACAAATTTTTCTTTCCCACTTTCTCACCATTCAAAATTTACCAAATCAAAACCTTAAGCAAACATATATCTGTGTTTCTTAATCAGCGTTTATTAAGATGGATCAACGATTTGCAAAAGAGCATAATGTGTGTGCTTTCTTGAACCCTGACGATCCTGTGTCAGAAGGATGTCAAGAAATTATGAGATATTTGAGAAGATCAAGGGTTTTTTGCATTATCTGCAGAGCCAACGATTTATCGCTCGCATATCAGTGATTTCTGGAATTCTGCACATATAGAAGAAAATGATGAAGGATTATTGCAGAAGTAAAGAATCGAAGGCTGAGAATAGACGAACAAACAATAAGAAGGGTACTAGAACTGGGAGATGTTGAAGCTGGACACCCTGATGTATTTGATAATGAATACATAGAAAAGGTTTTTCTTCTAATGGGGTATGATGGAGACTTTGAAAAGGGAGAAATCAAGAAGGGAAGACTCTGTAAGCCATACAGATTTTTGTGTCACACTTATCTGAAGTGTATGTCAAACAGTAAATCTGGGCTTGACAGATTTTCAAGACATATATCATCTGGTATCATTGGCATCTTTGAGGGAAGGACCTACAACTACTCAAAGTACATCTTTAATTGTTTGTGTGATCACATTAGAGTACAGAAGGCTGATAAGATGTATATGTTTCCAAGGTTCATTCAGCTCATCATTAATGCAGACCTGCCTGGAACATCTGTGGAGGGTGGTGTGTTTATCCAAGCACACCTTGGCAGATCTGTGCTGAACAAAATCTCAGGGAGATATGAAGGAGGAGACATAGACATGTTTGCTCATGTGATTGATGCTAATGCAGACATACCTCAAGAGCTTGTTTGGGAAATTGATGAAGAGAGCTCTGCTACCAGCTCTGCTCAAGACACTCCATCACACAGAAGCATCACCCCAATAACAAACACCCCAAACACAATCACCCCCAGCCGCCAAAATACAGAACCTATCTCTCCAATCTCCATCTATCACCAATCACCACAACAACAACAAACAAACCCCCCAAGCTCAATCTCCAGCCAGCCAAAATACAGAACCTATCTCTCCAATCCTCCATCTATCACCACAACAACAACAACACAAACAACACAATCACCTGCCAGTCAATACTAAACCAATCTCTCCTCCCATTCAACCCCAATCACCAATTCAGCCTCAGATGCAACTCTACCAACAACTTCCAAATTCAGATACTGAGAGCATCTACACTGGAGAGACAGAATTAGTCTCAGAAGCAAGTACAGTCAAACTGTCATTATCCAGACTGAATCCCCTGTGCATTCAAATGAAACTGAACAAGTTTCTCCAGTGACTGATCAGCAACAACAACAAACTCTTCAAGAGCATGAAGATCAAGCCACTGAACCAAAGTCAAGCTCAGCAAGTGTTGATCATGAGGAAGAAAAAAGATGAGATTGAGTCTCAGCAGCATCAAAAAGAGATACAGAAGCAGATCAGGTTGATGTGATTGCCTATAATAAAGATGATCTGAGTGATGATGACATTCCTGTGAGCAAAGTTATCTGGTGGCTGAGTACAACAAGCTGGTGCTCAAATCAAATAAAAGAAAGGCAAGAATACAAGAGCTGAAGGGCATAATAAAAGAAAAGGATGAAGAATTGATAAGACAGCAAGCAAGAATAAAGAGACTGAGAGAAGATGCTCAAAGTGATAAAGAAGTCATTGATGCTCTGCTAGACAAGGAAGCTGAGCTAAAGGAGTCAGGAGAGACTGAGAAGAAAGATAAAGAAAAGATCATGAAGAGACTTGAACAAGCATCTGGCACTATGACTGCTCAGTCAAATATTATAAAGAGCAAAGAAGAAGAATTGAGCAACTTAAACTGAAGATCAGTTCATTGGAATCTCATGCTAAGGCTTCAACTGCTCAAACAAAACAAAGTCCTGAGGCATCAAAAGAAATGATCTTGTACTCAAGGAAAAGAAAGTACCTTGGTACTGCTGAGAAAAAGCCAACCACTTATGAAAGTATTTCAAAGAAACAAAAACTGACTTCTCCTGAACACACCCCCTCAATAGACTTATCTACTGAGAAGCCTATCTCTGAACAGAAAGATGAAAGTGATGAAGAGTGGGAAGAATTAATCAAAGAAGACTCTCCTCCAAAACAAGAGGTCTCAAAGGCTGATGATCTTCTGACTACAAGTGACATATTTGAAGAGAGGCCTGAATCAACCATGTTCATGACACTTATAAGCCATGGTTTCCCTTATGACATGGTTGAAAGACTAAACATGACAGAGATGAAGAACCTGTTAAAAGAATTTGAGCTTGCATGCTTTATGATTCCAAATTGTGATTATGAAGCCTTCAGCACCTTTCAATCAATTCAAACACAAGAAGGAGTTGGGACACTGTGACACAGCCAAGCTGAGCAAATACAACATGACTTGCTGGTTACAAAGGACATAACTACAACCTCATGAGCTTAAAGGAAGATCAGTAGGGGAACTCAGAAGGATGATGGAGCATGTGATGAAAGTTGAGCTAGATACAGGAGTAAAATTCAGAACTGAAGCTCCACATCCATCTTATGAACAACAAAGCAAACTTCCTGCTGAACCTATAACATTGAACCTAAAGATCAGCACAAAGGAAAAGAGAAATTGATTAGAGAGCCAAGAGAAGTTATCCCCGGAAAAGTATGGCCACTTGGTACTGCGCAGTTAGAGAGATAACTGAGCAAAGTCCACTCTAATACAACTGACAGATCATCTCACAACTCCCAGCTCTGCGGAAGAAAACAAGATCATGGCCTGGAAATATGATCCAGACTGGGATTGTGCTGTTATTAAAAGAACATCTGGAAGAGTTGAATACTTCCATGATGTACTCTCAGTGTTGAGTCTGCCAGAAAATGACATCAAAGATCTTCAAAGTTTAATCATCAGCAACTATCCAATTCACCCTAGAGGAAGAGATTTCTCAACCCTAGTGGGAAAGCTGAAAACAAAATTCAAAGATGATGTGCTTATAGAAGCCAAAAGAGAAGATGTAGAACATCAAAAGAGAATCAAAGGGCTAAAAAGATTCAAGACCAATGCCTCAGAACATGTAGATGATGAATTCTTGAAGAGGATTGGCTACAACAACAGAAACAAAGCAGCACTTAAATGCATTGAAGGGACTCAATTCACATACCCAATCACTGAATGGGGATATGTTGAGAAGACAAAAGAGTTGGTCCTACTGAGAAATGCTGAGAACAAGAAAGCTGAAAAGATCAGAATCTTTGATCCTGTGGAAATCAAACTGCTCCATCCCAGCTAAACCTCATACCTAAATGACAATTCTTTCCCAAGCTGTCTGATGAAAAAGCACAAAATGATCTGTTCCTACATGTTCATGTGATTCAAGTAGTAGACAACTACATGCCAAAGCATATAAAAGAAGAAGATTTAATGTTGGACTACTGAAGGGAACAACCTTTGATGAAGTAACAGAACTAAGAATAACAGAACAAGATAAGCTAGAAGTGGTGAATAACAACAAGGTGTTAGACACACTCACTACAGAGGAAGATGTTCTAGGAATTAGTTATGAGACTCTGAAGAAGATCAGCAAGATGAAGATCAACTATAAGTATGATGATCAGAAGACTGCTGTCTCCTACTTCTACAACAAGATGATTGCAAGAATCAAAGATCTTGCAGTTTTGAAGGACTGATTGCAAGTAGCTAAGTCTAAGGGGGAGTATTGTTAGGTCTAGAAACAGTAGATCTAGTCATTATGTATAGGCTTAGTACTTGAATTAATATCTGTAATGAACTTTTGTATTTCATTATTGTGTATGCATTAAATATAGGTTAACCCATGTATATATGTGTTGATTTATGTATGGCTGTAGGTACAAACATAATACTTGGTCAACTACTGAAATTGACCAAGTGTAAGAAACATCTACGGATGAACATTTCCTTCTTCCGTAGACATATATTTTACAAGTAACAAAACATCCGAAGATCATCTACGGATGAACAAATCAACTGGAGTTCCAAGTGTTCAAGAAATGCTGCGGAAGAACAAGAATACTGCGGAAGAACAAAACATCTGCGGAAGAACAAAACATCTACGGAAGACAATATTTCTTGCGGAGTCCAAACACTTGTATAATACAAGTGTTACAAGTCAACTAGTCAACAAGTCAACAAGGCGGTTATCCGAATCCCGAGAAATCTGATGATTCCTTATCAGAAACAAATCAAATCCCAAGAGATCCGGTGTTCCTATAACTGAAACATCTTTGTCTATAAATATGGATCCTAGGTTTCGATTCAAGGGATTGAGTTAGACGATTGATTGATTGAGAACAGCAATAGCATTACAACAATCATCAAAAGTCTTTCGATCATCAAAACATATACAACTTCATAGCATTCATTGATATCGTACATTCATTCATTTGTAATCACCAACACTTATAATAAAATATTGATTAATCATTAATTGTGTTTTGTTTCGTGTGTTCTTGATATTTCATTGATACTTAAAGTTGCTTAAATACAATTAAACCAAATCAACGTTAATTCCGCTAACGTTGACTTGACATCGATTCACACTGATAATTCCTGTTGACGATCCATGGATTCACAACTGTCTGCATGACCTGGTGTACTTCATCAGCAATCACCTCCCTAGCTGAGGCATTCAAGCTAGCATTCTCATTCTCTTCGCTCCGGCCATGAACCTCAGGGTTCTCATGGGTCGTCTCAGGAGCCTTAGCACTACTCCTAGTCACACGCGGATGGCCTCTGCCTCTAGGAGTCTTGGAAGATTTCTGACTAGCCATCCTCTAACACACTATAAGATTCAAACACCAACACGGTCATTCAAGGTAATAACTCAGTTTATGTCAAGTATAGTAAGTCCCTAATTACAGTGGCCAGTTGTGATTAGCCACTTACTTTACTCTTCATACCCTAAGCATTTCCTATCCTGACTTAATCAGTATCTAAATCTACTAAGAGCACATAAATCAAATAGCATGCGCACATAATACCGGTTACATTAAGAAAAGACATACCTGATGGCACGTAGCTACTCGGGCTAACATCTCTCCATTTGTCCCATTTTCAGTTTAAGTTTAGGTTTTAAAAATTTATTTAACCCAATTCTCTTAAACTTTGGCTCTGATACCAACTTGTAAGGCCCCGTTCCCGGAGACCTCACAGTTGGTCATTCACAGCATTAAATACATTAAACATTATAAATTTACAAACTTAAGCAACAGAATCATTTTAACAAAAGCCATTCATTTCATTAAAAACACTGTTGTTGAGCAATACCCTATTGTTTAACCGATTACAAAAAAATTGTTTAATTGCATTACAAAACAACAGCAATAACGAGTATGAATGGATGTCAGTCTTTCCCTGCCGAGTAGCCTCACCCTCGTGCCATCCTCAGCAATATTTACTTGCCAACTGAAAATGTATAAAAGTCAGCGTTGCTGAGTGAGTTCTAGTTTTAAAAGTAATAAAATACAATCTGTAAGGTATACATATAAAAATACTCTTTTTATGAAAACTTCATCTCTTTATGGATGAGCATGCAATAACTATACAATCAGATAATGCTTTTTCTCTTTTACAGTATGCCTTGTTTACTCTGTACTCTTTTATCTTTATTTTTCACTGTCTATGTGGACCAATGAGCAATACCCTAAACTATGTGCGCGGGGGAAATGGTGCTGGGGCCTCTTTTTCCCACAAGGGGATCTACATACTGTATACAAGGCTAACCCAAACACCTAGGGTATGCTGCAAAGGTCCGCCAATCTCAATTGACTAGCCCCGTGTGCACCTGAAGGTAGCTAACCCGCATCACGGTTGAGCTAACGACCTCATGGTCGTGACCCTCCTATAAGCTTGCAAGACTTGTTAACATTTTAAATTAGGTTCCACTTCTCTTCTTTATTACTCTTTCACTTATTTATTAGTAATACTTTACGTTACGATAATAAACACACCACCTAAATTCACATACTAATAATGATAATAATAATAATAATAATAATAATAATAATAATAATAATAATAATAATAATAATAATAATAATAATAATAATAATAATAATAACAATCATATAACAATCATAGCTATGCATGAAACTCATCATTAATAAGCCCTAGTCAAACCTCGGTCAAAACCCTAAAAGCACAGACTCCCAAAAATTCTGTAATAAATTCTAAGTGTTTAGGAGCTTGGACACTATTTGGGCGCATGGGCCCTGTTTAGGCGTTTTAACACTATGCATGCGCATTTAGCCAACACTTAACTCTTTCATCACTCAGGCGCATGAGCTATCTCAAGCGTATGGAAACTTAGGCGCATGGACACCTAGTCGCATGGCAATTCGGACGCATGGACACTATTGGGGTGTATGACCTATTCCGTCGCATGGACACTTAGACGCATGGGCTTATTCAGGCGTATGGAAATTTAGGCGCATGGGCCGCTTGGGCGCATGGGCTATATTTAAACGTTTCTAAGGCAATTTCAGGCACATGGGCTAATGTTCAGGCGCATGGATTACACTTAAATCCTTCTAAGGCATTTCTAGGCGCATGGACATTCTGTGCAACATGTTTCTAGTATGATTTTGAACCCATTCATCATACCTATCTGTTCTAAACTTAACATGGCTATTCTAAACATGAACAACCTATAAGCATCTAAGAACTAACATCCAACATGCATAATACATACGGGTAAACATACATAACATTGAAAAAAAACCGATTCACATACATTTTCAGCCCCAAAGGTGTTTAAAACAAGTAGAAAACGGGGTCTAGAACTCACCTGGTGCAACTTGGGTGTTTCTTCCTTCTAACCCGCTTGCAAAAGAGTTCAAACACCTAAGAACACACCAAAACACACACACACGAACACACACAAGCATATAAGCACATAAGCATGTAACCGAGACAAAAACCCAACATGAACACTTAAAAACCTCGAATTCTTACCTTGAATTCAATCCTCTTCTTCTTTTCTTCTTCAAAACCGAGAGTGTTTTCTACTCTCTTCCTTTCTCTCTCTAAAATGACCAAAGATTTGGGTGTAGAAAAGGTGATTGGCGGCCATGCCACCTTTACACCAACTTTTTCAAAGATTTTGTCCTTTTGGACAATTTTAGTCCCTCTACTTGGGCTTTATTGCTTTTCTTTCTTTTATTCTTCATTTCTTGTCTTTGTTTTGAAAATAACCGGGTGTTACAAGTGGAAGAGAGAATTACATATTTCCTTAAACAAAAGTTCTAGACGCACAATATATAGTTTTCATATGAAACTAGAATAATACAAGGACATATATAATTTTGTAAGTTTAGTGGTGATATATGAAATTGCTTATTTGTAGAGGGATGGTAAAAAACCAAGTACATAATGTAGAGAATTGTATCGTTTTGCTTTAATTGTGATACGTAAGACAACTGCATAACTGTTTACTCGCTCTCTTTCTCTCTTCCACTAAACATGTCAAGCATCACGTAAAAATGCATTATATGATTATTGTGTTTTTATATACTTATAAGTGGTTATGGTTACAATAATATATTTGATATATAATTGGTGAGATCTTATTACTTTTTTTGTATGACGAAACGTTAACTCTTTCATTATTTAACTGTGTCCTTTTACCTACGTCAACAGAATGATCACAGTTTCAGAAAAAAACTTTAAACCTAAAAGAAACCCGCGGCAATGCGCGGTTTTAATATCTAGTTATTATTATTATTATTATTATTATTATTATTAATATATTATCTTATTATTATTATTATTATTATTATTATTATTATTATTATTATTATTATTATTATTTTATTATTATTATTATATTATTATTATTATTATTATTATTATTATTATTATTACTAGAAGTTTCTAGTTGTTATTATTATTATTATTATTATTATTATTATTATTATTATTATTATTATTATTATTATATTATTATTATTATTATTATTATTATTATTATTATTATTATTATTATTATTTATTTTTATTTCATGTGATAATGTGTGTGCATGTATATGGTCACTATGCATATTGCATGTTTGTTTGTCCTATGAATTGGGCAGGTGTGTGGTTGTGATGTATAATATATAGTATATAAATGTGAGTAAAACATATAAGATATATATCTGTGTAATTTATGGGTTGTTGAGAGAGTGAAGCAATATGATTCAATGTTTAGTTATTAATATTAATTGGAGATTAAATGTAAATCAGATTATCCAAAAACTTAATTGCACGCTCTATGCATTTCTTAAATTGTTGTGGTATTAAGGTGAGTTTACAGTCACAATTTACTTATACTCTTTTTGGGGAAGAGAAAAAATTTCTTTTAAATGTTCATTCATTAGATGAGTATTACTGTAATTATCGCACGTTAACTAGTGTTGTACCAATTTAAGTCATCACTTTTGAACCGTTAATGTATGTTCTTTAGCAAGGTAATTTTGAGTAGATCTACTGGTTTTGACGAACCCCACCGGGCTAGTCGTGCTAGCACAATCACATGTCAAATGGGTGTTTAATTGTCCTAAATTATGTTGTGGTGGTCTTATAACCATAACCAGGAAAACTTACATTTGCAAGTTTCAATTGCGAACTTCATGCATCATGTAATTTATTATGTAGACTATCTATCTACTGATATTAATTTGTTTACTAGATCTTCTTTCAATTATGTTACTGTTTATCAAAACCTTTGAACTAACCAGCCAAGATACTTTAGCATGTTTCTTTCAGGTTCATAAAAATACGCATGATTAGGAGTATTGCATATTTTTATCACATTGCTGATTGATTTACAAAACATTTTCAACGTTTGTTTTTGCAAGTTTACATTAATTTGGGTTGTGCGTGTTTTGTGCTATTTAAATTAGAATGATTAACTGATTACGCTTCCACAAATTTTTTTTCTTGAACTCATTATAAATTATGCTTTTCGGATTTTTTGATAATATTAAATATGATCTTTTGTAAGTTTCGTGTCGTTTTGTGTAACTATCGGCTGAGATCCTAGTATATCACGCCTAACGCTAAAACACCGTCTGTGAAACTGAGGCTGTGACATGATTATCTCATTTAATGCATCTCTATTAACTTACAATGCGTTATGATGATCTCGTCAATTACATCATCGTGTTTCCGCTATAAACGAGGGTGTGACATTTATTCATGCTCGATCGTGACCAAGGGCTTTCCCTTAGGCCTGACACGAGGTTGTTGTCCATTGACCCCTCTTGAACTACCGAAGTTATTTGGTTCGAGAAATTAGAACATTGTTTAATGATTCGACTTCTCCTAACTTATATTAGTGTCTATTCAAATTTCTTATTTGATGATAAGTAAAATTAACTAAATTAAAAGACATTGATGTCACTATAACAAACTTTAATTATAACATCAAACTATTTTATTAGAATACTCTATTGGTACATACTAATAATGCTTATTACCACTTTCCTCTTTGGATCCATGCGGGATCATCATAACTTTTTGGGTATTTGGTCACATAATACCCATCTTCCTTTAGTAACCAATTAATAGGATTTTTTTTGAAAGCTATGCCACCGATCAAATCAGCTATTTTACGGTCGAACACATTAAAATGTGCAAACTTCTTCCCATAGGAAAAATCGCCGCCGAAAACAGTATTTTGAAAGAAATTTTCGCAAAATGCAAAGTCATAGCTACTATCATAAGTGATGTTGTGAAACCCTAAATCATCATCTCTCGACTTCACATGAACACTGATTGTTGAATTTCGGATTCCATCATGTATAGAGATGTACCATTTTAATGGAGCCTTACAATTCAAACTATAGGAAGGAGTTGTGTAAAAGCAAGTGAAGCAAGATAATATAATGAAAATATAACAAAGCTTCTTGCAAAATAAAATACCCATTTCAACTCGAAAGTGAGAGTTTGAGCGTTTTCATCTAAGCAAGAAATCATTTTATATACAAAATAGGTGTGTTTAATGATAATAAAGACACATACAGATAAGAAATGCATGGTATATTATTACAATGTATAACAAAAACTTATACAATATATATGATATCCATGAAATACTTGTCATATTAAAACAATCACTGCACGTTATATTATTACAAATTATAATAAATATTTATATAATAAGTATCATATTTAAAAACAACTATTGATAAACTCGCGCTTCGTGTCTGGGTATGATTTTACATTCTATCACGTGCTAATACCAACACGAGTTAATTTCATGTTTAAAAATGATGTTCATGTCAAATAATTTTACACAAAAGTTAACAAAAATATCATATTTTTACATCCTTTGTAATTTTTAAGTGTTCTGGAAAATTCCAAACCCTAAGACTTCTATCGCATATATCTCACACATTGCAAATCCATTACAGCAACCATTACATTCATTACAAAGTTATCACATTACAAAGTTATCACCTCATGCTACTGATATGACTCAAATTTATGTTTTAAAAATGACGTTCACATGCCTGATGTCCTTTTATGCCAAATTAACTTACCAAAGTATCACATTTTTACATCCTTTTCTAGCCTTTAATAATTTATATAATAATATTCACTACTACATTGCATATAGAATAATATTATAAATAATTTACTGTTACTTTATATACTGTGTGTTTAAATTTTAAACCATATTAAATAATATGCTATTAATTAATAAAACTTGGTCACAAATACAAAGGAAATGTTCGAACAAAAATACTTTTTAAACTAAAAAGTGTAAAAACTAATCTCAACAATCTATCTATACTACTATATAATACATGTTAGAAGGATAATATGATAATTTTATTTAAAGGTAAGACACTTATACAAAATTTTAAGCATGAAGTACAAGTGCTTTATGCAATAGTTCCACTTTTACCCCTATTTAATTAACTTCTTTTAATTATTGTATTATTTAATACATATTATTAATACATTATTTAATAATGTGATATTACTTCATTAAATTTTATTTTATTTTTAATAATATAAATTGACATAATCATATTTTTATAACTAAACACTATTTAAATCAAGTATTATTTTATTTAAATACTTATATCTATACTACTATATAATACATCTCTTTGGATAGATATGTAATTTTGCCCAACATACAAGTTTTGAAAAAAACATGTATAAATGAGTGCAAGACATTTAAAAAGGATAGAATAGAGAACTGTTCAAGATTTTAATATACTTTATGGACAATATGGTAAATATATCAATTAAATTTTATATACCTTGATAGTTTTACTCTTGTCTTTTTTCATGTATTTAATAAACATTAATAATAAGTTATTTAAAAATATGATAGTATTTAATTCACTTCATTAAATTTTATTTTAATTTAAGATAATATAAATTGACATTTAAATTTATATTTACTACTTATATTTTTATAACTAAATATTATTTAAATTAAGTATTTTTTTATTTAAATATTTCAGTATATAACTTATATATATATCTTCATATTTATAATAACTACAATACTGATATTTTTCTAGGGGCATATTATGAGTTTAATATTTTTTAATATTCATCTATATCTTTTATAATAGAAGTGAAAGGAGGATCGAATGATAATTTTACATATGAATTAATACACCAATATGAAAAGCATGCTTAAATTTCAAAAAATTAACCATTTCATTTCATTTATGCCTTATAAAGTATAAGATATTATATTTATAATACAAATGCTAAAACATATATACGTGGCCAAACAAAACCACCATTTACTTTCAGTGCGTTCATTCATTGCGATTGAGCTCTAATCTCTCTTTCCTTTTCCCTTGCCGGTTGTTCATAGCATAGCTCAATAAAAATCAACATAGTAATTTGTGGTGACAATTTCTCTATTAACTTTCTCCGGTCTATGCAAATCACCATCGAAAGCTGCCTCCGATGATCATAAAACTCTAACCTAAATTCATAAAACGAACCCTCCCCTAAAATCTAGGTAAAAAGTGATATTCGACCACAAATACCACCCATGCTTTCAATAATCTGATTGGGATAATATAGTTGTATTAAAGACTTTAGTAATATTCGTAATTGTTTTCTTTAATTCAAAATTTTCAATAATTATACTTTGATTTTTTAAATTACGTCATAACGCACCGACCTAATACTGACTAAAATCGAATTCCCAAAAAAATCGTGTAACAGCCGTACGGCCGCAACGCGCGGACATCTTTACTAGTTTGTTTTAATAAATGGTCAAGATAGAATTGTATGGAAAAGTTTGTTACATAAGTATTTGAGGAGTAACCATTATTGTTGACTTTTTGCAAGTTGTTCTGTTTTTTTAACCTTCATAATTTTAATGTATGATATTATTTTTTATAAAAATTACACCATTAAAACGAGTGTTATTATCTTTAAAACAAGTATAATATTGTTATATAAAAAGATAAATTTTTTTATGTTTTAAGCTCGTATCTTGTAATTGTGTCTTTAGTGCAGTTCATTGTATATGTTTGTTAGTTATTATGTTTTCATAGAATACTATTGTTTTTTTCTAAAATGTTGAATTTTAAAACTATGATGGTGAAATAACATTGTTGTATCTCTAATATGTGAAACATAATAATAAATTTACAACTAATTAATCTAATACATTCAAAACAATGTTAAAATAATACGATGTCTCATTATGTTTTCTGATCGTTATTGTGTTATTTTGAACACTATGAGCTTTCAACACTATATTAGTAAAATAATATTATTATGTATCTCTAATTGTAAAACACAATGATATATAACAACAATTTCATATAATCTATTAAAAAATAATGAGAAAAACAACATATTGTGTTATTTTCAACACAATGAATTGTGAAAAATATATTGGTGAAAATATATCATCGTGTACTTTTAATTATAAAACACAATTATAGATAACAAGTTTATATATTCTATAAAATTATAACAAAAATAATACAAAATAATCTAAAACGTGAAATACAATGATTAATACGTATAACAAATGATTTAAAATATATAATACAATAAACTGATACTTGACATAATAAAATTATAAGACACAGTAAGTTAATATTTTTGACACAATAACCAAAATGTCATCCTTTAAAGAAAAATAAAAGAACACATGTCAAGCATACAATACTTCTTAGGTTTTTTACATTAAATACCCCTTTTACTCCCTACCCTACATACAAAATCTTATTAAATACAAAAATGGCCCCAGTAAATATATTAATTTTATCCTGAAGAGACGATAACATATATAATTTCAACCAATAAATTTCAAAGCTAATATGATATATTAATAAAATGATATGTATAATATTAATAAATTTTAATATTTCTTTAAATCAAAAAGAAAATAAGAATTCTGTTATTTGAAATTGACTAAATCTTTAACTTGAAATTAGTCATACTACTTGTAATGCATTTAAAACTTTTATATATTTCTAATTTAAACTTTAATATTAGTGGTATTATTTAAAAAAGTATTTTATTTTGTTCTATAATATATTGAATAGCCCTCATTATCTGAATACCATCTAATAAAGATGTATTTATAATCATATGAACAAATTTTATTATTGTGAGAAAGCATAATCACTATTCATAGACCACTTAGCTTTGAGCTCATAGTTTATGTTTTTTCTTCGAACTACAGCACCCAGATTATGTGTATAAAATAATAAAATTCATGCACCCTTTAAGGATAGAACCACAACATTTTAGTTAGTGAGTATCTAGTTTACCACTTGGATGTCGCCTAAAGCACACATATATTTTAGGTACGTTATTGGTTTTCTAGCTTTTTTATAATAAATTTCAATATGACATTATTACTTTCGTTGTTCATGTGGTACACTTATATTGCGTTTCTAATTCTTAACTATGAAAAGTTATGAGGAACGTCCTTATTATTCACTCAAATGTGACACACATGGTCTTTGGCACTAACGAACGTGAATAACTAAAATGCTATTACTTTTAAAAATTAAAAACTATAAACGTAATTCAAAAATTTTTGATACAAAAAACAAAACTAAGAAAAAGTTAAAACCTAGTTCTCATCCCCCACCCATGGTGTCATCATTTTTTCTAATTCGATGCCATCCTCTTTACGTCAACAATCAAGAACACAAATTTGTAATTACGTCGATAATCAAAAACACAAATTTATACATCAAGGATTAATTATCAAGTGCAAATATTAGTGAAACTTGCTTGATTTTAAACAAAATAACCTAAACACAACCATGATTGATGTGATGTGAACAATTTTAATAATGATGATTTATAACAGTGACTGGGTGGTGAGAATGATATTCTCTATTGATGTGAATCAACAAAGATGGAATATGATGATTGAGTCAGTGATTATATAGCAGAAATACACAAAACACAGTTCATTGAATGCTGATAATACTCATCAACGCTTTGTATTAATGATGGTGAACAAGTCACAATGAATGCTAGGGTTTTTGCAATAAACAATAGCTTGACACCTTTAAAACATATGACTATCAAAGATTTTGATATTCTAGTTTTCTTTAAAGTAGGGTTATCTATTTTATTTATAGGCTGACAAAAGACCTGTATACAAAATGACTAAACTACCCTGAATCTATACATCAGATGTCTAGTCTAAGTACAAAACTATCGGCATTTCTTCTGTTCATCCGCATTGACTTATGCGGATGTCTTGTTCTTCATCAACATTTCTTTCTTGACCTCAGCATTAGTGTTTGGTCATCAGCATTGACAAATGCGGATGAACAAACACTTAGCGCATTTGTCTTCTGAACATCCGTATTAGTTAATGCGGATGAACAAACACTTAACAACATTTGTTTTGACCATCCGCATTTGTCTATACGGATGAACAACTACTTGTCAGCATTTGTTCTTGGTCATCCGCATAAAAAATACGGATAGCCAACACTTGTCTTCTATTCAGTCTTCACCCGCATTTCTTCTTGGACTTGTGGGATCTTGGACTTATGGGATTATACCAGCATAACAACCATTAACCACCTCTTGAATTGGCATGTATGATCCTTTCAGGGTCCAACAATACTCCCCCTAAGGATTACACAGCCTAAGTACTTCAAGGTTTTGATGGTGGAAGAGGTTGTGAAGATTCCGCTGGGTCTTGGGCAGATGATGTAGCTGCAGTTGGGTCTGCCAAAGTTGGATCCAAGATAGCTTTAATCATGTTAGAGAAATCCCTTGCCTTAGCTATCTTGTCTCTGCTTAGGACATGTATCTTCATTTGGCTCATTGAGTAGACAGCTTTAACAGGCAGTTTCCTCAGGAAAATGGGCTCCCAAATTGACACTATGGATAACCCATCCATGTGGATTAGCAAAGATCCTTCTGCATCAACCTCTAGCTTGACAATGTTCCCCAACTGGAGAGGAGTATTTTTCTTCTTTCTTTGTTCTCTTTTTGTATTGATCCGATCATAAGCCATCTTCAAAGTCTTGATACACTTAAAGAAGAAATACATGTCTGCTTCTCCAAGCTTATTGTTGATCTCCCTAAAGTGTCTGGTGTAGATGTAGTGGATATAGGATTCATCAAGCAATCTTACTTCATATCCACTAAATAACTAGATTTCGGCTCCTTCCTTTCCTCCCCACTTCCTTTCTATAACCAACTCATATGTTTTCTCATCATAAAACATATTTGAGATTGGTTTAGTTGTGTGAGTTCCATCTACCATCTTTCTCTTTAATGATTTAGTTGGCTTTACATTCATTTCAAGAAATACCAACTCCTCAACCCTATTTACTTTCTTCTTTTTCTCTAGAGGATTTTGAAATGATTTTTCTTTTCTGACACAAATGGCTTTCAGAGACTTGAAGTTGTCTGTTCTCTTGAACATCTTCAGAATGTCTTCAAATTCATATCCTCTGTACTAGCTTTGTGGTTGATCAATTCCA
This sequence comes from Flaveria ramosissima, assembly GCA_025215565.1. Classification (NCBI taxonomy): domain Eukaryota; kingdom Viridiplantae; phylum Streptophyta; class Magnoliopsida; order Asterales; family Asteraceae; genus Flaveria; species Flaveria ramosissima. The sequence goes on along the minus strand of CM046033.1, from coordinate 40,466,567 downwards.
ATTCAGCTAGTTCCTTAAGATCATGACTCTGCAGGGAGTTCACACTGCACCATTGTACTCTGTGAAGAATTGAACAAGCCCTGAGATCCTTTTGACCATGAACATGTTCCAGACACTATCATACCTCTAGGCAATGATTTTTACACCTACTTTGCCATGAGGAGTAGACACACCCTGAGTCATCTATGAGGTTGTTAGCCCTTCTTGGAGTTTTAGTTGTGAAGGCTCAGCAAACCACTCAGGATTCTTGTGGAGTACGGGTGCCAATGCATCATGATCTTTCGGAGTGAGCTAGATGTCCTGGGCTGATACCCTTATCTTGGGCTTTCTGCTTACAATCTCCTCTTCTAGCTTTTTCAATCTTTCTTTCTTCTCATTGATTAGTCTGCGAATTGCAACCCAGAGAGAATTGGTCTACATATTCCTAAGTTTTCTTTTAGTGTAGCCTTGCTCAGAGAGGTTGTTAGGACCGGTTTCGTACGGAGTACTAACGTATTCTGCATGAGACCAGATCAAATAGCGCGGAATTCTATTTGATTGGCGATCCAATCAGTGAGAACGACAACCTGATCGATCTAACGATGAAACAAACGTTAAAAAATGATTAGAAATCGATTAGGAACGAACTTTGAAATTGGATATGCTGTTTAGGACGCTCTGGACGGCTAGGGTTTAATGATCTTCGAAAACTTAGTTTTTCCACGAATTATGTGGTATTTATAAGTTTCCAGTGTTCATTCGTACGACTGAACCATTAGCATGGTTCAGTTGTGCGACTGACTCATGTGGTTGATTCATACGCACGACTGAAGGTTTAGTCGTGAGACTGAGTCAATCTTATGTCTCAGTCATACGACTGATCCAGTCTCCTGGTTCAGTCGTGTGACTGGTCCATAAGTATGATTCATTCATGCGTATGATCCATAATTATGGTCCATTAGCATGAATAACCACCAATAATATGAAATATTTAAAGATAAATAAACATCAAGAATATATCGTATTTTATTAAGTAGTTACATTACACATGTGTAAGAAATGAAAGACTTTTACATTAAGAACATAAACTAGGAACATAATGTATCAACAAACTCCCCTTTGGACGTAGTTTATTCTATTGTCTAACATGCTTTTCTCCAAGTTCTGCTGTCTTTCTTTTGCTGTTGCTCTGGTGGCATGCAATTGCTCCAATATTGAAACCAAATCAGCCTTCAGTTCCAATTTTTTTTTTCAATTTGCTTCCTCTGTTCTTGGTCTTCAGCTCTTGCCAAACGTGTACACCACACAGTCTTCAATCGGTTCCTTAGAAGATACTTTATCAGGCTGAATTTATCAAACTGCAGATGCACCAGGAGCTTAGTTTCAACTTCATGGTCATCACCTTCTTCTAGGATTTTTAGTACTTCTTCAACAAGCTTTTGGCTCTGTTGTGGATCAATTTTTTGTTCATAAGCTTGGGAGATCTTCCTCTGAAGCCAATACACTTAGCCTATTTACTAACCTTCTTCACATGCTCTTGAAATTTCTTGTACTTCTTTTCTCTGGTGACTCCTGCATGTATCTCGAATGCAAAGCAGAGTCCTATAACATGTTGAAACTGTAGAGCTTGTACAATATCTTGCGTGTCATAAAACAGTGACCACTTGTATAAAGTGTAGACATCTTCAGCAGACAAGTTGGTAAGCCACATTGGGTCAAATACCCTGATTGTCTCTATCTTTCCTTCTCTGTTTAGAACTATGTCCGCTTCCCCCGTCCTCCAGTCAAAATACCACAATTTGAAGTGTGGAGTGAAGTCCTGAGGCATCTCCCGTAAAGGAATCTTAGACATTGTGCGTGGGGGACTCCACTTTAACACCACCTTAGGTCTTCCAGATATAGGATCAACTTCAGTCTTATGAATGAACCGCTTAGGTTGTTGAGGCCTGATGTTGACCCATCTGGTGTGGTATTCCTTCTTCAGTGCTGTCTCAAACCATCCCGACATCTTCCTCGGGTTGGCATACAAAAGATCTAAGCATGCCAATCGGTTGAGCTCAAAACCAGGAAGTGTCTTCAGATCATGTGGATATGTGAAGTATTCAATCCCTTTCTCCCTTTTAACAGCATAGACTTCCAAATCTTCAAAATATGCCCACGCGATAATCTTGCTTGACACTTTCTCATGTCTCTTGAATCTGTAAAGTTTGATGTAGGCATTTTGCTATGGAGGTGCGCGATGGGCTTTTATTTTAGCAAAACAAGCTACCCATTCAGCTTTCTTAATATCAACATTTGCATCTGAAGCTTGGGCTTTACTTTCATCCTTCTCTTTTTCTTTCTCCATCTCCTCCAGCTTATCAAACATATAACTGCCAAAAGTTTCACCCAAGTTGGAGATAACATTGCCCTCAGGGTCAGTGTACTATGGATAGTGATCAGATGTGACATCTTCAACTTCGATCTCATCCACTCCTTGTAGCTCCTAATCACTCAAAACATCAACTTCTGGAGCATCTTTAACCAGCTCATCTGGATTCAGTCTGAACATCTCAGCGAGCTGCTCGTCAGTCAGATCATGTATGATTTCTCCTTCTTCGGGAGGGTAGCTCATTGACCTTCTGACAATCCCTTGCAAATCAAGAATCATAGTTAGCTGAGTCTTGACTTGCTGAAGGGGAACGACATCATACTCATCAGCTTGTGGATCTTTGCCTTTTCCCTGATCATGTGTCTCCTCAGCTGGAGCTACAGAGGACGCAGCTCTTTTGGAAAGCCTCTCCTTGTGAGCCGCTTAAGTTGAGGCTGATGCAGATGCATCACCTTCTTGATCATCATCATCATCCACATCATCTTCCTTACCCTATCCACTTCCTCCAGCTTCCTCGTCATCATCATATTCTTCTGATTCATCAATTGACGTATCCTCATCATCATCATCTCCACCATCATCTCAATCACCTTTGATCTTCAGGGCCTCACCCTTGGTTTCCGTCAGCCTTAGCATCAACTTTTTGTTCTTCTTCTCCAACCCCTCAATCCTCTTGACAGACTCCTTTACAAGCTCATTTTGAGCCGTTAGTGCACGGTGAGCTCGAACTAACGCTCTATCGTGAGCAGTGTTCTTATCTGTCAGCTGTGCAATCTGCTTGCCTAGGGTGTTGTTGACCGCTATCAGCTGGTTCATCTGATTTGCTCTCAGCTCATCTGTAGCTAACAGCTTCAGCACCAGTCTGTTGAGGTTTGCCAGCTGTTCCTCTAACCCGATAGTGGGTAGAGCAGAGCCCGATGTAGGTGGGAAGTGGTTGGATGTTCCGGCTTAGGGAATAGTGGATGTAGTGGTGTATGTGGTGAAGATGGGAGTAGGTATGGAAGTGGGTTGTGGTGGAGCTGTGTTGGGTATTGTAGGTGAGGTGGATGTGAATTTATGTGTGGTGGGAGTGTTAGTGGTTGTAGTAGTGGTTGTGGTAGTGGTTGTGGCTGTGGTGGTGGAAGGACTGATCAAGATAATCTTCTGCCTCTTTCCCTTCTTTCCATGGGTTGGGCCATCCTCATCTTCCTGGAGCCCTTGGCTATCTGGGCTCCCCCTGAGCTGATTGGCTGGTCGGGTGTGTAGGTTGGATCACTGACATCAGTCTCATCAACCTAAGAACGAGCTTGGCATCCACCAACCGCCTCTTTCCCCTTCTCGGTAGCCACAACCCGGCTACCGAATCGCCTGATGAGAGGCTCATCATCCGACCCTTCTTCTTCATCTAACTAGAAGTCATGATGGAAAGCAGCCTGCTCAAATCCACCAGGTGCATCGGACGTACCATGTGGAGATGGTGGAGATATAGTAGTAGTGTCAGTGGCCCTTGATTGACTGGGACAAGTATCTCCACCACCTTGACCGTCATCCTGATCATCATCATCATCTTCCTCTTCATCAGTGGGTACCACAATAGGCTCAACATCGGAATCACTATCATCGTGACGCCATTTCTTGCGAGGAGGCGCTACATAGTCTTTATTGGCCAGATGCCCAAACAATCTCCTGATCAAGGGTTTCACTTGCTTCCCCAGGTATACCTTCATCCTGCCCAAGGTGGTATCATCCATCACCTCAAGCACCACTGCATCATCTTTCTCTTTAGGCAGCATAGGAAGCTTCTCATCTATGATCATCTGTAAGAAACATGGATACATACAAAAGCCTTCCTTGCCTTTGGCTTCAAGGTTCTCGATCAGATAAGAGAAGTGCATGCGAGAGAAACTGAACGGGTGGTTCAGTACCAGTACAACGTATGCATTCTGGATTTTGTCCTACATCTCATCAAATCCTTCCCGCCTGGAGGCTATACACTTTAGGATCACATGTGCCAAGTACTTGAACTGGGGGCACATGTTGCTCTTGTTTAGCATGTCGACATTGATGTCCCCTGTGTACTTTATCCTTGGAAAGCAACCTCGAACTGTCAGTGGATGCAACTTGGTTGGGTAGTCTCCGTCCTCACCCAGATCTAAGACCCTCCTCAGGTCATCTTCAGTGATCTCTATGTCTTGTCCAAAGATAGAGCTTCGGATACAGTGTGGCTCAACCGACCGGTCAACTGAGGCACTTTCCCAGAAGGCCTACTGAATAAATCTGTTGGTGTGCATGGAGTCGAGATGGCCTTGTAGATCCTTGATCTACGTAGGAAGGCAATAATCCCAGTGAACTCAGAGGCGTTCAGGGAAGTAGCATCGAGATGAGCACATATGTTGTGCTTGGTGCTCATCGTCCATCTTTCAGCCATATTGCTGCAACACAAGAAATACATACATTAGATTGGTTGTAAGAGTTAACAGTTGAATTTTGAATGATTTTGATCAACTGATTCAATTGAGCGACTGAACCATACGACTAAGTTCAGTCGTACGATTTAGTTCAGTCGTACGATTGAGCCTGCGACTGAGCTCAATCGTGTACAGAGCCATGCGGTTGAGTAAGTCATGTGACTGGACTCACTCACATGATTCACTCGTGCGATTAAATCATTCGTCTGGCTCAGTTTGGCGACTGAAGTTCATCAGCATGTCCATTCGTATATCTCACTGTTGAGCACCATACACTTGAGTATTTGTCAAGACGACCATACACTTCATGTTTAGATTCATTTGGACCACAGAGACTCGAAATAACACTTTGTATTGTTTAAACCACCATTAGTGTCCCATTAATAGGTCTATTTTAAGAGTTTAGTCTCGGTTATTGATCTTAACATTTTCGGTCATTTAGGGTTCGATTAAACCCTTCATTTGGGTTGATTTCAGGTGCACCGTACCTGTAGATGAGTAGGAAACACGTTAGTATCACAATCAAGCGGTAATTTTAGTACTCAAACTTTTTGCAGAGTGTCATCGTATGAGTGGTTTTTGAGAGTTTTGAAGGGTGATAAAGAATACGACCGACTAACTCCCTTATTTATACTATTTTTAAGATTCAGTCGTGCGACTGGACCCATACGCATGATTCAAGCGTGCGACTGGGGTTCAGTCGTTCGACTGGCTCATACTCATTCATCCAGTCGTACGAGTGGTTCAGTCTTATAATCCAATCGCATGATTGTTTCCATACTCATGGTCCAATCGTGTGACTTGTTATTACTTATGGTTCATACGTACGACTGGCTCATACTTATGATTCAATCATGCGATTGGTTCATATTTATGATTCAATCATGCGATTGAATCATACTTATGAGTTTGACCTCATACACTTCCATACACTCAAATTCTAACTTGTGATATATAACATTCTGAACATCATTTGATCACCTCAGACATGATCCTTTTAATTTGAAAACATTTGATCACCTCAGACGTGATCCTTTTAGCTTGTGATTCACAGTGTTCATCTAGTTACATAGTCCGACATCTACGTAAAGCAAATAACAACGACAGAGAAACAATTTGAAATAACACAAACAAAGAGAGAAAACATAATTTTGTGTTTTTGGTTTAAGGTGGATTGAAACCTTTTAAAATCAAATTAACCGATTTTTCCTCCTGAACAGAACAACTTCATGTTATTTTAATCATTTCTGGAGAGATTCATATGAGATCATACAGGTATATCACAATTATTTAGGACCCTTTTAGATCTATGTGAATACTAGATTCTTATTTGTTTGAGAGTCAATAGCACTTGTAGAAAATCATACTAGAGCTATAAGATGCACACACTAATTTTGACTGTCGGGAGTTGCAGTCACGATGATTGTCAGTATGTTTGTCCACTTAAATCCATACACAGATTTTTGACTTCTATTGGTGATGAGTTAGGTTATATTATTTCAACAAGCATTTGTGGATCCCACACTTATATGGTAATCAACATTCCTCAAGAGATTTTTGAGCGGTCTACGGGTATTTGACAAGAAGAAACTATTCTAAGAGCTTTCAGAGAGATGCCAAGCCTCAGGTCAGAGCCATCGCACAGAAGAGAGGCGCAAACAACAATGAATTCTAGAATATTTAGGTTATGCTTATCCTCAGGTCAGTGCCATCGCACAGCAGAGAGGCACACAACCTATCTTCTTGTTAGAGCACCTTTATTTTCTTTGCACATAACGCACCAACAACATTAGTCATTAGCTTGATTGCGCTTAACATTTTTTTCATGTGCTTTGCTCATTTTTATGGTCATTCGCACAGATTTGTGGCGTTTATTTTGCTTGTCACCCCTTATTGGAAATGCGTTGATTGTGTTAACCACGGATAAGATGAGAACCCACAGCAAGTTGAACAACTTAGTTTGAATTTGATTCACCAATAAAGTCTACTCGTCTATTGTGTTGAATCTACTGACACATCATATAATGAACTAGCAACCTCTAGGTCTACTTTCTTTATGTTACCTCAGTAGCGGACTAGTTTACTATCATTTTTCCTCTATTTTGCTTATACTTCTTAGACTTGTAATTTGAATATAGCATGTTGATCATTTATATCCTTTTGATGTCCCAAATAATTAGTTCCCTGTGTACTATCATTTTTCATTGTTGTTGATTCAATCTCACAGATTTGATTTCTTAAGCTAATATGCCCGCCCTCGTTTTTTTTTTGTTTTTTTTGTTTTTTTAGTAATTAAATACTGAATCTAACTGAAACTAAAGTATTCTCCCCCTAAAATTCTAAAACCGAAAATATTTTTATGTTTTTGGATTTTTAAAGACAGGAAAATAAAATTAAAAATTAAGAAGAATATGGCGGACTACGAACTCGACTCTTCTGGAATCACAACACTTTTCTTTTTCACGCCATTGACCTCCAACAGATATAAAAACCAAGGTTTGTCAAACGCTTTTGCGTAAAGGTCGGCGCGTTGAAAATCCGTATTAATTTAACAACATCGATTAATTTCTTTTCAAAACAGTCATGTATAAAGTGATATTTAATACCGATGTGTTTAGTTTTTGGGTGTTGGACCGCATTTTTAGTAACAGCAATATCAGCAGAATTATCAACAAAGATAGGGTGTAAGAAAATTGCAAACCGTAGTCTCGCATTTGCTGTTGAATCCAAATGATTTGGGAGCAACACCTTGCAGCAGCAACATATTCAGCTTTACATGTTGACAGAGCAACAGATGTCTGCTTCTTACACTGCCAGGTGACTAACCATCTTCCAAAGAACTGACATCCCGCTAATGTTGACTTGTAATTCATCTTGCAACCACCATAATCCGAGACACTATACGTTGTAAGCTCAAAGCCATCATCATGAGGATACCATAACCCGAGTGTTGGAGTACCCTTCAGATAACGAAAGATCCTTTTAACCCCAGTTAGATGATTTACTTTTGGTTTAGCCTGATATCTGGAACATAGACATGTGGCATACATAATATCAGTACGAGAGGCTGTGAGATACATAAGAGATCCGATCATTCCTTTGTACATAGTGGCATCTACCAGATCACCATTTTCATCGGGTGCCACATCGTGATTTGTGGGAAGTGGTGTTCCAGCAGCCGTAGCATTCTCCATGTCGAAACGACTAAGGATATCTCCTACATATTTGGACTGTTGCATGAAGATCCCTTTTGGTGTCTAATCCACCTGTAACCCAAGAAAGAACTTCATCTCTCCCATAGCACTCATCTCGAACTCAGCTTTCATCACAGATTCGAATTCCTTACACAAAGCTTCATTTTTGGAGCCGAAGATGATGCCATCCACATATATCTGTACCAGTAGTAAATCATCACCTTTCTCTTTGATGAACAACATGCAATCAATGACTCCTCTATGAAAACCATGTTTCAACAGATGAGTTGATAGTTTCTCATACCAGGCTTGTGGAGCTTGATGAAGCCCGTATAGAGCCTTGTCCAATTTATAGACTCTATCCCTATGATACGAATCCTCAAATCCTTCGGGTTGACTGACGTACAATGTTTCTAGAATTTCACCATGAAGAAATGCACTTTTCACATCCAATTGATAAACTTTAATCTTCATTTAGGATGCATAGGCTAAGAAAATACGAATTGCTTCCATCCTTGCCACCGGTGCAAACACTTCATTGTAGTCAATGCCTTCTACTTGTCTGAACCCTTGAACGACTAGCCTTGCCTTGTTTCTGATTATAACTCCTTGATCATCTCTCTTACATTTAAGAACCCATTTAGTGCCAATCACATTAGCACTTTTTGGTCTGTCCACTAGGGTCCATACTCCTAACTTCTTGAACTGAAGGAGTTCTTCTTGCATAGGACTAACCCATGCATCATCGTTTAAAGCTTCACTTACATATTTTGGCTCAAATTGAGACACGAAACATCGATAGGCACCATCATGTAGATAACCTTTTTCCATGACTGCGACATAATCAGCTGAGTATAGCTGATTTCGTGTCCGAACTCCTGATAGAACATCCCCAATGATGTTGTCCAGGGGATGATACACATTAATTCGAGATTCGGGAGTGGTGGGAATAACTACTTCAGTGTCCAGATTTTGAATCCCAGGGTCAGTATCTATGGCAGTTGGAGTATGAGGTTCAGAAGTTCCAGAGGCATCAAGATCAGATGCTTGTGTACTTTTGGTAGCGGGAACCTGTTCCTCCTGGTCTACATTTTCAGTGTCACATGCTTTATCATTAGTAGGAGATTCACTTACTTCAAGCTCTCCCCTTGCATAGCTAGAGGTATCATCTAATGGAACCGATGATGTCGGGTCTAGTGGAGGAGTATTCAGAACATCATACATCATTCGAGCAGATAACTCATCATCAGGATGAGAAGGATGTAGATTGAAGGACTTGAAAAATCCATCATAGTCAAAAAAGAAGGAAGGTCCTTTTCCAGCAAGGGGGGTGGTGTATCTTTGGACATCAACATTACACCACACTTCTACCTGACATGTTGAGTTGTTATAAACTCTCTTATCTGGTATACTATATCTGAGAAAGATACCTTCTTCTCCCTTCTCACAAAACTTCCCAGTCTCAGTTTTCTTTAAGAGCATGCACGGTGCTCCAAATGGTTCTAGATACTCCAAGTTGGGTTTACGTCGCTTGAGCAATCATAGCATGTTTTTCCATGACGTTTGACCAGTAAGACTCGATTGAGAGTATAGCATGCATTAGCCACTGCCTCGTTCCATAATTGAATAGGCAGTTTATAGTTGGCTAACATTGTCGTTGCTGTCTCTATCAAGCTCGGATTCTTTCTTTCAGCAACCACATTCATCTGTGGATTGTAGGCAGAAAATTCCTTTTTCTTGACAGAATGCCTCCATCCACTGATTCTTGAACTCTGTTCCGTTGTCTGATCGAATCTTTCTGACTTTCAGCTTGTAGAGTGATTCTAATGTAGTGACTAGATGCTTGAATGATTCAAATGTCTCTGACTTTGCTTTCAGAAACATCACCCAAGAGTATCTTGAGTCATCATCAGTTACTACAAAGCAGTACAAATCACCAGCAATGTTTTTTGTACTGACTGGGCCAAACAGATCCATATGTAGAAGCTCGAGAGGAATGTCAATAAAATTGACTTTCTTTGCTTTGTGAGACGTCTTGGTCTGTTTCCCTTTCTTACATGCTACGCAAAAATCTGGGAGCTGGAAATTCGTGACGGTAACTCCATTCACCAAATCATTTTGAACTAGATGATTCATCTTCCTGGGATTAATGCGTCCCATTCTCCTATGACAGGAGACAGAATCCCTCTCTGTTGCCTTTGATAAGAAGCACTGGGCATTAACTCCAGTTATGGAGGCTTTTGATAGATCCAAAACATACAGATCGTTATATCTTGAAGCTGACATTAGAATTTTATCCTCCTCGACAACATACTCCTTCTTCAACACGTAGCACTTCTTGTTGTCAAACATAACTTTGAATCCATTATCACAAATTTGGGAGACAGAAAGCAAGTTGTTCTGCAATTGTTGAACATAGTTGACCTTGTCAAACTTCACTTTCTCATTTTCCACTTCGCCTTGAGCTGTGATGTAACCTCCTTTATTCCCAGCGAATGATACGTGTCCCCCTTTAATTTGCTTGACGTTGAAAAAGAGAGACGAATTCCCGGTCATGTGCCTGGAAGCCCCACTATCAATAATCCAGGTATTAGTGATAGCGTTGTAGCGGAGACCCTGCACATACAAAGGAAATGATTAGTTCAGGTTTGGGACCCAAGCCTTAACTGGCTTAGGTGTCCTAGAGGTATCACACATCATGAACTCAACCCACTGTCCTTCAAAGGATGAGGGCACATCTTTCTCCTTCTTATTCTCATTATCTGATACTTTACTTGTTTTGATCTTCCATAAACCAGTTTTGTGTAAGGCCTGTTTGTGGTAAACAGACGACTAGCATATGGTTTGAACTTTAAGTTTACTAATAATCTTAGGTGTGACCTTAGTTGACACGTTAGATTTAGTTTCAGAAAATCTTGTTTTTCCATCAAAAAGTTTAATTTTCCTTTTAGGTGTCTGATAATAAGGACAATTTGGAGAGATATGTCCTCGTCTTCCACAGCTGTAGCATGATCTTCCTTCAACAGTTTGAGGAATGTTGTGAAGTGGGGTTGAGTTTGGTCGGGGTTTTGATGAAGACTCTTCCTTTTTAGATGTTTCACCTTCTTTAACAAACTTAATTGTTTTGACATTTTGAACATCTTTCATTTTCATTTTATTTGGATTTTGATGATTTACACGTTTAAGGTTCACTGGATTAGGCCTCTTAGGTTCTGAATTAGACTTTTGTGAACCGGAACCAAATTTAACCTTTTCACTTTTAGCATCCAAATTCTCAACATGTATTTGATTTGTTGATTCCAAAGAAGAATCCTTCTATTTAGTGATAGATTTCACAGGTTGACCCATGGAATCTGGATCACTAACCAAAGGAGTAGACACCACATGATCCTTTATAGGGTTATTATAATTGGTCTACATTTAGTGTTCAAAAGGATTTCATGTGGTGGTGGTACGACCTTATAACCCAGACCCTCCCCTGCATTTCGTTCTTTCACAAGGTTCTAAACTATATTAGATGAACTTGCCAAACTGTGCAATTTTTGTTTTAAAAAATCAACTTTCACTTGTAAAACTGTGTTTTCCTTCTTAGTTTCCTCCAGAGAATTTAGATAGAATTTGATGTCATTTGATTGATTTAAGGCAACAACCTCGGTTTCCCTTAGTTGTTTTCCTAACATTCTATCTTTTTCTTGAAGCTGCAGTCATTTTGTTTTAAAATACGATTTGCTTCAGTGCAGAGTTGTAAATCATTTACTAGATTATCATTATGTTCTAATAACCTAGCAAATTTTAAATCAATGCTTTCTCTAAATTTATCACATTCAGTACAAGCATGGTTTTCAAATAATTCGTCTTTAGAACAAACCTATGTAGAACTAGACAAATCAGCCATCAAAGCAGTGTCAGAATCTTTGCTGACTGGAGATTTTGAGTTTGTAGCACTGAGCTCTTGTTCAACCAAATGATCAACAACATCCATAGCTTCTTCGATATTGGAAAGTGAATGCTCAGCTATGATGTCTTCTTCACTTGCAGATCCATCATCCAATGTATCAACTAAGGGAATGTTTAATTGACCTTGAGAAACGAATCAGAAGGACCAGTCTCGTCCTTCATCACCTTGAGCAACCAACGCCTTAGACTCTTGACTTGAAGATGAAGCTCCAGTCTTATCCTTGTCTTGTCGGTTGAATGTAGGAAAAGGATTTCCATTTCATGTCTTCTTTGGCTTCACACACTCACGTTTGAAGTGCCCGTTTTCACCACAACTGAAACATGTGACTTTGGTTTTGTTAAATCCAAACGTCGTATCTTTTGTTGCAACCAAATTGTGCCCTGTCTTTTTCACAAACTTCTTGGCTCTTCTAACAGCACTAGCCAAGGGCCACATTATGTCCATGTGTTCTAGCTAATTTTCATCAACTTGCTCGTAGTCCTCGTCAGCAAGATGACAGTTTCCAATCTTACCAACAACTAATCCATGTGCTCTTTGGCAACTTCCACGGTGACATTTCTGAGATTTTCGGTCTTCAACTTGGTAGTATTTGCCTTAGGAACTATGTATTGGGTTCCAGATGACCCTGACGTTATAGTTCCTGAAGCACTGTTTTGGGAAGGAGCAGAAGAGCTAGACACAAATGCCATTTGTAGTGGTGCACCTGAAGAAGTCGGTGTTGGAACTGAATTGTATAGTGTAGGATTCTGAACATAGGATCCTTTCTTTGACTTGTATTTCATACATAGTTCTTCCTCCCTTAACTTCAGAATGAAATCATTTATGTCTAAAGTAGCCAAAATGTCGTTTTGTCTCAAATTAGACACAAATAGATCCCATTTGTCTGGCAGACCATCAAAAAAGCTAGAGACTTTATCTTCCATGGATGTGGTCACGCTATCACTGTGCAACTCACTTATCAGATGATAGAATCTATCAATGATATCATCCAAGCTCTCATTCCCGATTGGAGAGAAATTTTCAAATTCCTTATTAAGAGCTATTGCCCTCAGTGCTTTCAGAGCTGTATTCCCCTCGTATCTCTTTTTCAATGCATCCCATAACTTCTTAGACTGCTTGTTCTCAAACAACTGATGAAATATGTCCTTAGGTATAGACTGAGTCAACAAGGCATACGCTTTCTTTTTAGCATTATGCAGAGTCTTCTAGGATTCACTCATTCCTCCCAAAGTCAATTTGACTCCATTTGCACTGACTGGTACCGTGTAACCAGACTCAATGGATGTCCAAAGTTTTGGGTCAACTCTATTCAATTAGATTTCAAACCGCTGTTTCCACTATGGGTATTCATGCAAACTTAACAACTTTGGCGGTTTGTTGTGATTTCCTATCTCATTCTCCAGAAGTAGAAGGTTCTAGATACGTGAATCATTTCCAGCAGTGAATGCAGCAAACTCGTCTTCCATTGCTATAGACTTGGTAAACTTAGAACATGACAGATTCACTCGTGCGAATGAGCTATGAGAAAGGGTCACTCGTGCGAATAGAAGATGCGAATGAATTCAATCGTGCGATTGGATTCAGTCGTGCGAACGAGCAGGACGAATGAAAGCAAACGACTAGAGCTGTTTAACTATGCGAATGAGAGACACAACTGAGTTCAGTCATGCGAATGAGTGTATACAAATGAGTTTAGTCGTACGAATGGTCCAGACGTGTGACTAAAGGCTGTTTTGTTTGAAAAATCGAATATTTTGAATACTTTGACACAAAATACGAATTTTCCAGAAACCCTAATCTGCTGTTTGATGAAAAAATTGAAACTTTAACACATGCAAACGTTAAAAACGCCTTTTGAAGCAAAAACGGTGACTTTTTTGATTGAAAACGTATGTTTTAACACCAAAACCGATTGAATGCACGCAAAATCATGAGCCAAAGCTCTGATACCACTTGTTAGGACTGTTTTCGTACGAAGTACTAACGGATTCTGCGTGAGACCAGATCAAATAGCACGGAATTCTATTTGATTGGCGATCCAATCAGTGAGAACGACAACCTGATCGATCTAACGATGAAACAAACGTTAAGAATTGATTAGAAATCGATCAGGAACGAACTTTGAAGTTGGATATGCTGTTTAGGACGCTCTGGACGGCTAGGGTTTAATGATCTTCGAAAACTTAGTTTTTCCACGAATTATGTGGTATTTATAAGTTTCCAGTGTTCATTCATACGACTGAACCATTAGCATGGTTCAGTCGTGCTAATGACTCATGCGGTTGATTCATACGCACGACTGAAGGTTCAGTCGTGCGACTGAGTCAATCTTATGTCTCAGTCATATGACTGATCCAGTCTCCTGGTTCAGTCGTGTGACTGGTCCATAAGTATGATTCATTCATGCGTATGACCCATAAGTATGGTCCATTAGCATGAATAACCACCAATAATATGAAATATTAAAAGATAAATAAACATCAAGAACATATCATATTTTATTAAGTAGTTACATTACACATGTGTAAGAAATAAAAGACTTTTACATTAAGAACATATACTAGGAACATGATGTATCAACATAGGTAATTCTTCATTTCCCTGTCTTTCATAACATAAGGATCTGGATACTGTGATTGAGGAGCCTCAGACTTTTGGGATTTGGTTGGTGTAAATGACCCTGGTGACTTGAGTGTTTGTGCATCTTCTTACCCAGTTATAAATAAAGGGTCAAGAAGCTTATTTAGCTTATCTTCTTCTTCAACCATCGCTTAATAAGTCACCCCAAACACTTCATCAACATCATAACTGTGATTTACCAGGAACATTGCTTTAATCATCAAATCATCGGTTTGTGCCTTCTCCACTATTTCTTCCACTAAAAATTCAGCCTTTGCAGGGCTGTCTTTTATCAATGGTTCATCAACTAGGTATCCGCCTACAATCTCTCCTCCTTCCAAGTCAATGACTTCCACACTTTTCTTGAGTTGTTCTTCTACCTTTACATGTTCATCAAGGAATTCAGCTATTGCAGCTAAACTTCTTGGATCATCTTTCTGTTTCTTTTTCACTGGCTCATCCTCCTCAACAGGCGTTTTCCCTTTTTGCCTTCTCGGATAGATATTTTCTCTTCCTGGAATAAGTGTGAACATGGGATCCAGATGAAGAGAAAACAAATGAATTTTAAGTAGATTCTTCTTTTTCTTTTTCCTTTTCTGCGGCCTCTTCCTTCTCTTTGATTTCTTCACATAGTTTCCTGATAAGTTCTTTCTGCTCATCAGATAAAGAGATGGCTGGTATAATCTGCAAACTTATCTCTTTTTTCCAATGGAACTAGAGAGTGAGGAATCACTACTATGTGCTCAACCGGTGGTCTTGGGTCTTTCACAAACTCCCGGAACTCATCATCAATAATGAATTCTCCAGAAGAGTAAATATCCAGCTCTTTTATCATATCTCTAAGCTCAAATTCCTCATCTTGGGTTCCTTCAGATTGCTCACTTGAGTATACCACTATTGCCATACTTTGTTCTTCTTTTCTAGTCTCACCAGGACCAGTCTCTTCTAGTCGCTCAGATGTTCTTGGCTTCTTTGTAGGTGGAGTGTCATTGTCATTGTCATCACTCTTACCTGAAGAACTTTCATCTTCCTGTTCTTTGTCACTATCATCCTTCTTCTCCATGTTAGAATCATCACCTTTCTTTTCCTGTTCTTTAGCTATTTCTTGCTTGATCTTGATTAGCATCTCCAACTTAGAGACTCTTTTTCTTAAAGTCTTAATTTGTTTGTTAAGATTAGCTATGATATCAGTTTGGACTTCAAGCAGGTCCTCTTGCTCTTCCATAGCTATTGTCTGAATCGTTATAGTGTCAAGGTGACCACTGATTTCTTCTCTTGCTTGTTTAAGGGCAGCTTTGAGTCTGTCTATTTCATCATCTTTTTCTTTCTTTTCAGACTCATATTTTTCTTTGAGTTCCTTGATTTCCTTTTCTTTTTCATCCAACTCAAGAAGTCTGTCTCGGATAATATCAGACCTTCTATCAAGCATTTTTTCCATCCTTGCTACTTTCATCAATAACTTTGAAATCATCTCATCCTTTGCATCAGGTCTATTCATGTTTGATTCAGCAAAACTTTTAGAAGCCCCTGCCTCAGATTGAGCTTGACTCACAGTCATATTGGTGGGATGATCATCCTCATCTGAAGATGACTTGGATTCATCAGATGAGCTGGCAGATTCACCAGACTCAACAGATTTAGCAGCAGCAGTAGGAGGGGATGAATGTATAGGTGATATATGGTGGGTGTGAATTGGAGATGCATGAGGAGAGTGAATGGGAGATGGAATAAACGGTGATGCAATATCAGATTCTTGAACAGAAGGCTTCGTGTGAAGATCACCACCTACATCTACCTATGGTGACACTGGCCTCTGTCCTTCTTCAGCTTCATCAGCATGCTCATCAACATGGTGTTGATCAGGAGCAGCTTGTTGTTCTTTATCATGATCATGCTCATCAACAGAAGCTTCTTCTTCTTGTTGTTCTTCAATAACCTCTTCTTGATTGATTTGCTGTAACATCCATGGAAATAAAGGAAAGAATATCCCACTATAAAAGTTCCTTGGATATCTCTTCTTAATGTACTTGTAGGACTTTGCATTGTAATATGGAATATCCATCATTGGTCCTTCAGGCACAATCTCTGGAAATGCCTTATTGATGAAGCATTGTAAGAACCTTGGATTCATGAGAAACATGTTTCTTGTTCCCTCTTGCATGTTAGAAACCAGACCATTGAATACATAGGCAGACATGTTAAATGGTCTATTTGAGCACAAAGCACATATAGCAGATGAAGTGGTGATGGGTATGCCATTCCATCCAGTCTTCCTGTTGGATAAACAATGTTGGAAGATGTGAATAACAAATCTCCACTGTAGATCGACCAACCATTTGACTATCTGTTTTCATTCAATCCTCCTTCATATCCAATGTTTGCAAAGGAGGTAATTATCTCATCATCTTTAAATTCCAAAGGAGTATTAACATCATTTCGGAACTGTAGACACTATCTCACAGTTTGTTTACTGATAGATATGGTAAGATCATCAGAAATTCTCCCAGAGATAGTCTTTACACCATCAATCTCAGCCACTTTAGTAGTGCTCCAGAAAGACCTTATGAAGTTCTGATAGATAACAAGTCTGACAGTGTCTAGTGGTAGAGATGAATCTAATCATATCTCTAAGACCCTCAACCTCGGGTACATCAGGGTCAAGATAACCACTAACATTGTAGAGCTTGCTCCACGTCAGATTAGCCATTGAACCATGCATTAGAGACATATGAGTTAGTAATTGAATTGTAAGCATCAAATTACATAGTTGAAATCAAGTTGACTTTTCTTAGTTTGACTTTGCCTAGTCAAAATTGAGAGTTCATAGGTACTTGTTAACCCAGGTTGAACACTTGAATCAAATATTTTGAAAAATTGTAGATCAAACAATGATGAACACAATGAAAACCCCAATTTGATCTAACTTGATTGCATAAGATTTTTACCAAGTGGAAACCCCAATCAATTGGTCTTATAACCATTAACTAACTCTAATTACAATTAACCTATTTATAGTCTAGACAAACTTTCACTATTTACATTTAGCCCCTTAGACTATTAAACTTGACTAAAACAAAGTAAAATATATTTTTTTCACACAAAATATATTTATTACAATAAAGTCTCAAACACAATATATCTTTAATATCTTCACTCGGTTCCTCATCTCGAACTCGACATTTGACTTTTCTTGTATCTTCAGGCACAATCTCTGGAAATGCCTTATTGATGAAGCATTGTAAGAACCTTGGATATATGAGAAACATGTTTCTTGTTCCCTCTTGCATGTTAGAAACCAGACCATTGAATACATAGGCAGACATGTTAAATGGTCTATTTGAGCACAAAGCACATATAGCAGATGAAGTGGTGATGGGTATGCCATTCCATCCAGTCTTCCTCTTGGATAAACAATGTTGGAAGATGTGAATAACAAATCTCCACTGTAGATCGACCAACCATTTGACTATCTGTTTTCATTCAATCCTCCTTCATATCCAATGTTTGCAAAGGAGGTAATTATCTCATCATCTTTAAATTCCAAAGGAGTATCAACATCATTTCGAAACTGTAGACACTATCTCAAAGTTTGTTTAGTGATAGATATGGTAAGATCATCAGAAATTCTCCCAGAGATAGTCTTTACACCATCAATCTCAGCCACTTTAGTAGTGCTCCAGAAAGACCTTATGAAGTTCTGATAGATAACAAGTCTGACAGTGTCTAGTGGTAGAGATGAATCTAATCATATCTCTAAGACCCTCAACCTCGGGTACATCAGGGTCAAGATAACCACTAACATTGTAGAGCTTGCTCCACATCAGATTAGCCATTGAACCATGCATTAGAGACATATGAGTTAGTAATTGAATTGTAAGCATCAAATTACATAGTTGAAATCAAGTTGACTTTTCTTAGTTTGACTTTGCCTAGTCAAAATTGAGAGTTCATAGGTACTTGTTAACCCAGCTTGAACACTTGAATCAAATATTTTGAAAAATTGTAGATCAAACAATGATGAACACAATGAAAACCCCAATTTGATCTAACTTGATTGCATAAGATTTTTAACAAGTGGAAACCCCAATCAATTGGTCTTATAACCATTAACTAACTCTAATTACAATTAACCTATTTATAGTCTAGACAAACTTTCACTATTTACATTTAGCCCCTTAGACTATAAAACTTGACTAAAACATGACTAAAACAAAGTAAAATATATTTTTTTCACACAAAATATATTTATTACAATAAAGTCTCAAACACAATATATCTTTAATATCTTCACTCGGTTCCTCATCTCGAACTCGACATTTGACTTTTCTGTTGACCTTGACTGAGACGTTGACTTTTTTGACTTTGACTATGTTGATAATATAGACTATCTTGTATAGCTCCAACAATACTCCCCCTTAGTCTATCATTATCAATGTTTTCAAACAAGATCAACACCAAGAAGTCAATCATATAAAGATCTTCAAATTGAAGCTTTCTGAATCTGATGAGAAAAATTATTCATCTCATAAGGTCCCCCTATTTATGTGATCCCCCTTGTGTGCATAGTTTGGTCAAAACATGAAAAGTTTTCCCAACTCTCTAATCTTGAGTGTTTCAGAAGATGTAGAAGGAGGATTCCTAGCTTGGTATCTTCTGCAAACTTGAGGAACAGGTTCTCTGATCAGGTACACTACTCAACTGATGATCGACCATCACTTACAGTAAAAAATGAAACACAATCACAAACACAATGTCGACATTTCTAATTAGATCGTTTCATGTGCCAATGAGAGCTCTAGGTTAGTATTCACATACAGCAGAGGAGATGACCATTTAGCATGTGCCAATGAGAGCTCTAGGTCAGTACTTCCATACAGCAGAGGAGATTAGCACAAACACAAGACACATAAATACACCAAACATGGCTCAAAGATATGGCTTATATGAATTGTATCTTGGTGGGTGAAAGATCAATTCTCAATCCAATTTTTGTCCGGACTCAGTTTTCGTGCAGGTCAAAATGATTGCGTAAATCCATACATCCTTAAGCATATATTTTAATTTAAATCATTATGTTGCTGTCTACTTTATTTTTCAGGCTGAGTCTACTAAGCATATTATTAAAGAATCTGTTTGTTTTTCTTTCATTTGCAATTAAAAAATAAAATGTAAATCAGATAACAGCATCAGTTACTATCATTTCTCATTTTAAAACGCAAGTCATGCAAAAACAAGGATTTTAAGATAATATACAATCATTTCTCAGTCATCTCGAATCAAGTTCCAAGTTTTCTTTGCATTTTTAATTCTATTATACTCTCCCCCTAAATTTTTATTTTTGCAAACCTATTTCTTTTTTTTTTTAATTATTTTAATTTTATTTTATTTTTTATTTTTTTATAAAATTGTACAAAAATAGAAATTTACCAAAGAAGGTCTTCCAAACTACACTGATATAAAGATAAGAAATGAATTATCAAGAAATATGCAGCGATTGTAAAGTGAGAACTATGATTATGCAGATAAAAATCTAGATTGTGGATAAAATACCATGACCTTAACCTGTTTGTTCCGCCTCAAGGTTGAATTAGGAACAATCTCTGTCAGTGAACCGGATTACTAACAGGCCTCCGGAATTGTTCCTGCACTCGTTAACAAATTAGTTAGAGAGGGGAACCTAGGCCAAAGTAGTCCTGGGAGTTCCTTTTTCATCAATATAAGTAACCTGCTTCAGCACACAACCGTTTAAACAATCGTTGATTTCTGTATCATTCTTTTTAATTCGCCAAATTTGTTTCGGTTCAAATAATTTGTATTTGAATGAATTAAATTTGGAAATCATTTTCTGTTTAAGACCGAAAGGAAAAGAATTTGGTTTTGAACCAGAGAAGCAACCCGTGGTGCCTTTACCGACCGGAACATTCTTTGTAGACTGTGATCCGGAGAAGCAATTCGTTTTTCCTTTACCATTTGAAGCAAGTCTTTGAGGGCACTTCTTTATCACATGACCTTCTTTTCCACAATTAAAACAAGCCTTGAAAGGCTTTTTGATTCTTTGTAGTCCCATGTTGTGCAAGTGGGGATGAGGGTTGCTTTGATCTTGTAGCAGATTCTTGCTTGTTCTGAAGTTTCCCGTGCTGAACGGGGAATGAGAACTGCACTGGTTGACTGGCTTGTATTGCAGTTGGAGAAGAGATTAGTATTGATTTTGATTCAGCTTTTGGAAGCGTTTGAGATTTGACAACTTTAGGTGATATCTTGATCTTTGAGGAACCGACACGGTCCTCTGTGTTTGATTCATCATCTGAGCTTGACCAGTCTCGAATACAACAAATCTGCTTCCAAAGGATCTCAATTGACAGGAATATTAGGTGTTGCCGTAGTTGGAGCTTGATGATTAGATGATTCTTGATTTATCTCTTTCTTTCACAATACTGACAGGCTCAAAAGTAGGAATGTCACCTGCTTTAAACTTATCAAAGAAGTGAGAAGAAACAGTAGATACAGAACTACAAACAATCGGAACTGAACAATCATTATCTGGACTGTCAGCATTCGGTTTATTTTATCCCATACCAATTATGGAATCATAATCATCTCGCACCTCTTTAAGATTCACTCCATCTAAGCCTGCATGCCAACTGTTAATATTATTTTCAATTAAATCATTTGTTGGATGAAGTTTGGGAATTGGAGAACAACATAAAGTCGATGAAGGTGGAACTGAATTAAATACAGTTTCACCATCTGAACGATATACAGTCCCATGTTTTACCCGTGCCCCTTGTTGTTTAGCAATAAGGTCATCCTTTTTCATGTGTGAAATGGTCCATTTATCAAGCTTTGTTTGAAGCTGTGTCGTTTCAAATTGAGCTAAAACATCCCTTTCTCTTAAAATATTAATTTCAATGTTACGCTCCAAAATGGTTCTTCTTAAAAGATCATTTTCAGCCAAAGCTTCTTTAAGTTTCCTTGAAAAAGAAATTTCATTTTTCTTTAATTCCTGATTAATTAGTTTTAATTCTTTTTCATTTTTTAATAACAATCTGTTTGCCTTATAAATCCCAAATAACATGATTTTGCAAGAAGATGAACACATATCCTGAACAGTCTCATAAGGAAGACCCATGATAGTTCGTTCTGCAGCTAAGCTCTTCTCACAGTCGCAAACCTTTGTGATTCTCTGTTGGTCCTTGTCTTTGACTTTTAGCCTTACTTTATCCTCAAACTCTTTCTTTCCATTATCATCGTTCTTGTCTTCAGTATCCTCATTTATCTCAAATTTAGGTTTACTGTCAGTATCAATTCTCAGAGCTTCACAATTCTTTTTGATTTTATCATTTGAATCCAAATCAATCCTCAATAATTTTGTCTTTTCAATCGGCTTGGATTTGTAATCAAGTACGCTTGTTACAGAAGAAACAAGATCAGTATTAAGCGTGTTGGTTTGATGTGGGAACACAACTTGCTGAAATTCTTTTCTTTGGATATCCAGCTTGAGAGATTTTAGCCTGTTAATCATATCCATAAGTTTTTTGTCGACATAACCTCTTTCTTGCTTCAGCATTTTAACTTGATGATTCCATTCAGATGGAAGAGGGTCAAGAAGCTTTTGAATTTGTTCATGATTACTAAGATCTGGAACATGCCTGTTGGATCTAGAAAGGCTGGTGCAACCAAATCCAAATCACTTAGACTATTTTGGTGCAACTAATAAAGAACTTCCGAAGCTAAGTATGGAACTTCTGAAGGAAATGGAGTTCTTTCGAAGACAAGTGCAAGATTATCTTCCGAAGGAAAACTCCAGCTTCCGAAGACAAAATGTTCTCTTCCGAAGTTCAAGACTTAGAATAAATCAAGAGGTCAACTTTTGAAGTATGAAGATATGAAGAAGTCCTCAAGCCTTGGTAGAAGTAGCCTCTTCCGAAGAATAAGTGGCTTCGGAAGAACTTGTTCTGCCGAAGCCAACTAACCTTTGTAAGACACTACTATGAACCAGTGGACATAAGTATGGTCTATTTGACACTCCGCTGCAGAACTCTGATATACTTCATGACGTTTTCTCTAAAGCCCATGTAGTTGACCATACTTTATTCCACTGTTCACCTTTATCAGTTAGTACAGTTTCCAACTTTAGTTGGTGACAAAAGGTAAGTTATGGACATGTTATGACTAACTTATCTTAGATAATACTTTATCTAAGATACCTTAATTTTAGCATTGTAGTATATGCTTTAGTCATAGATTTCCAGTTGGTATCAAAGTATATCTTGCTATAGGATCTAGTATATATAGTTTCTCATTGTAACTCATGTAATATGCTTGTAAAAGTCATGCAATACTTTGAGTTGAGAAGTAATAAATACAAGTACCTTGAAAATTATTTCTTTGTGTTCTTTGTTACTTAGTATATTATTATCAACTCTTAGAAGGGATTCTACTTCATCATCTTATCCGAGTGTCTTACAAGTGAGTTTGAGAGAAAAACTAAGTGTTAAGTGACAAAAACCGATCCTGCAATTGGTATCAGAGCTTTTTAGGCTCTTGATTGTGAGACCTTACCATCCAAATCAACCTGTTTTTCACTCCTCCTTAGACCACACTCAAAATGGCCCTCGACCAAAAGTCTAAAGTAGAGATGGAGACGATGACTAAAGCACCCATCATCACCCATGAAAACTTTAGATCATGGAGCAGACGCATGGAAGGCTTCATAAGGTATCAAGATAGCAAAATGTGGCAATCTATTGTCAATGGCCCTTACAAACCAAAGGTGACAGCACTAGGTGGAAACAATGCCATGATAGAGAAGGCTGTTGAAGACTACTCTGATGAGGACCGGAAGAAGCTGGACATTGACAGCAGTGCCATGACAGTTCTAATGACTGCTATACCAAACTCCATCATGGTGGGTTTGAGCATTGCAAGTCAGCCAAAGAACTGTTTGATGCACTTGCTCAGATGTACTCCAGCTCCAATGACTCCAAGAAGGATTCCCTGAAGCAATAGTTCGAGAACTTCACTTATATTGCTGGAGAGACCCTCAGCCAGCAATACTTCAGGTATATGGATCTTATTTCCTCCCTTCAGTCTTTGGGAATTGCCCTTGTGCTAAGAGATCTCACAAGAAAGTTCATGAGTGCACTCCCAAATGAGTGCACTCCCAAATAAGTGGACGTTCTACTGTGTCTCTATCAAGAGGACATAAAATCTAAACACCCTCACCATGACTGAACTTTATGGCATCCTTGATGGATACCGTTTAGAGATGGAGAACAAGAGAAGCCATCAAACAAGCAGACCCTTGAGTCTTCCTGCTAGCAACGCTTTAATGGTTGCTGAAGGCTCAGTACCCCCAACCTCAACAGTACCTGACATACACCCAGCAACCATCCTGTTCTTCTGGGCCATACATTACATTCCTTGAGACTTCAAGGTCTCAACAGGCTCAGCAAAGTTCTTTTCAAGACAGATGTGCCTTTGTCTTAGGAAATGGGCACTATAGTGACTATCAGTACTGCTTTGATGACCTAGAGTGTTTCAGCCTAGATGATGTGGAGTATGTGGACATAGTCCAACAAATGGGTCTGTTAACCTATAGAGCAAAGAAGTTCTTCAAGAGAACTCAAAGGCAATTTCCCCAGAACCCAACTAACAGCAAGTTTGGGTTTGACAAGACAAAAGCCAAATGTCACAACTGTAACCAACTTGGTGACTTTTCCAGGGAATGTAAGGCTCCCAAGTCAAATCCGGGAACCCCACAGGCCTCCACACATCCCTCTACACCAAAGGCTACTGAAAAGTCAACTGAGACAACTACTATGGCTCAAGAAGTTGATTGGAGCTTCATGGTACAGGATGTGACTCCTACTCAAGCACTCATGGCTGGAACAGATGACAACAAGGTATAGGAACATCTCTGTACTTCAGCTCGTATTGCTAAGGTTAACTTATATTGAGTCTTTAAATGTTTTAAAATCTGATTTTAAAAGGGCTGAATCTGACAATCAAAAGAAAATTGAGGAGTTAGAGAAAATTGTGTCCTTGTTAAAACATGAACATACAAACTACAAGACTCAAATCAAGGATTTAATATACAAATTGTCTGAGGCTCAAGCCTAGCTTGTCACAGCTGAGGCTCAAGTTAGGAAGCATGCTATTTCTAAGCAAAATCCAAGCTATTCTTGCATCATCCTCTCACTCAAAACTTTGTTACCAAAACAAAGGTGAGTTGGGAACCAATGAAATTGCTCCACCACATTCTTATGAGTCTATTAGACAACCAAGGTGTGGTACTGAAGAGCAAGAGTTCCATCTGCTGACACACCTTCTCATGAGTCAAAGAGTGATGCAACTATGGAGACCATCACAGGGAAGAACCAGGTAATTTTACCCACTCCTACCGGTGATGATCAACCCTTGACCACCAAAGCCAGAAGAAGCAGAGCTAAGGTAGCCATAAAAACTGCCAAGAAAGTGGCTAAGTCCAAACTAAAGATAGACCTAAAGCAAAAGGGTGTGTTCATCTCAGCTGGATTCTAGGTGGTAGGAAACTCTGATTCAGGAAAGGGGTGTGGTACTAGCACTCCTGTCCTACCAAAGGATTAGAAGTTAAAGGGAAAGATTGTTGATGAAGAAAAGAAGAACAAAAAACAGCAATCCTCAAGTTCCCAGAAGATTAACATTGCATGCGTAATGTGTGGTCTGCAAAACCACATGGCCAAAGATTGTTACTACAATCCTGCTAGCACAGCTTATGCAAACAATGTTAAAAGAGAAGGAGTCAGGGAAGGTTTCTCATTTAGACCTTATCAAATGGTTCAAGTGATGAAAAAGGGAAAACTTGTTTCCGAAGCAAGGTTGCTTTCGGAAGAAAGTCCCTCTTCCGAAGGGAAATTGGCTTCGGAAGTTAAAGCTGTCAAGACTCAAAAGAACAAAAGAGTCCCCTTGAAACCATCCCAGAAGAATACTGCTTCAGAAGAAAAGGTGGTGAAGGTTTCTTCCGAAAAGATTGTGCTTCAGATTTTTACAGTAAATGATGGCCGATCATCAGTTGAGCAGTGTGCCTAATCAGAAAACTTGTTCCTCAAGTTTGCAGAAGATACCAAGCTAGGAATCCTCCTCCTACATCTTCTGAAACACTCAAGATTAGAAAGTTAGGAAAACTGTTCATGTTTTTGATCAAACTATGCACACATCAAGGGGGAGCACATAAATAGGGGGAGCTGTGAGATGAATAATTTTTCTCATTAGATTTAGAAAGCTTCAATTTGAAGATCTTTCTATGATTGACTACTCGATGCTGATCTCGTTTGAAAACGTTGATAATGATAGACTAAGGGGGAGTATTGTTGGAGCTGTACAAGATAGTCTATATTCTCAACATAGTCAAAGTCAACAAAAGTCAACGTCTCAGTCAAAGTCAACAAAAGTCAAATGTTGAGTTTGAGACGAAGAACCGAGTAGAGATATTGAAGATATATTGTGTTTGAGACTTTATTGTATAAAATATATTTTGTGAGAACAAAATATATTTTATCTTGTTTTAGTCTTGTTTTAGTCAAGTTTAATAGTCTAGGGGGCTAAATGTAAATAGTGAAAGTTAGTCTAGACTATAAATAGTTTAATTGTAATTAGGGTTAGTTAATGGTTGAATGACCAACTGATTGAGGGATTTACTTGTATACAATATTATTAGCAATCAATAGCGATCAAAGGGGGTTTTGATTGTGTTTAGCATATTTTGATCTATAATCTTTATGATTTGATTCAAGTGTGTTTAACCTAGGTTAACACTTCCTTCATCTTCATCAGAAGGGTCACGGGGGGATGAGAGGACATAACCAAAGTCATCTCCCTCACCACCAGCTTGTGGTTCTTGGCTGCTAGATTTCCCTACTCCATGATAGCTTCAAGAGAAGTGTCAAGGGGCTAGGTTCCAATGGTTGAAGTCTTAATTATATAATCACTTTGAAAAGTAAGACACTCTTCCATATAGACTTCCTGAACATGTCTAGGGAAGTCCATCTCAGTTAGAGGCGGATGATGTGGGCTAGATATGGGTGTTTGAGGAGCACTCATCTCACCTTGAGCAGGGGAGGTGAAGAGAGACTCATTGTACTCATTGAATCCCATATCCTCATCTTCATAGAATTGGAGGTTAGGATTAGTTAGTTTTTAGTCTAACGACTGGTGATGGTAGTTGTCTCCTTAAGGTTGATCACCTGAGTTTTGAGATTCAGAGTGAAGGCTTAAGGTTTGGGCAATGAGCTCATCACGCTGAGCATGAGGAACCTGCAGGATCGAGTTTGGTCACTCAACATTTATGTTGTCTCTCAACCTCACTGAATCACACTCGGTTAGATGATGCAGAGTCCTTCTAAGAGTTGATAATAATATACTAAGTAATCAAAACACAAGAAGATAATTTTCAAGGTACTTGTATATATTACTTTTCAACTCAAAGTATTACAAGACTCTCTTACAAGTATATTACATGAGTTACAATGAGAAACTATATATACTACTACCTACAGCCGGATATACTTTGATACCAGCTGGAAACCTATGACTAAAGCAAATACTACATTGCTAAAGATAAGGTATCTTAGATAAAAATATTATCCAAGATTTGGTAGTCATGACATGTCCATGACTTACCTTTTCACCAACTAAAGTTGGTAAATGTACTAACTGATAATGAATGAACAGTGGAATAAAGTATGGTCAACTACATAGGCGTAGGAAAGCACCATGCAGTATATCAGAGATTTGCAGTGGAGTGTCAGAAGGACCATACTTATGTCCACTGGTTCTTAGTAGGTTCTTTTGAAGGTTAATTGGCTTCGAAAGAACAAGTTCTTCTGAAGCCACTTATACTTCGGAAGAGACTACTTCTTTCCAAGGCTTGAGACATTCTTCAAGTCTTCATACTTCGGAAGTCATTGTCTTGAATTCTTCTAAGTGTTTAACTTTAGAAGAAGGAAGACTTTGTCTTCAGAAGTTGGAGTTTCTCTTCGGAAGCTCTTTCAGACTTGACCTTCAGAAGCTCAGCATTTGCCTTCGGAAGTTCTTCATCAGTTGTACCAAATTTGTCTAAGTGTTTGTTTTTGTTGCACCAGCCTTACTTGATCCATCAAACTCCCCCTAGGCTGATGCTACCAAAACCTCACTTGTTTCTGCTTCTCAAAACTTTTAGCACTAGGGAGAGAAGATATTTATCTGTCTCCTTTTTCTTCCCAGATGTGGTGCTAAGAAGTTTGTACAAATCATTCGTGGACAGAAAATCCAGTCTGTCACTTTGAATGATATGTACCCTCTGTTGTGTCCCTCTGAAGAGAGTTAGTTGACGAGAGTTGTACTCATACTCCCATCTAACTATAGACTCCAGTTCAGGGCCTTCAACCATTTGAAGAAAGGTTTTACCTTTGGTTGCTGATCCTTGCTTTTCATCTTTCTTTTTCAGCTTCAACTCTTCTTTAATCTTGGACCTTGCGGTTAGCTCAACCAGATGAAGACTGCTAAGATGATTTCTGATATGAGCAGCTGGAGGGGTTGGTAAATGGTTTCTCTGCTAACTCAGCAATATCAAATCTGCTCAAGTGTAGCATAAAGGAGGCATTTAGCCTGTTGGTTTAACCATTCTCTCTTTCAACAATAAAGTTGTGAGAAGAGTCTTCAAACCTC
This sequence comes from Flaveria ramosissima, assembly GCA_025215565.1. Lineage (NCBI taxonomy): Eukaryota > Viridiplantae > Streptophyta > Magnoliopsida > Asterales > Asteraceae > Flaveria > Flaveria ramosissima. The sequence goes on along the minus strand of CM046033.1, from coordinate 40,438,313 downwards.
CATTGGATTATTTTCTTTCTAGGCACAAGGGGCTGACTTGGTACTCTGTCCCCTTTCTTTGAATCCAGTAGAGTCAGCAACCTTCTTCTTAGCTTATTCTCTTTTTCATTTAATGAGTCAGAGTTGAGGCCAAAAAGTTTAGCAACCTGGTCCAGTGTTCCTCTTGGCAGATCAAGGAATTGTTCTCTAGTGAGGGAACATAAGGAGCTATCAACATAGGTTAGCTTAACTGACCCCTCCTCACAAGAGATATCGCTCAAAGTAGTACATTTGATGAGCTTCGTCTTGATCTCCTTGAATTCCTCTAAGGAGAGAGATTTGGAAGGCTGAGAGGATGACTTGGGTGGTTGTTGGGTAGATAATGATGTTTGGGTTCTAGGGAGTGTTTTGGGTTTGAGGATGGGTAGTTGTGGTGGTTGTTGTGATTGAGTGGGTGAGGAAGAGGGTATGGTTGATGGTATGGGTTCAGGAGTGTATGGCTCAGTGGTTGGCTCGGTTTTGATGGGGAAAGGGAAAGGGATTGGTTCAGGTTGAGGTTGTGGTTGAGGTGTTGTCCTAGAAGTCATCCCATGTACCCTTCTGTACATCTCTTTCCTTTTTCCTACGTGAATGTCAGCTTTGATGTCACTGACATGTCGCTGCAGGGTCTTCTCAGACATAGGACCCACTTGTCTGCCAGAGAAGCTATGGGCCTGAGATAGTCTTTCATCTAGGCTTTGTCACCCAACTTCTTGACATATGCAAGTTCAGCTTCTTCCTCCTTCTTCTTCCTTTCTCTAAGTTTTTCCTTAGCAACCTTTCTTCTCTCTTTCTCCACTTGGTCTTGTTCTTTCTTGAAAAGCCACAAGATAGTATCATTGTTGTGAGGAGTTAATTCCTCAAGAGAGAATCTCCTAGAGCTTAGGAAAGCTATCCTTTCACTCCTGAGCTGCTGATCAGCTTCTTCTTTCTTTCTCTTCCTTTCTTCCTCTAAGGCTAACCTTACTGCTCCTTCTTCTTGCTCAATCCGCAGCAGGGTTACCTTTTCTAACTCAATTGTTCCTCTAGTGGTAGCAGTAGTACATCTTCACTAGCAGCGCCGAGATTGACAAGTCTGTCAATGATCTCCACCCTCCTTCTATTGTTGATAGCCTCTTGGTTGGCTACCGCTGCTTTGCTACTTGCAGCTACTAGTTTCCTAGTGGGGAGTCTACCTTTTCTTTTCAGCTTTTCCAACCTTTCTTCCTCTAGCAGCTCTTCCGCAGTCATCATCCTCTTCCCTGTGGTGTCTTCGGAAGTTTGAGACTTGGGAGGTTCTTGTGTAGAGGTTTCAGGTTGAGAGGTGGAGATTGGAGCATGTGGTAATAATGGTGTTTGAGTGAGGGGTAGGTTGAGAAAGTCCTCACTATTTACCTCACATGCTAGTTCAAGAATTGCATATGTGATTATTAGATCATCGGATAGAGAAAATAAGCTTTCCGTAGCTTTTATCTCCGCTTCGGAAGTTTGAATAAATTCTTCTGAGGCCATGACTTCAGCTTCAGAAGTTTGTGGAATTGCACTATCTATCCAGACTATTTCAGTTGCTGGGCCATTAGTCCTCATTTCCCCTTTGAATTTAATCTCACGTTCAATTTGGACCTTATGTTGAGCAACTTCTTGGACAGTGGTAGAAGGTGCAGTCAACCTTTGAAGCTCTTTAGCTCCGAAGTATACCATCGCAACATCTGGACTTGGCTGTTCAATAGAAGATCCCATCACGAACTTAGGAAAGAACCTGTTTAGCTCTTTGAGCATCCTTGGGTCCATTTGAAGAATGATTGGAGAAGCCTCAGGGAAAACTATTGCTTGTTGAGCAGGATATCTTGAAGTCAATGTGAAAGAGCTAAGCTTTGTGGTTCCTCATGTGTTTGTCTCTGAACACTCTCCCCCTTTTTTGTAGCATTATCTTGAGATCTTGATGAGCTAGAGGAAGAGGTCAAGGAGACCTGAATTGGTACATGCCTAACAGATCTCTTAGTCTATTTCTCAGCTAGTTTGGCCTTGAGATTTTCAATCTCAAGTTGCTGAGTGGCAAACCTATCCTCTAAAGTCTTAACCGTGAATTCAAGGTTTGAGACTTTAGAAAGTAGGTCTCTTATGGTGAGTTGCAGACTTCCCTCATCTTCTTTTGAAGAATCATGGGGAGATGAGGTAACATACCTAGTATGTTCATTCTCACCACCAGATGTGGTTTCTTAGCACCCTTGTTTCCCTTGCCTAATAATGTCTCTTTTAGAGTCATCAAAGGGCATGGTTGTCGTAGATTCAGTCTCAGAGATGTTACCACTGTCCTGAAGGTCCAATGAGGCTCTTTCAGTAGTGGCAGCTGAATCTACATGAGTCTCGTCCACATCAGTCGGACTCACCTCAGTTTGGGCTTGCTAATGGGGGCTAGAGATAAGAGATCTCTCTAGGCTCAGTTGATCCTTAAGAGGGTGTAGTGGATCAACTTCATTGCCTTGAAGAGACATAATCTCTTCATCATTTCCTACTAATAGGTCGGTAAAGGATATGGAAGTTATGCCTAATGACCCGGGACCTTGATCAATGTCTAATGGCATTGAGCCTATGATGGGGTTGTCCCTTTTTGGCTGCTCGGGAGAGTATAGAGACTCATCCTGAGGGTTTTCAGCTTGGGTTTGGGGCTCATGGGATTGAGACTGAGGAGACTCAATACCCATATTGAGGTCAATAGTGAAGGAAGGTGGGACCTCTGACTGAGTGGGAGACCATGTTTCCAGTCTAGCCTTTTTGGGTTGAACAGGGGGGACTTGTTCAATCAGAGGAGATTGAACAAGGGTTCGTTTGGATCGTCTCTGATATGTTATTTTGATGGGGTGAGAAGGTAGAGTTGGCATAGTAAGGGTTATTGCTGGTGTGGGTTCATCACCTATGGGGTTAACAGGGATGCCACCACGAGCTATATGCTCAATCATACCTAGAAGAAGGCTCAATGTGAGGAACAAGTAGAGCAGCTGCACAGACAAGCTTGCTTTGGTCCAGCTCATAGTTACTGATGTGCTAAATGAACCGGTGATACATGTAAAATGTTTCCCTTTGAAGGTTCCCCATCAGATTGGTCAGCACAAACTTTGAATAATTGAATCGGAGGCCTTTTACGAACCCATGAACTAGGCATCCTAGTTCATATGGGATTTGATCCCATCCCCCAGACTTGTTTGACAAGCAGTGGAGAACTATGTGAAGCTGGAACTTCCAGTTGTAGGAGAAGTTAAACTTGTACACAGTTGACCTGCACACATCACCACCATATCCTATTTGGGTATATGTGTCATCCAGGTCTGCTTTGGGGAACTCTGTAGGAGAGCCTTCATCATGAAGCTCTAAATGCTCCCTGATGATCTGTTCAAATATGATCTATTCCTGATCACATATGCTTGACCTAAGAACCCTAACTCCGTTCAGGGTTTCAATATGAGCATTTCCCTAAAATTCTGCCATGTGATTTGAGTAGACAATGGGGTTAACGGTTAGGCAGTGTAGTATGTAGATTGGGTAAGAAAGGAGATGATTTCAGAGAAGTCAGCATCCCTGGAAGAGTCAAGGAGTGCGACCTGGTTGCGCTGAGGGTTTAGTGCCATTTTTGGGAAAAGTTGCAGAGGAAATGAGTTGGAATTTGGGTAGATTGAAGACGAAGGAACCTTTGGGCAGTAAAATTGGTAAAAATATTAAAGAAGTGAGTCGGGGTTATTTAAATGAGTGAAAAGGCGGTTTGGTGGTTGGATAAGGTGAAAAGATGGTTTAGGGTAAGATGTGACAAGGGCGGTAAGGTTAAATCCATTTAAATATTCCAACATCATTAATAAAATCTTTGCTTTTTACAGAGTTGGGCCCAAAAGATTTCCGTTACACAGTAAAGCTTTCTTCCGAGTATAAAGCATTTCCGAAGGTAATCTTCTTCCGAAGCCAACCTTACTTCCAAAGGTAAATTTTACTTTCGAGAGTAAAAAGGTCTTCCGAGTGAAGAAGTTTATAAGTTTCAGAAGTAGATCTGATATTTCATTAAATTCTTCTTCCGAGACTAAAAACTCTTCGAAAGATAAGATTTTCCAAGGAGAAATGTCTTTTCGGAAGATATATATGACATCTTTCGATAATTTCTCTTCGAAAGAGTTTATACTTGGTAAAATTTTGAAGAAAAACCTTTTGCAACAGGGCTTAGATTGTTTTTGACAAAGACAAGACACATTTTGAAAAGGTTTTTCAAATGAGATGGACTAATCAATGTTTATCATCCCAATTGCTGTAATAAGATACTTGAATCTTTGTTCATCAAATGCTTTGGTGAACAAATCAGCATATTGTTCATTTGAATCAACTTTGATTAGTTTAATTAGATTTTTCTCATGAATATTTCTAATGAAATGATACCTGATATCAATGTGCTTTGTCTTGGAGTGCTTGACTGGATTTTCTGTAATGCAGATAGCACTATTATTGTCAATGTGGATAGGAGTGCTCATGAAGTTGAATCCATAATCTGTCATCTGGTTTTTAATCCACAGCAGCTGAGCACAACAACTAGTAGCAGCAATGTATTCAGCTTCAGCAGTAGATGTTGAGACACAGGATTGCTTCTTGCATTGCCATGAGATGATCCTTCAACCAAGAAATTGACATCCTCCTGATGTTGTTTTTTTGTTGATATTGCAGCCACCATAGTCACTATTAGAATAGCCATAGAGATTCAAATTATTGTTCCTTGGATACCAAAGACCCAGTTTAGGTGCTCCTTTGAGGTATCTAAGGATTCTCTTGGCAGCAACTAGGTGAGACACCTTTGGAGCAGCCTGATATCTTGCACAGATGCATGTTCCAAACATAATATCAAGTCTACTTGCTGTGAGATACATCAGAGAACCAATGATTGCCCTATACTGATGTTGATCAGTATCCTCCTGCTCAGAGTCAGGACAAAGATTGTGATTTCTGGGTATATGTGTCTTAGCTGGCTTACAATCTTTCATATCAAATCTTTTTAAATTTTCGGATACATATTTAGATTGATTGATAAAGAATCCTTCCTTCATTTGCTTTACCTGAATTCCAAGGAAAAAGTCCATTTTTCCCATGGAACTCATCTCAAATTTCTTCTTCATGATGCTTTCAAAGTCTTTGCACATTTGGTCATTTGAGGAACCAAATATGATGTCATCAACATAGACTTATACGAGCAAGATGTCTTTCCTAGACTTTCTTATGAATAAGGTCTTGTCAATGGTACCTCTAGTGTATCCATTGTTAAGGAGAAACTGAAACAAAGTCTCATACCACAGCCTAGGTACTTAGTGCAACGCATAGAGAGCTTTATCCAATTTGCACACATAGTTGGGGTGCTATGGGTCTTCAAATCATGGAGGCTGGCATACATAGACTTCCCTATCTATATCCCCATATAGAAAAGCACACTTGACATCAAGATGGTAGACAGTAAAATTCTTGGATGCAGCATAAGCAAGAAAGATCCTCACAGCCTTTAGTCTTGCAACAGGTGCGAAGACATCAGTGTAATCAATTCCCTCCTCTTGAGTGTATCCTTGAACTACCAGTCTTGCCTTGTTCTTGATGATCAAGCCTCTGTCATCTCTCTTGTTTCTGAAAACCCATTTAGTGCCTATTGGTACTTGACCGGATAGTAGCGGACATAAGTTCCAAACCTTTTGTCTTTTGAATTGAAGCAATTCCTCTTGCATTGATTCAACCAAGCTACTCTCTTTCAAGGCTTCTTCTACCTTCTTAGGTTCCACCTGAGATAAAAAGCATGAATACAGGCAGACATTCTCATTGTGAGTTTGTCCCCTTGTTCTCACGCATTCAGAGACATCTCTAATGATGTTTTCAGCCGGATGAGTGTTGTGAATTCTGAGCCTAGGGATCACATCCAGTTGCATGGATAGATCCAGATTGGAAAGGTTTGGCTGGAAGTTTTGAACACTTAGTCCAGCTGATGTTTCATACTCATTCAATAAAGACTGATTGAATGAAGGAGAAACAACATCAATATCAGTTAGCTGTGAAGCAGCATTGACAGTTGCTTGTTCCTTCAAAATGCTACTTTCATCAGCTTGGTGTTGTACATTGTCACCGGATGAGTTTTGATGCTCACTTTGTTGACAACATGTTGAAGCTCCACTGGTTCCTGAGATAGTTAAGCTATCAGATCTGCCAATTGTGGGAGCTTGATTTTCAGCAACTCTTGGAGAACTTGGAAGAGGTCTGGGTAACTCAAACAGCTGATCATCATCAGAATCACTTTGAGTACATGTTCCAGCTGACACATTCTCACAAGATGGTTTAGAATAGTTTGGAAACAATTCTAAATCAAAAATATGATGAGGTCCATTCCCCCTAACACAAGGAGTGTGCTCATTAACAATAATGTTGGATGATTCTTCAAATTGTTGATTTTTGATGTTATACACTCTATAAGCAATAGAGGTAGAGGAATATCCAACAAAGATAGCATCATCTGACTTTTCAGCAAATTTTGCCAAATTTTCCTTTGTGTTAAGTATGGTACACCTGCTGCCAAAGGACCTACAAAAGCAAATGAATAGTGGCCTCTTGTTCCATAACTCATAAGCAGTATTTACATGTGGCTTAACTACAAGAACCCTATTCTGCACATAACATGCAATTCTGACTGCCTCTGTCAAGAATGTTAGAGGCAGCTTTGAATCAGCTAACATAGTTCGAGCAGCCTCAATAAGTGTCCTATTTCACCTCTCAGCAACACCATTTTGTTGAGGAGTTATAGGAGCACTATATTGTCTGGCAATCCCTTTTGAGTTACAGAATGAGTCAAGAATTTGATTCTTAAACTCAGTCCCTTGATCACTTGTAAATATTTTAACCTAGTGATCAACTTGATTTTCTATTTTAAGAATAAAAGCTTTTAAAGTTTCAGCAGTTTCATCTTTAGTTTTTAAAAAGAATACCCATGTAAATCTAGTAAAATCATCAACAATCACAAGGCAGTATGAATTCCTTCCAATGTTCATTATACTTGTGGGACCAAATAGATCCATGTGCAATAAGTGTAATGGAGTAGTGATAGAGTTAACTTCTTTGGATTTATGAGATGCTCTATGTTGCTTTCCTTTCAGACATGCAACACAGTTATCTTTGAAGAAAAATTCCTTTTTAGGCACACTATGTACCTAGTTATTTTTAACCAATTTGTTCATGGTTTTAAAATTAACATGACACATTCATTTATGCCATAGAGTTGACTCATCACCATCAGCTTTGGAAAGAAAGCATGATACTTTACCCAGTGGGGAAGCATTATTCAAATCTAGCTTGTACATATCCTCTTTCCTGGGATCTAAGAAGCACCAATTCCAGAGGAATTGTCATCCCGGATTTGAGGATAATGCACTCATGTTTTGTGAAAAGCATTTGGTGCTTTTGATCACAGAATTGAGAAACACTTAAAAGATTGTGTTCAAGCTGATTGACAAAGTTTACTTTGTCTACTTTTAAATTGCCATTGGATATACTCCCTCTGCCAGAAATATATCCTCCGGCCTCACCTCCAAACTGAACAGGACCTCCATCAAAATGTTGAAATTGTAAAAAAAGAGATATGTTCCCAGTCATGTGCCTGGAGCATCCACTATCCGCAATCCATACATTGTCATTCTTGTCATATGGATGTCCTTGCACATAAGGTGAAAATGTTAGTTTTTATTGGAAACCCAAGCCTTGTTGGTCTTGGGTTTTTTTAATGATGATGACATAATTGAACCAAAATATATGCATGAGGGTTCAATGGATGTCTGATATGCTCCAAATTATACATAAAAATCCTATCAAAAGCACATCAATTATTCCTCAATATCTCCCTTAAAATGATGAATATGAATGTTAAATTGTGTTTTTAGGTGTTTCAAAGGGCAAGATGGACAAAAGAAGCATATTTGACAAGAAATTGAAGTAATCCGAGCTTTGAAGTCCAAGCATGGGGTCATGCCTCACAAAGCACGCCCCCATGCCTTGCCTGAAACACACCCCCGTGCTAAAAATGACACACCCCCGTGTTTGGACATTTGACAAGACAAAAAGTACTGTCCCCTAAAAGCAAGCACGGGGCCGTGCCCATAAGACACGGGGTCGTGCCCCACCTTCAACACGGGGCCGTGCCCCATCAAGCACGGGGCCATGCCCGACACAAACTGCACGTACGAGCCGACCGACTTTTGTAAGCATTGTACTAGCACGGGGCCGTTCTTAAACACTCCTGAAAGCCTATAAATAGAAGCCTAAGTTCACAATTATTGGCAAGCTTTGGTGGGAGAGTTACCTTGCAGAATTATCTCGAGATTCAAGTTTTTAAGACCATTTGGAGGCTCAGGAGGTGCATACAACACTTGGAAGAAGCTCGGGATCGTCTAAACGTCATCCATTGTGGATTATCGGTTTGATTGTTCCACTTCACCGATGATTTCATATCTATCTTCTTTGTTATCTGTTGTTATGTTCAAGCTCATTATGAGCTAAACTCTTATTATCATCCTAATTGGATGAAACATATGTAATTTGTGATGAACTAATGGTGTGATATATATTATGTTAATGTTATGGTGGTCTTGGAAAAACTTTTGATGGGTAGCATCTACATTTGAATGGGAAGTTATAAATTTATGGTTTGTGATTGTGATTGTCATGCACGGTTGAAAAACGTATGATCAACTTTCATTTGTGAAATCGGTCTTCATAATAAATCCATGGCTAGTGAAGGAGAAATGGTTATTAGAAATTATATCACCTTAACGTTCTGATCATTTACGGGTTTCCATTTTTAGTTTGAGAAATCTACAGTAATTGTTACGGTTTTCTAAAATTAATGGTATGTTAGGAAGGAACCTGTTCAACTCTCTTTTTAACTTTATGTGACATCCGTCACCTTAAGGTCCGTCAATTAACGAGATTGTCCGTTATCTATTCTTTGATCGATCAATCCTCATCCTTATTTGACTCTTTATGTGGATATCATGTGTGCATTATTATCATGGTGTGTGTATTCGTTATAATCCTATGTTAACCTTAAAAGACTTTTAAAACTTTTATTTTAGAAACCGTCAAATATATCATTTTATATATATATTAAATGTTTTTAACATAACCATTTCTTAAGTCATGACAACATTAAATGTACTTTTACAATTAAAATAAAACATCTAATAAAGTCGTTTTTCAACCGAACCAAATTTGGGAAAACTCGTGGGTTAAGTGCAGGGACTAAACTTGTAATTTTGTAAACTTGGGCTGGGTATAAATACCCCTTACCAGCCCTAAGCCTTCACTTTCACCATCTTCTTCATCTTCATCCTCTCAACACACACAAAATCTTCATTCTAGCACCGAATCCTACCCGTGTGGTCTTGTTTTCTTCGTCTAGACGTCCTCTACAACATAGACTACTCATTTCTAGCAGGTAGTCATCTTTGGTTGTCCATTTTCTAGCCTTTTCACGGCTGTCCAAAACTAGGGTTTCGGGTGTTCGGGTTCAACCCAAACACACAAGGTCGTATGGGTGCGTGTGAGGTCTTTTTGCTTGTGTTTCATGTTTGTGTATGTTTGTTGAGTGTTTCTGGAGGTCCTTGTGGTGTAAAACCCGTGTTTAGAGCAGCTCGGGGGCTGCTCAGCCCGACCACAGTCGTGATTCTGCAGATCAGGCGACTGGGTCTACCATGCGATTGAGACGTGCGACTTAGTGGGTCGTGCGACTGAATCATGCGTCTGAGTCAATCATGCGACTGGGTTGTGCGACTAGGGATGTTGTGCGACTGAGTGTTTGTATGCGATTGAGTCATGCGTGCGAATGAGTGTATGCGATTGAGTCATGCGATTGAGTGATTGTGTGCGATTGAGTCAGGTGACCGACTGAATGTGTGCGATTGTGCGTGATTCGCACGATTGGAGTCCAATCGCACGAATGAAGGTTCAATCGTACGAAAGAGCTAATTCGCACGATTGAAGGTTGATTCGTGCGTATGGAGGTTGAGTCGTGCGATTGGGTGTTGTGTGGTACGACTGAAGGCCAGTCATACGAATGAAGGCTCAATCGTACGAATGAAGCTGATTCGCACGATTGAGGGTTGATTCGTACGAATGGAGGTTGAGTCGTGCGTCTGGCCTTGTTATGCGACTGAAATTGTTGTGTTTGATCTCCTTGTGCGTGATGTGAGTATGACGTGTGATGTTGAGGTAACATTAACACAATAGCCATTGTTCGGCCACAAAGATTAAAGTCAACGCGAAAAAGGGCACAAATACTATTTTAAACAAATTAAACTGACGCTTTACAACCAACAACCGACTTATAACTATGGACACATATTCAATATTTCTTCAATAACAATGAGACTTTTACTCAAATATCATCATCGATGGCGACAATGTCTTGTACTTGGATCTACATAAGATCTCGTACGTGTGTCTGTTTATGTGTGTTATACGCGATCCAGCCGATACGACCCGAACCGACCCATCATTATTGCGCGCTAATATATCATATCATTAATGCGTTACAATAACTGTCAATAGGTGTTTGACTGTTTATTTGCATTCAACATTTGGGATTACATCGATCATACATACTTACCACCTAACAAGTGAGTTTCGTGGCCCCTTTTTACGCTTATACAATATTTCAATCATTTACAACTTGGGGGAAAAGTATGCTTACTCATTTTCAATGCTGTACAACTTATATACATTTTACATACAAGGAATCAATGTGATACTGTGTTGCAAGTACTATTTGATACATGCTTGGGTCTGTTGTGTGGTTCTATCTTTGCAACTATTTAATTCCAGTGTGGGAACCGACGGTTAGGTATTGGTAGTACTACTGGGTTGACACCCCCACCCTTGTTCGATGGTATACTAGTTGGTACCATCAGTGGCCAGGAACGGGCCCTTGGGTGAATATATGTCGACAATTTCTTTGTGTACGTCACTAGGTTTGGTTGCAAAGCTCATGTCATGTGAATTTACTTGTGTATATAATTGTATTCACGGTATTCCATTACGCTTACATTATACAACATCACTTACATTTTTATTACATAAACCTGCGAGCTCACCAACAATTATGTTGACCGTTTTAAGCATATCTTTTCAGGTGATCATGCAAGTCCAGGATTCTAGGTGTGCTGCCTTAGTGGAGACCCTAGGATGCATTTTTGGGACTTAACATGTTTTGATAAACAATCTTTTGAACAATGTTAACAGTTGTAAACAATTATCATCTTTTGGAAACTTGTTCCCGGGTTGTGGGAATTAACATTTACAAATTCATCTTATGTGAATATGTGTATCTTTATCATGTTGCTTATGGCTATGTTGTCGTGAACATTGACTAAACACGACACAAGTCCCCTTGTTGTCGGGTGTCGTCATGACACGCTTGTCATCATACATATATATTGCTCTCTATCGCTTACCATGTGTTATGACGATCCCGGTCTCGTTACATCCCCGTGTTTCCGCTTTTAGCGGGGGTGTGACAGATTGGTATCAGAGCCATTGGTTATAGAGAATTAGGCAATACGCTTGACCTAGACTATAACCTAGGAACCTTCATGTAGATTTGCATGCTAGGACTCTGTATGCATATTATATCTCGTGTATGTGTTCCTCGCTGCTTGATTTGTTCATCTATTTGTTATGTGATCTTTCCACCCTATGAGAGAGCCCTTGTGCTCACTCTTTTATGGGATGCTTCTATTGAATCTTCCGTTCCCTCTGCGCGCCGAGTTAGTTTATCAGATCCGGGTATTAAACCCGAAGAGATCTTCACAGATCATGCTATTGCGCTTGACCTTGAACATTGAGAATAACCCCGAGGAGGCTATGTCTGAAACCTCGAAAGAGGAAGGAAATAGACAACCTCCGCTAGACTAAACGTGATTGTATACATGGACTTACAATTGTTGTGATGGATTATCATTGAACATTATCAATTCATGGTGTGTGAACTGCACGAATTGCATGCGATGTGTGGTGACAATAAGTGTGATATTGACATGGAATAATGGACTTGATGAGTGTTATGGATATACACTTTCAATTGATTTAAACTTATGTGTTTACTTTTCTATGATTAGAACATGCCGCCTCGAAGAGTTACCCGTAGCAATAGTGGCCGGAGTGAAGCCTCAAGGGGCAGAGGCCGAGGCAGAGGCAGAGCACCAAGAACAAACGATGCTCCTGCCAGTAACAGTCAAGGAACAGGGAACGCCGACATGGCAGCCCTGATCGCTCAGCAATTGGCCGCATTGATTCCTACTATCGTGGCCCAAGTGAGCGACGCACTCCAACAACACCACCCTCACGAGGATGGTGACAACGATGATAGAGCCCAAGGTGGAATCGAAACTGAGACGGGAAACGGAAACCCGACCGGAAACGAGAGCAACCAGGAAACCGGGAATGGTGTTACTGCCGGTATTGAGACTGGGGTGGTTAATGCTTGTCGGGGATGTTCGTAAAAAGAGTTTGTGGCTTGCAAACCGAGGGAATTCGATGGGAAAGGTGGGGCGATAGCCCTAACCAGGTGGTTGGAAAAGATGGAGGCAGTGATAGATATTAGTGAGTGCCTCGACAGTCAAAGGATCAAGTATGCCATTTGTTCACTATAGGGTAAGGCCCTAACCTGGTGGAACACCCAGGTTCAAGCTCGAGGAAGAGAATCTGTGATGCACATGTCATGGGATGAATTCAAGGCTTTGATCACTGAGGAATACTGCCCACTCAACGAGATGCAGAAACTAGAGCATGAATTCTGGAATCATGCTATGGTAGGGGCAGGGCATGCAGCTTATACCGATCGTTTTCATGAGCTGGAAAGGTTGGTTCCGCACTTGGTCACGCCTGAATCAAAGAGGATCGAGAGGTACATTTGGGGACTTGCGCCTCAAATTATAGCGATGGTTACAGCAGCTGCTCCTCCTACTATTCAAAGCGCAATTCTGAAAGCTGGCGCTTTGACTGATGAGATGGTTAGAACTGGGGTTTTGGGCAGAGGAGCAGAGAAGCGAAAGGATGTTGGGGAATCGAGCCGGTCGGGTGCCGGGAAATTTGAGAAGAGGGCTAAACCGACCAAGAATTTTGTTGGCCGTGTCTCAGGCCAGGAGAGAGTATGTGGGGCCGCACCCCAAATGTGATAGGTGCAATTATCATCATCCCCCAGGGACGCAGTGCCGGGTGTGCGCGAACTGTAGGCGCCCGGGTCATTTGGCGAGAGACTGTAGAACTGCGCTGAATCTTGTAGCACCCGTCGACGCGGTTAACCCCGTCGGGAATGCAATGGCTTGCTTTGAGTGTGGGAGCCCCGATCATTACAGAAACATGTGCCCCAGGCTGAATCGGGCACCGGGTCAGCAAGGAAACAACCAGCAGCAGGTGATGGCTATCGCTGGGAATCAAGGCCCGACTAATCAGGGGAATGCAGCTCGGGGACGGGCATTCGTCATTGGGGCCAATGATGCTCGTCAGGACCCGAATGTTGTCACGGGTACGCACTTACTCAATCATCACTTCGCATCTATATTATTTGATATTGGAGCAAACAATAGTTTCATATCTTCTGAGTTTGTACAATTGCTTGGTTTGAGTCCTAGTAGGCTGGAAACTAGCTACTCTGTAGAAATGGCCAACGGTAGGGTTGTTCAGGCCGATGAGATTATTAGGAAGTGCTCGTTGACATTGGAGGATCATGCTTTCGATATAGACTTGATACCCTTCGAGTTAGGAAGCTTCGATGTGATTGTCGGTATGGATTGGTTGTCGCAAAATGGAGCAGAGATTGTCTGTCGGGACAAAGTAGTACGTATCCCTATGCCAAACGGGGAAGTACTCAAGGTTCAAGGAGAACGACCGGGTAAGAACTTAAAGCTTATTTCCTGCATGAAAGCACACCAGAGCTTACGAAAGCAGTGTTATGCTTTTCTGGCTCATGTGGTTGAAAAGAAAGACGAAGAAAGGAAACTGGTGGATATTCCAGTGGTATGGGATTACCTAGAAGTATTTCCAGATGACTTGTCTGGTTTGCCTCCTCCACGACAGGTGGAATTCCGTATAGAGTTGGTTCCTGGAGCTACACCGGTAGCAAAAACGCCATATCGACTAGCGCCATCCGAGATGCAAGAGTTGTCTGGTCAGCTACAGGAACTACTGGAGAAGGGTTTTATTCGACCGAGTCATTCACCGTGGGGAGCGCCGGTACTATTTGTCAAGAAGAAGGATGGATCGTTCCGTATGTGCATCGATTACCATGAACTGAACAAGTTGACGGTGAAGAACCGATATCCTCTCCCCAGGATCGACGATTTATTTGATCAGCTGCAAGGAGCTTCGTATTTTTCAAAGATTGATCTACGTTCTGGTTATCATCAGCTAAGGGTTTTCGAGGATGACATACCGAAGACTGCGTTCAGGACTCGTTATGGGCACTATGAGTTCTTGGTCATGCCGTTCGGGTTGACCAACGCACCAGCTGTGTTTATGGATCTGATGAATCGGGTATGCAAACCTTACTTGGATAAGTTCATGATCGTGTTCATAGACGATATACTTATATACTCCCGATCAAAGGAGGATCATGTAGAACATCTTCGGGCAATTCTGGATCTGCTACGAGAAGAGAAACTTTTCGCCAAATTCTCAAAGTGTGAATTTTGGCTGCGAGAAGTGAAGTTTTTGGGTCATGTGGTTAATGAGGACGGGATTCATGTAGACCCCGGCAAGATCGAAGCGGTGAAGAAGTGGGATACGCCCCAGACACCATCAGAGATACGACAATTTTTAGGATTGGCCGGTTATTATCATCGCGAATTTCTCAAAGATCGCTCAACCGTTAACCCTGCTTACTCAGAAAGACAAGAAGTTTGACTGGGGATATGCACAAGAGCAAGCGTTCCAAACGTTGAAAGAAAGTTGTGCAACGCGCCTATACTGTCTCTCCCAGACGGAACAGATGATTTTGTGGTATAATGCGATGCGTCACATCAAGGATTGGGATGTGTACTAATGCAGAAGGATAAGGTGATTGCCTACGCTTCGCGACAGCTTAAAGTGCACGAAAAGAACTACACCACTCATGATCTTGAGTTGGGCGCTGTAGTATTTGCACTCAAGATTTGGAGGCATTACTTGTATGGAACCAAATGCATCATCTTCACTGATCATAAGAGCCTTCAACATATTCTGGATCAGAAGGAACTCAATATGCGCCAACGACGTTGGGTAGAGCTTCTTAGTGACTACGACTGTGAAATCCGGTATCATCCGGGGAAAGCTAACGTGGTGGCTGATGCTTTGAGCCGTAAAGAACGTGTGAAACCACTGCGTGCACGAGCGTTGGGATTGACCATCCAAACCAACTTGAAAGCTCATATCCAAATTGCACAAAGTGAGGCATTGAAAGAAGAAAACCTTGCGGGAGAAGAATTCCGGGGGTTAGACAAACAGATGATTCGCAAGGATGATGGTATTCAGTACTTCATGGATCGCATATGGGTACCCAAATGGGGAGGTGTTCGTATCTTAGTCATGGATGAAGCCCACAAGACGCGATACTCTATTCATCCTGGTGCAGACAAGATGTATTATGATCTCAAGGATCTGTACTGGTGGCCAGGCATGAAGAAAGACATTGCCTTATACGTCAGCCGATGCTTGACGTGTTCGAAAGTCAAAGCTGAACATCAAAACCATCAGGATTATTACAGCAACCTGAAATTCCCGAGTGGAAATGGGAGAACATAGCTATGGATTTCATTACCAAACTCCCTAGAACAAGCAGCTGTCATGACTCGATATGGGTCATTATTGATCGAATGACGAAATCAGCACATTTCTTGCCTATCCGAGAAGATTACAAGATGGATAAGTTGGCGAGATTGTACATCAAAGAGGCCGTGACACGGCACGGGGTGCCGGTGTCAATCATATCCGACCGTGATAGCCGATCCACTTCACGTTTTTGGCAGACACTACAGAAAGCGATGGGCACTCGGTTAGACATGAGTATAGCCTATCACCCCCAAACAGATGGCCAAAGTGAACGAACTATACAGACGCTAGAAGACATGTTGAGAGCGTGTGTAATCGATTTTGATGGTAGTTGGGATGCTCATCTACCGTTGATTGAGTTCTCCTACAACAACAGCTACCATACAAGCATTGGATGTGCTCCATTTGAAGCGTTGTGTGGAAGGAAATGCAGATCTCCCGTTTGTTGGGCCGAAATTGGTGAAAGTCAGCTAACAGGCCCAGAGATCATTCAAGAAACAACAGACAAGATTTTCCAAATCAAAGATCGACTTAAAGCCGCGCGAGATCGCCAAAAGAGCTATGCCGACAATCGTCGGAAGCCTCTAGAATTCAACGTTGGGGATCGTGTGTTACTCAAAGTCTCCCCTTGGAAAGGAGTCGTTCGATTCGGAAAGAAAGGGAAGTTAGCCCCAAGATACGTTGGACCATTTGAGATCACTGAGAGAATCGGTCCAGTGGCTTACCGGTTAAGGTTGCCACAAGAGCTTAGCGGTGTGCATGATACTTTTCACGTGTCAAACCTCAAGAAATGTTTGGCCGATGAATCCCTTCACGTGCCAATCGAGGAAATCAAGATCGATGACAAGCTTCATTTTGTTGAGGAACCCATTGAGATCAGGGATCGAAAGGTCAAGCAACTGAAGCGCGTAAGGTGGAATTCAAAACGAGGGCCAGAGTTTACATGGGAACGTGAAGATCAGATGAAACTCAAATATCTACATCTTTTCGAGGATGATACTCTTGGACCTAACTCCAGCTGAATTTCGGGACGAAATTCTCTCAACTGGGGGATACTGTGACATCCGTCACCTTAAGGTCCGTCAATTAACGAGATTGTCCGTTATCTATTCTTTGATCGATCATTCCTCATCCTTATTTGACTCTTTATGTGGATATCATGTGTGCATTATTATCATGGTGTGTGTATTCGTTATAATCCTATGTTAACCTTAAAAGACTTTTAAAACTTTTATTTTAGAAACCGTCAAATATATCATTTGATATATATATTAAATGTTTTTAGCATAACCATTTCTTAAGTCATGACAACATTAAATGTACTTTTACAATTAAAATAAAACATCTAATAAAGTCGTTTTTCAACCGAACCAAATTTGGGAAAACTCGTGGGTTAAGTGCAGGGACTAAACTTATAATTTTGTAAACTTGGGCTGGGTATAAATACCCCTTACCAGCCCTAAGCCTTCACTTTCACCATCTTCTTCATCTTCATCCTCTCAACACACACAAAATCTTCATTCTAGCACCGAATCCTACCCGTGTGGTCTTGTTTTCTTCGTCTAGACTTCCTCTACAGCTTAGACTACTCATTTCTAGCAGGTAGTCGTCTTTGGTTGTCCATTTTCTAGCCTTTTCACGGCTGTCCAAAACTAGGGTTTCGGGTGTTCGGGTTCAACCCGAACACACAAGGTCGTATGGGTGCGTGTGAGGTCTTTTTGCTTGTGTTTCATGTTTGTGTATGTTTGTTGAGTGTTTCTGGAGGTCCTTGTGGTGTAAAACCTGTGTTTAGAGCAGCTCGAGGGCTGCTCAGCCCGACCACAGTCGCGATTCTGCAGATCAGGCGACTGGGTCTACCATGCGATTGAGCCGTGCGACTGAGTGGGTCGTGCGACTGAATCATGCGTCTGAGTCAATCGTGCGACTGGGTTGTGCGACTAGGCATGTCGTGCGACTGAGTTGTGCGACTGAGTGTTTGTATGCGATTGAGTCATGCGTGCGAATGAGTGTATGCGATTGAGTGATTGTGTGCGATTAAGTCGGGTGACCGACTGAATGTGTGCGATTGTGTGTGATTCGCACGATTGGAGTCCAATCGCACGAATGAAGGTTCAATCGTACGAAAGTAGCTAATTCGCACGATTGAAGGTTGATTCGTGCGTATGGAGGTTGAGTCGTGCGATTGGGTGTAGTGTGGTACACTGAAGGCCAGTCATACGAATGAAGGCTCAATCGTACGAATGAAGCTGATTCGCACGATTGAGGGTTGATTCGTACGAATGGAGGTTGAGTCGTGCGTCTGGCCTTGTTATGCGACTGAAATTGTTGTGTTTGATCTCCTTGTGCGTGATGTGAGTATGACGTGTGATGTTGAGGTAACATTAACACAATAGCAATTGTTCGGCCACAAAGATTAAAGTCAACGCGAAAATGGGCACAAATACTATTTTAAACAAATTAAACTGACGCTTTACAACAACCAAACCGACTTATAACTATGGACACATATTAAATATTTCTTCAATAACAATGAGACTTTTACTCAAATATCATCATCGATGGCGACAATGTCTTGTACTTGGATCTACATAAGATCTAGTACGTGTGTCTGTTTATGTGTGTTGTACGCGATCCAGCCGATACGACCCGAACCGACCCATCATTATTGCGCGCTTATATATCATATCATTAATGCGTTACAATAACTTTCAATAGGTGTTTGACTGTTTATTTGCATTCAAAATTTGGGATTACATCGATCATACATACTTACCACCTAACAAGTGAGTTTTGTCGCCCCTTTTTACGCTTATACAATATTTCAATCATTTACAACTTGGGGGAAAAGTATGCTTACTCATTTTCAATGCTGTACAACTTATATACATTTTACATACAAGGAATCAACGTGATACTGTGTTGCAAGTACTATTTGATACATGCTTGGGTCTGCTGTGTGGTTCTATCTTTGCAACTATTTAATTCCAGTGTGGGAACCGACGGTTAGGTATTGGTAGTACTACTGGGTTGACACCCCCACCCTTGTTCGATGGTATACTAGTTGGTACCATCAGTGGCCAGGAACGGGCCCTTGGGTGAATTATGCCGACAATTTCTTTGTGTACGTCGCTAGGTTTGGTTGCAAAGCTCATGTCATGTGAATTTACTTGTGTATATAACTGTATTCACGGTATTCCATTACGCTTACATTATACAGCATCACTTACATTTTTATTACATAAACCTGCGAGCTCACCAACAATTATGTTGACCGTTTTAAGCATATCTTTTCAGGTGATCATGCAAGTCCAGGATTCTAGGTGTGCTGCCTTAGTGGAGACCCTAGGATGCATTTTTGGGACTTAACATGTCTTGATAAACAATCTTTTGAACAATGTTAACAGTTGTAAACAATTATCATCTTTTGGAAACTTGTTCCCGGGTTATGGGAATTAACATTTACAATTTCATCTTATGTGAATATGTGTATCTTTATCATGTTGCTTATGGCTATGTTGTCGTGAACATTGACTAAACACGACACAAGTCCCCTTGTTGTCGGGTGTCGTCATGACACGCTTGTCATCATACATATATATTGCTCTCTATCGCTTACCATGTGTTATGACGATCCCGGTCTCGTTACATCCCCGTGTTTCCGCTTTTAGCGGGGGTGTGACACTTTATGTTATGTTTTCAAAAATCATATATCAAATAGGTCACAAAAGATTCATCTACATTACTAGGGCTTTGATCTAAGAAGTAATATCAGCGTGACGTGATCCTAGTCACTACGGAGCAGAATAGACGAGAAATCGCGCCAACTCATCTTTATAAACATTAACATAATTACATTAGTCAATATCTTTAAATCACACCACCAATTCATCACAGTTACATAAGTGTAGTCTAATTAGGATGATAACCTTTATTCCTTAGTTTTAAATCCAAACGCTTCAATCTTAGTTTACTTTATTTTTACTATTGTTTTTAAAGCCTAAAAATCTTATCAATGCAACTTATCATTTTCTCAAACAAAAACCAAATCTGATAGTCAAATCTCAAGGTTGTTGAGTAGGATAGGTGTGCCCACGGATTGATACTCGATTCTTACCAACACTATATTACCACACGACAGGTACACTTGCCTTTTGTGTGTGTGATTTAGTATTTGTAATAACCAAATAAAATTGAATCTGTGCGAAAAATATTTATCAAAATATATACTATCCGCATCGCATCAATGTCTTTGAAGAAGAAGGTTGGGCTGCAGCATCTTGTTTGATCTTCCGTTCCATCCCTCGGCTGATTAGTGTAGACGAGCTTGTTGAAGCTTGAGCAGCATCCATATTTCTGAGGCTTCTTTCTTCTCGGAAGAAGATTTCACCACCTTTTCTTCTGAAGCAGTCTTCTTCTCGGAAGGTTTCAAATGAACTCTTTTGTTCTTTTGAATTTTCTTCGGCTTATCTTCCGAAGCTATTTTCCCTTCGAAAGAATGAGTTTCTTCCGAAAGCAACTTTGCTTCGGAAATAAGCTTTCCTTTCCTCATCACTTGGGCCATGTGATATGGTCCAAATGTGAAACCCTCCTTGACTCCTTCCTTCTTAAGATTATTTGCATAATGTGTGCTTGCAGGATTGTAGTAACAATATTAAGCCATATGATTTTGCAGACCACACATTATGCATGCAATGTTAACTTTTATAGGATGTGAAGACTGTTGTTTCTTGCATTTCTTGTTTTCATCAACAGTCTTTTCCTTTAGCTTCTGATCCTTCAGTGGAATAGAAATGCTAGTACTACACTCCTTTCCTAGATCAGAGTTTCCCACCACCTAGAATCCAGCTGAGATGAATACACCCTTTTGTTTTGGGTCAATCTTTAGCTTGGACTCAACCACTTTCTTGGAAGCTTTTCTGGCTGCCTTAGCTTGGTTTCTTCTGGCTTTGGTGGTTAGGGGTTGATCATCACTGGTGGAAATAGGTTTATTTACCTGATCCTTCCCTGTGATGGTCTCCATAGTTGCATCATTTTTCAACTCATGGGAAGGTGGGTCAGTAGATGGAATCTCTTGCTATTCAGTTCACATCTTAGTTGTCTAATAAACTCATAAGAATGTGGTGGAGCAACTTCATTGGTTCCCAAACCCCTTTGTTTTGGTAACAGATTTTTGAGTGGGAGGATGATGCAAGAATGTCTTGGAAGTTTTGCTCAGAAATAGCATGCTTCCTAGCTTGAGCCTCAGCTATTACTAGCTAGGCTTGAGCCTCAGTCAATTTGGAGATTAAATATTTGATTTGAGTCTTATAATTGGTATGCTCATGTTTTAAAGAGTACAATTTTCTCTAACTCTTCAATTTTATTTTAATAGTCAGATTCAGCCCTTTTAAAATTAGATATTAGAATATTCAAAGACTAAATATCAGATTTAATTTCCATATTGTAGTCCCGATACATTTTAACTTTAGCAATGCAAGCTGGAGTACAGATGTGTTCAAATACCTTGCTGTCTTCACTTCTAACCATTAATGCTTAAGCAGGGGTGACATCCAGCACCATGAAGCTCCAGTCAACTTCTTGAGCCATAATAGTTGTTTCAGTTGACTTTTCAGCAGCTTTAGGTGTTGTTGGATGTGTGGAAGCTTGAGTGGATTCTGGATTGGATTTGGGAGCCTTGCATTCCCTTGCAAAGTGGCCTAGCTGGTTACAGTTGTAACACTTGGCTTTTGCTTTGTCAAACCCAAACTTGATGTTAGTTGGGTTTTGGGGGAATTGCCTTCCAGTTCTTTTGAAGAACTTCTTCTCCCTGTAAGTTAATAGAGCCATCTGTTGGACAATGTCCATGTATTCAACATCATCCAGGCTGAAACATTCTAGATCATCAAAACAGAATTGAAAATCACTAGGATGTCCATTTCCTGAGACAAAGGCACAGCTATCCTGAAAGGGACTTGGCTGAGCCTGTTGAGACCTTGGAGTCTTAGGGAATGTGATGTATGGCCCGGAAGAATAGGATGGCTGCTGGGAGTAAGTCAGGTAGTGCTAAGGTTGGTGGGTCCTGAGCCTTCAGCAACCATTAAAGCATTGCTAGTAGGAAGGCTTGAGGGTCTGCTCACCTGGTGGCCTTTTTTGTTCTCCATCTCTAAAAGGTATCCATCAAGGATGACATATAGTTCAGTCATGGTGAGGGAGTTCAGATTCTCTGTCCTCTTGATGGAGACATAGTAGAACGTCCACTCATTTGGGTGAGCACTCATGAATTTTCTTGAGATATCTCTCATCTCAAGAGACACTCCCATGGACTGAAGTGAAGAGATAATATTCATGTACCTGAAGTATTGCTGGCTAAGGGTCTCTCCAGCAATATAAGTGAAGTTTTCAAATTGTTGCTTCAGTGAATCTTTCTTGGAGTCATTAGAGCTTGAATACATCTGAGTCAAAGCATCAAAGAGTTCTTTGGCTGACTGGCAATTCTCAAAGCCTATCATGATGGAGTTGGGTATGGCAGACATGAGAACAGTCATAACTTTGCTGTCGATGTCCAGACGTTTGTGGTCTTCATCAAAATAATCTTCAACTGCCTTCTCTATCATAGCACCATTTCTAGAAGGTGCAACAACCTTTGGCTTGTAAGGGCCATTGGTGATAGACTTCCACATCTTGCTGTCTTGAGATCGGATGAAGCCTTCAATACTTCTGCTCCATGATCTGAAGTTTTCAGGGGTGATGATAGGTGCTTTGGTCATCGTCCCCAGTTCACATTCAGACTTTTGGTTGAGGGCCATTTTTGAGTGAGATGAGTGTATGAGTGCTAAAAAGGTTGATTTGGATGGTGAGATCACACAATCTAGAGCCTAAAATGCTCTGATACCAATTGCATGATCGAGTTTGGTCACTCAACACTTATGTTGTCTCTCAAACTCACTGAATCACACTCGGTTAGATGATGCAGAGTCCCTCTAAGAGTTGATAATAATATACTAAATAATCAAAATACAAGAAGATAATTTTCAAGGTACTTGTATATATAACTTCTCAACTCAAAGTATTACAAGAATCTCTTACAAGCATATTACATGAGTTACAATGAGAAACTATATATACTACTACCTATAGCTAGATATTCTTTGATACCAGCTGGAAACCTATGACTTAAGCAAATACTACATTACTAAAGATAAGTTATCTAAGATAAAATATTATCCAAGATTTGGTAGTCATGACATGTCCATGACTTACCTTTTGTCACCATGTAAAGTTGGTAACTGTACTAACTGATAAGGAATGAACAATGGAATAAAGTATGGTCAACTACATGGGCGTAGGAGAGCACCATGCAGTATATCAGAGACTTGCAGCTGAGTGTCAGATGGACCATACTTATGTCCACTGGTTCTTAGTAGGTTCTTTCGAAGGTTAATTGGCTTGGGAAGAACAAGTTCTTCCGAAGCCACTTATACTTCGGAAGAGGCTACTTCTTCCGAGGCTTGAGACATTCTTCAGGCCTTCATACTTCGAAAGATATTGTCTTGATTTCTTCTAAGTGTTGAACTTCAGAAGAAGGAAGACTTTGTCTTCGGACGTTGGAGTTTCTCTTCGGAAGCTCTTTCAGACTTGACCTTTGGAAGCTCATCATTTTCCTTCAGAAGTTCTTCATCAGTTGTACTGTAAGGGTTCCTATAAGTCTGATGCAGCCAAAACATCCAAAGTCTCTCAGTATGCATGCACTGAAGTACAGAAGTAGAAATGCTTCGGATGTTTTACACCATGCATTAGAAAATATTCTAAGTGTAAAATCTTTCGAAGCCAAGACCAACATTTTTCTTCCGAAGACTTTTATAAACATGCTTTTATCTAATGTACTTTACCATAAAGCTGGACCACCTTTCCGCTGCAACTCTGTTCACTCACTAAGTTACATGAGTTGGTGAAAATGTCCATGCTTTTGGTAACTGTACATTGAGGTCTTGAGTCTGAGCTTTCTACTTTATGTAATTTTATCCTTTTTGTAATATATTAGGATGTGAGCTATGGCATGTCATAGTCACTAGTCAAAAGGCAATCTGCCTTTTGACTTATATTTGATTTTGTAGTTATCTAGTCTTATGTATCCAGCTGGCCTTCAAAGTATGGCCGGCTGTAGGATGTAGTATAAAGTATCTCAAGTACTTGTAACTTTCTTTCTATGCTTTGTAATACTTGTAAAAGAACTTGAGAAGCAATATACAGCATTCTTGAAAATCATAAACTTATGTTGTTTGCTATCTTGTTTTGTCTCATATTTTAGTTGTGCTCTTAGTATCTCACTTATAAGTTACAAGTTCCCTATTTGATCTATTAAGTGTTCTAAAGAACTCTCCTCATTGTGTTGTGTTGTAAGTGCATACCCTTAAACGGTCCTGCATCTGGTATCAGAGCATTCCAGGCTCTTGTTTATAAGATCTCACCATCTTAAGATCCCTCACACCCACAAAATACTTAACAACTCAAATGGAAGCTATTACAAAAGGTGATATGGAAACTAGAACTAATACAAAGTCTCCACTGATCACTCTTGAAGACTTTGATACTTGGTGTCAAAGAATGGAAGGCTTTATCAAGTCTTAAGACTCCAGTATTTAGGACTCTGTTGTTCAAGGACCTTACATACCAAGCACTCCTTCAGCTACCGGTGGTGGTATGATTCCAAAGGCTGTGGCTGACTACTCTGAAGAAGACATGAAAAGAATAAAGATTAATCAGATAGCCATGACAGCCCTTCGAACTGCTCTTCCAAACTCCATCTACAGAGGCTTCAAAAAGTGAAAAACTGCCAAGCAACTATGGGAAGCAATGAAGCTTATGTATGTGGGTCCAATGAAGCAAAGGAGAATAAGAAGGATCTCCTAAAACAGCAGTTTGAAAACTTCACCTTCAAAGTAGGTGAAACCATGACTCAACAATACTACAGGTATGTTGAAATTGTGGATACTATAATGGATGTTGGAGTAACTCTTTTGAATAGGGACATTATGAGGAAGCTTATGCCTCTCTTCCTAAACAATGGACACATTATTATGTTGTTATCAAGAGGACTGAGAACCTTAAGACTCTTACTCTTATAGAGTTGTATAGCATTCTTAGTGGATACCAGATGGAGATGAACATGCAAAACTCATTTAGTAACTCCAGCAATCAACTGAGTTCAGCCCTCCATGTGGTTGAAAAGGAAAGCATTGAACCACAACATCATCTTATATGCTACCGTGACAACTCACAAAAGGGTCCTTTCATCACCTTCCCAGAGACTCCAAGAGAAAGCTACACTCAAGGAAGTCCATTCCAAGAGACAAGTTCTTCTCATGCTTTTGTCTCTGCTGATGAGAGCATATGCAACTTTCTCTTCACCCTTGAACACCTAGACTGTATCCATCCAAATGATCTGGAGTACATGTAGATAGTTCAGCAGATGGTATTCTCACTCAAAGAGCCAAGAAGTTCTACAATACGACAGGGAGGAAGTTTCCAAGCAATGCAGCCAGTGGAAAGTTTGGGTTGGATAAAAGCAAAGTAAAGTGTTACAACTATAACTAGAAGGGACACTTTGCAAGGGAGTGTAAGGCACCAAAGACAAATGGTGGCCAAACACAAGCCAGACCAAACTACACTGATAGAGTTCCCTAGAATGAGAAGCCAAAGCAGCAAGCTGCAGTTCTTGTTGAAGAAGGAGGCTTTGACTAGAGCTTTCAGGTGGAAGATGCATCTCCAAACCAAGCACTCATGGCAGACCACGATGAAGCCAAGGTAATGGAACATATTGGTACTTCAAAATGCATTGCAAATGTAAGTAGATACAGGTCCTATAATTTAGAGATGAGATCTGATCTTGAGTCCTTAAATATCTTAAAAGCTGATTTTAAAAGAGCTGAAAATCATTATAAACTAAAGATAAAGGACTTAGAGTGCAGGACCGGTGAAGGGTATGCACTTACAACAAAACAACACAATGAGGAGAGTTGCTTAGAACACTTAACAAATCAAATAGGGAACTGGTTAACTTGTTAATAAAAGATGCTAAGAACACAAGTAAAAATGAGACAGAACAAGATTGCAAACAACACAAATATTTGGTTTTCAAGAATGCTGTATATTGCTTCTCAAGTTCTATTACAAGTTACAAAGCATTGATAGAAAGTTACAAGTACTTGAGATACTTTATACTACATCCTACAGCCGGCCATACTTTGAAGGCCAACTGGATACAATTGACTAGACAACTACAAAATCAAATGTAGAGTCAAAAGGCATATCTGCCTTTTGACTTGTGACTATGACATGCCATAGCTCACATCCTAATATATTACAAAAAGAATAAAAGTACATAAAGTAGAAAGCATGGACCCAAGACCTCAATGTACAGTTACCAAAAGCATGGACCTTTCACCAACTCATGTAAGTTGGTGACTTTACAGAGTTGCAGCGGAAAGGTGGTCCAGCTTTATGGTAAAGTACATCTGATAAAGGCATATCTCTAAAAGTCTTCGGAAGAAATCTGTCTTCACTCTTTGGCTTTGGAAGACTTTGTCTTTGAAGCTTCGGAAGACTTCACTTTTGGCTTCGGAAGATGTTGGTCTTGGCTTCGGAAGATTTTACACTTAGAATATTTCTAGTGCATGGTGTAAAACTTCCGAAACATTTCTACTTCTGTTCTTTAGTGCATGCTTGCAGAGAGACTTTGGATGTTTTGGCTGCATCAGACTTATAGGAATCCTTACAAAGTCCTCCTACGCTAGTGCTACCAAAACATTTAGAAGATCTTCAGTTGTTTGTAGTCTTCAGCACAATGATGACCATACCCTTCTTCATTAGATGGTCTGGATCATTCTGACTCTCATAATATCTTCTCATCTCAAAGAGATCATGCAAAGGTAAGTTGATTATGTCTTGCCATGTATAGACATTCTCAACACCTTGATCTCTAATCACATGCCATCTCTCTGGATTAGTAGTGAAGGTCCAGGATAAGATGGGTGTCTTAGCTGCAAGAGAAGCCACTTGAGTTGGAGTTGATTGGGCTGCCTCTTCATGCACTTCCTCAGGTTGATCTGACTCAGCCTGAGGTGTAGAGGTGGATGATTCAGGCTTCTTCTTCTTAGACTTTGGTTAGAAGCCATCCTCTTCTTCCTCTTAGAAGACTTTAACTGAGAAGACTGGTCTGCAGCACCTTGTTGATCATCCTTGTCTTTCTCAGTTGGGTGTTCCTCCCTCATAGGTTCAGAAGGAGAGGGAGTTTGACCCTGCTATGGATCAGAAGATGAAGCTTATTGAGGCGCAGCAGGAGGTCCAGGTTGTGTTGTCTCAGGTTGTTCAACCTTAACCTCCACCTCAGGTGGGATTTGACTTGGAGGAGAGAATAATTCAATCAGCTCTCCACTCTTGATCTTCTGCTTGATTACCCTGATATGCTCATCCATTGTGGATAGAGACATAGGGCCAAGTCTCCTTCCGGAGAATCCATACAGCTTCAAGAAGCTCATCATCCTTTGTCTGTCAGCAGACTTTTTCATACTCTTTTGGATGATAGCTCTTGACTTTGCAGCATCTTCCCTCATCTTTCTCTTTGTTGCCTTTTGTTCTTTAAGCACTTGAAGTTCAAGTTGTTTGAGATACTCAAACTCAATGTACTCAAAGGAAAAGAGAAGAAGTGCTGATGCTTGGTAGAGACCTGTGGCATTCAGGTAGTTGATCATGTTTTGCCTATCTGTTTCCTTGTCTACCTGAGGTTCTCGTGTAGCAGCCACATCCTCTTGCACAGGACTTTCCTGAACTTGGGAGAGAGTTGGAGCATGCTTGTATAATCTTTTCGGTCTCTTCTCTTCTTTAAATTGGAGAAGTAATCTTGCATCCTCTTTTTCCATCATCTCTCTTGACACTTCCATGTCAGCCAGTTCATTTAATTGCTCTAAGGAGAGAGATATAATCTCATCTATGTCATAGTTCCTGGTCTGCAGGAAAGTAATCCTGACTGCCCTCAACTCATCTTCTTGAGTGTTTGGTCGGGGCAGCCCTTATTGCAGCTTGCATAAAGCCTAAAGATCCAGAGGAACTTTCTCCCCTTAGCTTCCTCTTCCTCTCTCTCTCTCCTCCTCCTCAATCTCCTTAGGAGTCAAAATCCTTTTCCCTTTGTCACCCACAGACCTTTGTGACTCAGGGTGGATAGAGGTTTGGCCTTCATTGCTTGGTATAGCATCCAAGTTCTGGCCAGAGAGAGGTTGTGAGACACTTTTACCAGCAGGTGTTTCACTGAGGGAATGAATTTCTGAAGCAGTTGTTGGTGTGACAGGGCTCTCAGGCTCTATCACTGGGCCTTCAGCCAAGGTTTTCCCTTTGAAGCTAATCTTAGGGTCTGCCTCAGCATCCAGTTGACCAATGACATTACCTGATTGCGTTTGTCTCCTTCTAAGGCTGAACTCTTCAGTAATTTTGTCTTGAATCCTGAGTGCTAACCTGTCAGCTTGTCTTGATTTGCTTGGGTTGACAAGTAGCATGTTTATCAGGTCAAGACCTTTATAGTAGTCCAAAGTCTAAAAATTGAACACTTCTTGCTGCCCTTGAACTCTATGAAGAATGAGGGCTCTTCTATCAGCATCATACCTCCACCCAATAATGTAGTTTGAAGTTCCTTAAGCTGGAGATGACACAACCCTTGAAATGCCTTCCTCAAAGAGACTCCTAATGAAAGAGTCAATTATGTCCAAATTAATGTGAACTTGAGGAAGTTGTTGAGTATGCATAGTTGCAAGTGAGGATGGTGAATCCTTAATGTCCATACTCCCTGAAGAACTCCAAGGTTCTGTGACTCTAATGATTTTCTCCCCCTTTTTGGTAGCATCACCCTCTTGCATAGGTGAGCTAGAGGTTAGGTCAACCACATTCACAGGTTCTTGTGTTCCTTGTTGAGCTCTTCTTAAAGGTCTCCCAGCTAGTTTTTCCTGAGATAAGATATCTCAAGTTGCTGATCATTGACCCTATTATGCAAGGTAGTCACCTGAGATTCAAGGTGACTAACCTTAGAGACTAAATAGGAGCATGTTTTTGACAGTTTTTGCACCTTTAGTCTTAGATTCCCCTCTTCTTCATCAGAAGAATCATTGGGGGATGAGATGATTGGACCAAAGTCCTCTCTCTCACCACCAGCCTCATATTCTTGGCTGCTGGATTTCCTCTGCACATTGACATCCTCAGTTGAGGTGTCAATGGGCTGAGTTGCCATGGTTGAGGTCTTAATGATGTAATCACTTGCAGAAGTGAGAGCCTCTTCCATATGGATATCCTAAACAGGTTCAGAAGTATCCACCTTGCTTATGGGTGACTAATGTGGCTAGACAAAGAAGACTCTGGAGTACTCATCTCTCTTTGAGTAGGGGAGGAGTAGAGAGACTCATGGTACCCACAGAAACCTAAGTCTTTATCAGTATAGAATGAGAGGTTGGGAATGGGTTGATTTAAGTCTAAGGGTTGGGGATGGTAACTGTCCCCTGAAGGTTGGTCACTTGAGTGTTGAGACTCAGAGTGAAGGCTTAAGGCAGTTGGGTTTGTGAGCTCATCAGGGTGAGCATGAGGAACCTCAGTCCTGATCGTTGAAGAGATGGGAGTGGTTTGCTCCTCAGGGGAAGTGGGAGCTCTAGTGTCTACTTCCTCCTGTATGGGTGAGTATATGGGGGCCTGCACAGACTCAATAGCTTGAGCAGGGGTTCGTTTGGATTTTCTTTGGTAGGTGAGGGTGACTTGGGGCCTTTTTGGTGGTTGAGAGGTAGAAGGTGTGGGTTCAACACTAACTTGTGTTGCTTGGTTGTCACCTTGAGCAATGAGCTCTAACATTTTTGGGACTAGGGCTGTTTTTACCCTTGGGAAGCCTACAGTTGGCTTCTTTATAATTTTAATGATGTCGTGCTTCATCTGTCCCAATTTAAGAATATTATCTGTTTCCCTCAACTGTGAGCCTAGTTCACAGTTGAGAATGTGTTGAACATATCTAGGAAACATATAATACTCTAAGGAGTCCAAGTTAGCAAGCAAATTTGTATAAACAAATTGAGAGTACCTGAACTTGACCCCTTGAACCATTCTATGTACTATGAAGGAGAGATCCTCAGGAATCTGGTCCCACCCTTCATTCTTGTTTGACAAGCTGTGGATAACCACATGAAGCATGTATATCAATTGGGATGAAACCTTTCCTTTCCTGAAGGTCTTTACAGAGAAATCTCCCTCATAGCCCATCTGCACAAAGGAATGATTTACAGCTTCCTTTGGGAAGGACAACTCACCTTCTTCATCATTCAGATGCAAATGAGTGTTTATGATGGCTGGAGTGATGAAGATTGCCATCCCTTGCACTGTGGCAGACACCCATCCATAATGACCTCTTGGTAGGTCTTTTAAAATTCAAGCAGATGATCCTCATAGAGAGTAGGATCAATGGTTAGGAGGTGGAGTAATTTGATAGAGCTAAGAAACGGCAAATCTCTGAGAAACTTTCATCTTTCTCAGAGCTTAACAGAGCAACTTGGTTATGTTGCCTGTGAAGTTTCATGGAGAAATCTTTCTCAGTTAAAGTCCTCAAAGAGGAGGAATATGATGGCTTCTAAACCAAAGTCAAAGAAAAAGAAGAAGTATGAATCATCCACCTCTATTCCTCATGCTGAGTCAGATAAACCTGAGGAAGTGCATGATGAGGCAGCCCAATCAACTCCAATCCAAGTAGCTCCTCTTGCATCTGAGAGACCCATCTTATCCTGGACCTTCATAACTAATTCAGAGAGATGGCATGTGATTAGAGATCTAGGTGGTGAATATGTCTACACATGGCAAGACCTATTCAACCTACCTTTACATGATCTCTTTGAGATGAGAAGATACTATAAAAGTCTAAGTGATCCTGACCATCTAATGAAGAAGGGCATGGTTATCATCATAATGAGGACTGTCAAAAGTTGAAGATCTTCAAATGTTTTGGTAGCATCAGCCTAGGGGGAGTTTGTAAGGATTCCTATAAGTCTGATGCAACCAAAACATCCAAAGTCTCTCTGCATGCATGCATTGAAGAACAAAAGTAGAAATGCTTCGGAAGTTTTACACCTTGCACTAGAAATATTCTAAGTGTAAAATCTTTCGAAGCCAAGACCAACATCTTCCGAAGCCAAAAGTGAAGTCTTCTGAAGCTTCAAAGACAAAGTCTTCTGAAGCCAAAGAATGAAGACAGATTTCTTCCAAAGACTTTTAGATACATGCTTTTATCTGATGTACTTTACCATAAAGCTGGACCACCTTTCCACTGCAACTATGTTTAGTCACCAACGTACATGAGTTGGTGAAAAGGTCCATGCTTTTGGTAACTATTCTGAGCTTTCTACTTTATGTACTTTTATCCTTTTTGCAATATATTAGGATGTGAGCTATGGCATGTCATAGTCACTAGTCAAAAGGCAATCTGTCTTTTGACTCTATATTTGACTTTGTTGTTGTCTAGTCTTATGTATCCAGCTGGCCTTCAAAGTATGGTCAGCTGTAGGATGTAGTATAAAGTATCTCAAGTACTTGTAACTTTAATCTATGCTTTGTAACATTTGTAAAAGAACTTTAGAAGCAAGATACAGCATTCTTGAAAACCAAATACTTTTGTTGTTAGCTCTCTTGTTCTGTCTCATTTTAACTTGTGTTCTTAGCATCTATCACATAAGTTAACAAGTTCCCTATTTGATCTATTAAGTTTTCTAAGGAACTCTCCTCATTGTGTTGTTGTGTTGTAATTGCATACCCTTCACCGGTCCTGCACTAACATTTCAGTTAACTTTTCATTTTCAGTTGCAAGAGTATACTTGTTTAGTTTTTCAATATCAGATATGAGTGATTTGATTTTAATTTCAAAGCTTTTCAATTCTCTTTTAAGCATCTCTGATTTTACTTTTTCTTCTTTAATCTTAGCAGCTAATTTGTGATTGTGCTCACGATATCCCTGCAGTTCAGAAATGCATTTATCACTGCAGAGATTAGATTTTACCTCGGATGGCACAGGTGTTGGGCCATCATTTATGTGAGCCATAAGAGCATGATTTTGAAATTGAGGCTTCACCTCCTCTGCATACAGGCTCCAATCACATACTCCATCTTGTCTGATGACAAGAGCATTAGAAGTAGGTTGGCTGCTTCCATGGGATTAATTGGTTAGATGTGGCTGACTTTGGTATGGTTGTTGATGTTGGCTTTGATGATAATATTGATGTTGGTTGTTGGATTGAAAGCTTGAGTTCGGTCGTGATGATGATTGGCCCTGAGAACTCCTATAAAAGTTGTTGCTTCTTCTTGGAGCATTGCATTCTCTTGAGAAGTGACCAGTCATACCACAGTTGAAGCATTTAACTTTGGATTTGTCATATCCAAGTTTGGTATTCTCATTGAGACTTAGTTTCCTACCCTTCCTGAAAAACTTTTTAGGCCTCATGGCTATAATAGCCATCTGCCACTGTAGATCCATTTATTTTACATCATCAGGATCCATTTCTTCTAGGTCTTCTTGGATTAGATGAGCAGAGGTGAGTCTTCCTCCTAAGTATGCTTCAAAACTTGCAACAAAGGCATTGTAGGTAGCCTTTTGCTCTTCAGATTTCTGGTCTTCTGGCATGCTTGAGGGAGTGGAAATAAAACAAGTTGATTGAGATGAGGTTGATTGCTTGTTGGTTGATGGGGCAGCAATAAATCCAGTTGATTTTACTTGATCTCTAGATGAGAGGAAACAGACTTCTTCAGTAATGAAAGCATTTTCCACAGAATGAGTTTCTGATGGAAATTTGTATGCTTCAATAACTTGTGGTCCACCAAGGTTTCTGCTCCTTTCATCAAGTTCAAGAGCTTCAATCTTTACAATCATTATATCCAGTGTAGTGCTTTCCAGATCAAGTGTGTTTTTCAGCATGGTTACATTTTGCTTCCAACTCTCAGGAAGACTGTGCAACATCTTCTTGTTCAGCTCCTTTTCTTTATATGTAACCCCCATAATCTCAGGATCATTAACCAACTGCACAAACCAATGCAGTTGTTTTGAGATTGACTCCCCTTTTGAGTGATGGAAGGTTTCATATTGATTGACCAGCTTGTCTCAGTTGATTTTAGCCACTTCACTGCTTCCTTCACATATGATGAGCAGTGCATCTAACACAGCCTTTGTTGTTCCATATTTCTCAAGTCATTTGAGTACATCCATTTTTAAAGCTTGTGTGAGAATGGAGTATGATTTAAGGTCAATCTTTATCTTCTTATACTCATCATCATCAAGAGTTAGATCTTCAATGGGTATTCTTGATGTTTTGTATAAATCAGCTTGGTCAGCCAAGAGTGACACAGGGATGTAAGGTCCTTTGCATATGGAAATCCAATAATCCGGATCTACACCTGTAATATAATTCATAAACCTATGCTTAAACTCAGATTTGTGTCTAAGTATAGGAGGTTTTGGTGCATGACCAAGTTCAGAAAAATTAAGTGAATCCATTGTAATAAACTTATTTTAGATTGTTGGATTACGAATTAGATTAGTTTTTAAGTCCAAGTGATCCAAATAGTCTACTTTTTGAATATTTTAACAGATTTGATGAACAGTAATCGTTTAAGAGAAACGTCCGTGAATTTGTTTCTGTATCTATTCTGTTAACTTTAATGTCTGAAGATTATGATGTTGATGGTGTTATTATTCTAATTTTTTTAGTAGAATAATTTGTTCAAGGATGTGTTCTTGGTTCGGCACAGATGAACAGTGAATCAGTCATGTTTTAGGAGGGTTTCAGCATGAATAGATTTTAGAAGTTGATAAACTCGCTAACAGCAACTCAATCATCAGTTCAATCGAGTTTTGCTCAGATCTAGGCAGATTTGAGATGAATCCAAGAGCCAAAGCTCTGATACCAGGGTGGTGAGAATGATATTCTCAGTTGATATGAATCAACTAGGACCGAATATGATGATTGAGTCAATAATTATATTGCAGAATTATATAAACACAGATCATTGAATGCTTTAAATACTCATAAATGCTTTGTATTAATGGTGGTGAATAGTTACAATGAATGCTAGGGTTTTAGCATGAAACAGTAACAAGACACCTCTGAAACATATGAATATCGAAGATTCTAATATTCTAGTTATCTCTCAAGATACCCAAAAGTAGGGTTTTCTATTCTATTTATAGACTGACAAGAGGCCTTTACAAAATGACTAAACTACCCTTGTATGATACATCAGGAAACTAGACTAAGTACAAAAACCTTCATCAGCATTTTCTTCTGTTCATCTGGATTAACTAATGCGGATGTGTTGATCATCATCAGCATTTCTTTTTCTTCTTCCGCATGGGTGTTTGGTCATCAGCATTGAGAAATGCAGATGAACAAACACTTAGGCGCATTTATTGCTGAACATCCTCATAAGTACATAAGCGGATGTATAAATACTTGGCAGCATTTGTTTGGTTGTCCGCATTTGTTAGTGCGGAAGAACAAATACTTGTCAGCATTTTTTCCATGGTCATCCGCATAAACAAATGCGGATAGCCAACACTTGTCTTCTTCTATTGAGCAGATTTTTCATCCGCATTACTTCTTGGACTTGGGGAGAATTCCAGCAGAGCAACCATCAACCACCACTTGAATTGGCATGTATGATCCTTGTACTTTAGTTGTGCATGCTGCGAGAACTTTGGTTGCATCAGCCTCTAGGTATAACTTTTACAAAACCTCATTGTTTTGCGACCATATCACACTTATAAGAACAATTATAATCTTAACTTATAATATATTGACCTAAACTTAAGCAAAACTCAAGATATGAACTCAAAACTCAAAGACCTAAAACAAGATTACACATGTGTAATAGTAATCATCAAGCCAAGTAAGGAAAATCCAAAACTTGAGGGTTGGGCTTAGTTAACCATTAATAAGGTACTACTACATATGAGTTGAACTTAGGAACCCTCCTGGTCGGTAGATTCTCAGACTTCCAAGTTTTATCCCCTGAACAAGTCACAGATGAGTCTCAAGAACCCTTTTTTTTACTTTAAAACTTTTAGGGTGAAATACATACTCTTTAGTTATTATCTTGTTATGCAATACTACCTTTTCTTGTCCCTGAACGGAGCAAATCATTAACTCTTATAAGAGCCGCCTGATTTGTGGATAATACTATTTTGGGAAATCCCTCGCACACAATGGGCTCTTTATGCAAGAAAACCCCCCTTTGAGATCAATAATCGTTGTGTCACGAATTAGTGAAATTTAACCACGTATAGCATGGTACATTAAAACCCAACAATCTGGTAGTCACAGGTTAGGGGATATTTTAACACTCGGGCGAGTAAGTCATGATCAAGCTTGATTGTGATACTCTATAGTGCACCTTTAATATTAGTAGAATTGTTACTATTATTGTCATTAACACTATTATTGATTATTATATGTGTCATGAAAGGTAACTTGTCTTAAACTCATGAGCTCACCAACATTATGTTGGCGTATTTTGGGTGTGTATTTCAAGAGAAGAATGATTAACAGGTGTCTAATTTATAGGTGTCACCTTAGTTGGAAATTTGGAGACTTAGCCACCGTCATATCCATCTCATCATTTATGAACAACTAGCTTAATATCTTTTATTTGGATATTTAGACAGTTAACGTTTCAGATATTTATTAATGATGTAATGCCGCTTAGTGTAAGGTTTCATGTAAGGCTGATGCACCTAAAACATTCAAAGTCTTTCCTGCATGCATGCACTGAAGTACAGAGTAGAAATGCTTCGAAAGTTTTACATTCTGCATCAGAATTATTCTAAGTGTAAAATCTTCCGAAGCCAAAACCAACATCTTCCGAAGCTAAAAGTGAAGTCTTCCGAAGCTTCAGAGACAAAGTCTGCCGAAGCCAAGAAGTGAAGACTGATTTCTTCCGAAGACTTTTGAAACATGCTTTATCTGATGTACTGTTCCATAAAGCTAGACCACTTTCCGCTGCAACTCTGTTGACTCACCAACTTTCATAAGTTGGTGAGAAGGTCCATGCTTTTGGTAACTGTACATTGAGGTCTTGAGTCTGTGCTTTATACTTTATTTACTTTTATCCTTTTTGTAATATATTAGGATGTGAGCTATGGCATGTCATAGTCACTAGTCAAAAGGCAATCTTGTTGGATTCTGTATGCCCAAGACACATAGAACATTGATGTGGTTAGTACGTTGTGATCCAAGTCGGGTCATACCCAATAACAAGCTTAGCAAACACCAATTAATATTTAATTGATGATATGATCATGCAATTAAATAATTACACCAATTTAGAAAATGGGTTTTCTAAATAAATTATATGTGAGAATGAACAAATTATGAGGATATTTTGTTCATGGATATTATTTGTTATGTTGTTTAAATTAATCAAGCAACATCAAATAATAAAAGTGTGTGTGTGCATATTTTATATAATTAAAGGTTAATTATGTAATTTATAAGTTTTAGTCAAATTAAAGGAAACTTAAAAAGGGGAAAACCCTAATAAGGGTTTGGTGAATTTCGGCCGCAAGGGGCCTTCCCTCTCTTCCCCTTTTTCTTGTTTTGAAACATGAATCTCTTGATGAACATACACACACATCTGATATCCTCCTCTTTCTCACATGAAATCGCACAAGAACTCGTATTTCTCTTATGG
This sequence comes from Flaveria ramosissima, assembly GCA_025215565.1. Classification (NCBI taxonomy): domain Eukaryota; kingdom Viridiplantae; phylum Streptophyta; class Magnoliopsida; order Asterales; family Asteraceae; genus Flaveria; species Flaveria ramosissima. The sequence continues at coordinate 40,401,746 of CM046033.1, read as the reverse complement.
AAGAGAAGTCATACGGCTGGAACAAAACCTTTGACATCTTCTTGATGTTCCACGGCTGAAAAGGATTTTTCAGCAGGGTTTTGATGCGATTTTGGTGTCAAATCCTAGCAAATATGGTGTTTCTTGAAGGCTTGTGGGTATGTACACTTGAGGACACCTATCCTTGGTGTTTTGGCCATCCAAGAACAGCCACTTCTTCAACAAAACGAGATTTCCAGCAGCTCTAATGTCGGTTCTTCAAATCACCCATAAAGGTAGTTTGTTGATGTTGTTTTGGTTGTTTTAGCTTGTTGATAACTAGTTTATTCACATACATATGATCCTATGTCTTTGGGTTTGTTGAAAATAAGTTATGAACATCAATTTTCAGATTACAAATGGTGTTTGTTAAATGTTTATCCGCTGCGTTTTTCTTGTTTAAATGGTTAAACAACATTGTTTTGGTACAACAAACCCAACATTGGCATCAAGAGCCGGTTATGTGGATGATTAGTTTCATGTGTTCTTGTATAATTGGTTATATAAGGTTTAACAACCAATTTTAGGGCTGTTTTGTATTGATTTGATGATACCCCAATCTTTCAAGGTTATATCAAACATGCTAGTGATTAAACCTTGAAAGGAAAGATATCAATTTGGTTGATTGTGTTTTGTTTGGACAAAAGACCCTAGATTTTTGGTTTATGTTGGCTGAAAATTTAGGGTCAATGGGGTTCATTTTGGTTCTTAGTATGATGTATATGGATACATAATTATTAGTGCATAACATAGCCTTGACCATGGTTGTTTTGGGTTTGGTTGATTATGGAATTGTCATGTTGATTGTATTCTTTCTTTATGGGTTGTAATAATTTCTTTTGTGTTTCTATTTGGGTTGTAATTTGTTTATTCATTTGGCAATGTAATAAATAGATTAGGAGTATTTTTTCTTTTACTAGAAAATATGTATTAGGATATATATTTTGTAAAAGAAGATGCTCGGGATGGAAGCACAAAAGGAAGACACAAAGGATGGACTTGAAGCATTTGGATGCAAGTTCAAGTGGGGGTCTTTGGAGATCTCATCATTTGTGTTGTGTTGAACCCTTAGGAAAAGACCTTATGACAACACTTGTGATGGCAAACAAGTGTGGTCAACTTAGTGGCTATGGTTATGCACATATGTTTGTATGATTATGCTTGTTTGTTTTATGTTGATTGTTTGATATATGAATATGCTTAACGATCTAAATAAATTATGATAACAAGCTGAATTTTATGGTTCTAAATCATTAAGTAATTAATAAAAGGTTATTAAAAGGATTAATGATTTCAAAATAAAAGAGGTTTTATTAAAAGAGAACCATAGGGTACCATGTATTTGAAAGCATGCAATTACAAGGTACATAGTGTTTTCAAAGTCTAAAATTAATGGAAACTTAAAACCCTTTGGTAACAAGTCTAACACCATCCTTTTACACGACACTCGAATCACTTGGGAACTACTTGTGGGATAAAGGTCACCTAACCACTTGTAGGGAACTTGTGTCCTTGAGGTGAGTCTAACATACTTGTGGGATAAAGGTCACCTAACCGCTTATATGTAAAAACTCACACGTGTGTGTAAGTAGGACGACTTGAATTGGAAACCATGTGCTTAGGGTCACCGAAGCATGGCGTACAATGGTGTTGATGGGATTAAACATGCCGACTAAACATATGATGTTTAACCGATCCCATAAGACTAGAAGTTGCAATAGGTTGCAATTGTCAACTGTTGACTACCTTGTTAATTTAAATAATGGGATAAAGGTCACCTAACCATCATTTAAATGTAACGTTGGATTCTAGATTTTAATTGTTAATTGTCTATGAGACATTTAAGGGTATTAACGATTAAAATAAATTTATGAGAAATACTAATATGAACTTTGTCAATTTTGTAATAATGACCTCTAACTATAATGCTACCACCCCGATCGTCCCTTCCCTATCACTGAGACCTATTCTCGAGAGGGATAGTCCTAACCATAATTATCTTATGGACTCATTTTGAAACTTGAGAATCGTTCTCAAGAATGAGTAAAGGTCTATGTCCTTGACGATCCCATACCTCACCAACCCACGCTGTTGATGTTATGGCCTTTTGACGATTGAGTTAAGCACACTTAGGATTCTGTGCAAGCATCCGATCTCATGTTGGGAATATGATTCCCAGACTCCAAAAGGGTTTGGAGCCTCATGGGGCACATGACATGTTAATCTAAAAGGGAAATGTTCCTTCCACAAACTTTAATAAGATTGCTTTGAAACGGTTCAAGCGCTTTATACATGTCACATAAAAAGACCCAATCGATATCATCTTATATATCCTTAAGATAAAAGCCATATTGATAGCCTCAAGATGCTTTGCTGTCCTGTCTCAAAGTAGTTGGCCAAGGATTTAATCCTTGATTGCCTAACTAAAGGTTTGAGACATTCATAAAAAACTGTAATATGAACGGATGGGACAAGAGCATCGGTGAACCTCATGCAATGCTCAAAGCAACCGAGGCGGGGATAAGTAGAGAGGTTCTACCTATTCTCTCAATCAATAACGGAGGCTATAAGAAGTGGCCAATCCCGATCCTAAAGCAATTATTGCTAAAGGAAAGGAATACGTCAAAGCAAAGGTTATAGCGAAACCTTAAAACCTAAGCTTATGAAGCCTAAGGTAACGGAGAACGATCCATGCTTTGAGTATGGAGAGATAGGACTATAAAAAGGGTATTGTCCCTTCTATCTCAAGGAGTTGAAACACAAGAAGGGTTTTGGGCAAACCTCAAATACAATTCCATGATTCATACGCTGTTTTAAAAGCATTTCTTCAATCACATGGGTATTAGATACCGGATGTAAAACTCATACTTGCAATTGTTGCAAAAGGGTTCAAAAGAAATGTCCGCTTCAAGAAGGGAAACTCTATTTTGAGACCTTCAAATTGTTTGGAAGTAGTTCTCAAAACATTTTGTATGCACCTAGTTTGACTAGGAACATGATTAATGTTTCCTTTTAAAACAATATGATCATGATTCAAAATTTGTAAATAATGGTATTGAGTTTTGAATGATGTATATCATTTTAAGGATATGCCTTTTAATGACATCCATGAATTGGTTCATGATAGATCATCCTATTATAACTCGTTGATACACATTTAGCATAAAGAAACTTAAAATGGGTTTAAGTTATTACTATCTTTGACATTGTCGCCTTGGTCACGTTAACCAGAATTAGATTCAAACACTTCAAAAGAATGGTCTTTTGGAAACAAATGAAAATGTTTCATTTGATAAGTATGAACCAAAGACTAATTAGGAATGATGCATTTGGATGCATATGATCCTTTTAAGACAATGTCTAAGACTGGTGAAAGATACTTCATTAATGTTACCGACGATTGCAGTCGCTATTATTGTGTGCACTTGATGACACATAAGTATGAAGCTTTTGAAATGTTCAAAATCTTCAATAATGAAGTAGAAAATCAACTCCTCATAATTATCTATGCTCTTCATTCTGATAAAGGAGAAACTGAACCCTATTTGGATATGGTTCAATTTATTATGGCTATGAGCTTACCACCTTTATCATTTTGGGTTTTCGCATCGCTCTCTTTAAGTCTCATATTTTGAATATGACTAGGACCAAGAAAGTGTAGATTAGTTGAGAATCCACAGAGACTGTATGAAATACTGTTTCTTTGACTCAACAGAGCAAAAGTATTTATTGCTCGAAAGGCTAAGTTCTTGGAAACCGAGTTCTTTATGGAAGGAATGACGTATAGAACTGTGGAACTTGATAAGGATCAAAATCCACAAGCCGGTACACTTTTGGTTGACACTAGCTACCAAGAAGAGGTTGTTGATGATAGTCAAGAGGTTGATAAATATACACAAAACGTTCACAAATCTGGTAAAGTTAGTATTCCATCTAAGTGATATGAATATTCAAAGAATGGATACTATGTGGTTGACCCCTGTAGGCTAACCATATACCAAGATTTTGTGTCCAATTTGGATTGGAACAAATGGCTAGAAGCCATGAACGTAATGATGCAATTCATGTATAACAACCAAGTTTGGGAATTGGTTGAACCTCCACTTAAACTCCAAATCGGTTGGATACAAGTGGGTTTTCTGGATGAAAACAAATATACATGGAGACTTGAATACTTATAAGTCAAGACTTATAGCATAAGGTTTTCATCAAACTCAATTGGTTGATTATGATGAAAGTCTTACGCCCGTGGCAATGCTAAGGTCGATTAGGATGTTAAGTGCCATAACTGCATATTTTGAATATGAGTTTTGGCTAATGGATGTCAAAACCGCTTTCCTTAATGGACATCTCGTAGAGACTGTCCACATAGTTCAGCATGAAGGTTTTGTCGATCCGCGACATCCCAATAAAGTATACAAGTTAAAGTGATAGATCTATGGATTGAAACAAGCATCAAAAGGGTGTGTATATATGAAAGCTAGTGGGAGCAGAATTATACTCTCAGTGTTGTATGCTGATGACACACTGCTATTTGAAAAATATATTCCAACCATGGAAGGTGTTAAAACCTTGCTTGGAAGATGTTTTTCATAAAAGGATCTCTTCGAAATCACCCATATTTTGGAATAAGGATCTATAAGGATAGATCGAGGTGATTGATAGGGTCAAACCAAAGTGCATATATAAAATCTTGAAAAGGTTCAAGATGGAAATCTCTTAGAAAGGTATGATACCCTTTCAAAGAGAGACCATGTTGACTACGTCTCAATGTCCAAGCTCATAGGATGAGCACAATCAGATGAAGGATATCCCATACGCATCTGCTATAGGATCCGTCATTTGTCTCATGATATGCACTAAACCGGACGTGTCATGCTTATCAGGTATGACAAAGTAGATACCAATAGAAATAACCATTGAATGGTTGTTAAAAGTATGTTGATGCACCTTAGTAAGACTAAGGATATGTTTCTAATATACGGATCTGTTGAAGTGAAAATCTGTGTAAAGGGTTGCACAGATGAGGACTTCCAAAACAGATCGATACAACTCTCGATCATAATCAGGTATACTTCCATTATGAATGGAGGTGTGGTATCCTTGAAGTGTTCAAAGCAGGACACGGTAGCATTATTCAGTCTAAAATTCGAATACATAGCCGCTTCATTGGCAGCTTTGGAAGCTGCATGGATAAGCTTGTCCATTGCTTATCTAGGGGTGGTCTCTACCATTCAAGACTCCCTAAAGATCTTTGGTAAATACGTGGGTGGGATTGCTCAAATCAAGGAACCCCGTACTCATCAAAGACTAAGCACCTTGAGCGGAGATTCAACATCATAAGGGATGAAGTTGAAAAGGATAAAGATATGTATTCGTAAAGTTCATTAAGATCAAAACGTTACGAATCCACTCACGAAGCTCCTTGCGAAGGCAAAGTATGAGGGTCATACTTGTGCCTTAGGACTTCGATATTCTAGCGATTGGAATTGATCTATTTAGTATTTAATGTATGGAACAATTGTAATTTTGACCTTTTGAGTCGTGTTCCTTTTTAGCATGTTTACATCCATGAATATGTTTATTATTCTAAATGTCCGTAGTCGGTCATATTTGTGGGAACAGATATGAATGTAAGACTATTATGAACATGGATTGGTAGATATTTATATGGTATGAATATAGAGCAATTGGTTGCTACCAAGGTTCATAGATATTTGTGGGATACAAATATTGGACTGACCCGCGTCTCAATTTTACTACATGGAATCTTTAGATTGATCATAAGTAAATTTGAGTAAAGGCGAATATCATTTGGTATCCTCTGACCTGAGATACATATTGGGTTTTGATATTCACCAAGTGTTATACCTTGAGCTAGTTCTTCGCTGCTCTGAAATAATGGTCAGTACATAAGGCTATGTTTGGGTACAACATAAGGTGATTGTGAGAAACGTATGTAGTCAAGATGGAATTTGTTCCTCTTATTCGTTGAGAGCATGATGTCTAAGGCCTGATTAAGTTAAATCAACAAGGAATGATCATTCTATGTCCTTGGATTTAACATGACATCTGTAACAAAAGGATAGATGATTGATTCACCTAAATCATTTCAAGTTGGATACTTGAAGGGGATGATGTTATTGAATGGCTTTAAGTCACGCGTATTAAGGGTAGTAAACCGTTGTTAGGCGGTATTTACTGCTTGCATCAATCTTCTATGTATCTTGTGCAAGTGGGAGATTGTTGGATTCTGTATGCCCAAGACACATAGAACATTGATGTGGTTAGTACGTTGTGATCCAAGTCGGGTCATACCCAATAACAAGCTTAGCAAACACAAATTAATATTTAATTGATGATATGATCATGCAATTAAATAATTACACCAATTTAGAAAATGGGTTTTCTAAATAAATTATATGTGAGAATGAACAAATTATGAGGATATTTTGTTCATGGATATTATTTGTTATGTTGTTTAAATTAATCAAGCAACATCAAATAATAAAAGTGTGTGTGTGCATATTTTATATAATTAAAGGTTAATTATGTAATTTATAAGTTTAGTCAAATTAAAGGAAACTTAAAAAGGGGAAAACCCTAATAAGGGTTTGGTGAATTTCGGCCGCAAGGGGCCTTCCCTCTCTTCCCCTTTTTCTTGTTTTGAAACATGAATCTCTTGATGAACATACACACACATCTGATATCCTCCTCTTTCTCACATGAAATCGCACAAGAACTCGTATTTCTCTTATGGAAGAGAAGTCATACGGCTGGAACAAAACCTTTGACATCTTCTTGATGTTCCACGGCTGAAAAGGATTTTTCAGCAGGGTTTTGATGCGATTTTGGTGTCAAATCCTAGCAAATATGGTGTTTCTTGAAGGCTTGTGGGTATGTACACTTGAGGACACCTATCCTTGGTGTTTTGGCCATCCAAGAACAGCCACTTCTTCAACAAAACGAGATTTCCAGCAGCTCTAATGTCGGTTCTTCAAATCACCCATAAAGGTAGTTTGTTGATGTTGTTTTGGTTGTTTTAGCTTGTTGATAACTAGTTTATTCACATACATATGATCCTATGTCTTTGGGTTTGTTGAAAATAAGTTATGAACATCAATTTTCAGATTACAAATGGTGTTTGTTAAATGTTTATCCGCTGCGTTTTTCTTGTTTAAATGGTTAAACAACATTGTTTTGGTACAACAAACCCAACAAATCTGCCTTTTGACTCTACATTTGATTTTGTTGTTGTTTAGATCATATGTTTCCAGTTGTCTTTCTAAGTATGGCCGGCTGTAGGATGTAGTATAAAGTTCTCAGGTACTTGTATCTTTTCTCATGCTTTGTAACACTTGTAAAGAACATGAGAGCAATATACAACGTTCTTGAAAACCAATACTTGTGTTATTTGCTTCTTGTTCTATCTCATATTTACTTGTGTTGTAAGTATCAAACCATATAGTTACCAGTTCCCTATTTGATCTGTTAAGTGTTCTAAACTCTCTTCTTATTGTGTGTTGTGTTGTAAGTGACCATCCCTTATTCGGTCCTGCAATTTGTATTAGAGCATTCCAGGCTCTTGATTATAAGATCTCACCATCTTAGGATCCCTTAAACACACAAAATACTTAACATCTCAAATGGCAGCTATCACAAAAGCTTATATGGAAAACTGGAACCATGACAAAGTTCCCACTGATCACTCCTGAAGACTTTGATATTTGGTGTCAATGGAAGGCTTTATCAAGTCATAAGACTCTAGGATGAGGGAGTTTGTTGTCCAAGGACCTCATATACCATGCACCCCTTCAGCTGCTACTGGGGTGGTATGATACCAAAGGTGCTAGCTGACTTTTCTAAAGAAGATAGGAAGAAGATTGACATAGATCAAAATGCCATGACTGCACTCCAAACTTGTAAGGATTCCTTAAGTCTGATGCAACCCAAAACATCCAAAGTGTCTCTGCAACATGCACTAAGTACTGAAGTATAGAATGCCTCGGAAGCTTTACACAATGCATTAGAAAATACTCTAAGTGTAAAATCTTTCGAAGCCAAGACCAATATCTTCCGAAGCCAAACATGAAGTCTTCCGAAGCCTCAGAGACAAAGTCTTCCGAAGCTTTAACCTATGAAGACAGATTTCTTCCGAAGACTTTTAGTACACATGCTTTATCTGATGTACTGTTCCATAAAGCACCTTTCCGCTGCATCTCTGTAAAGTCACCAACTTACACGAGTTGGTGAAAAGGTCCATGCTTTTGGTAACTGTACATTGAGGTCTTGAGTCTGTAACTTTCTACTTTATGTACTTTATCCTTTTTGTAATGTATAAGGATGTGGGCTATGGCATGTCATAGTCACAAGGTCAAAAGGCAGATATGCCTTTTGATCCTACAATTGATTTTGTTAGTGTCTAGTCAATTGTATCCAGCTGGCTTTCAAAGTATAGCCGGCTGTAGGTTGTAGTATAAGTATTCCTTGTTCTAGTATCTTTCTTTATGCTTTGTAACACTTGTAATAGAACTTGAGAAAGCAATATACTGCATCCTTGAAACCCAAATCTCTTGTTCTGTCTCTTTATTATTACTTGTGTTCTTTGCATCATTATCTTGGTTAATCCAGTTTACTGTTTGATCAAGTTTGGTTAATCTCCTCTTTGTGTTGTTGTGTTGTAATTGTTAAGCCCTTAACTGTACCTGCAATTGGTATCAAAGCATTTCAGGCTCTTGATATAAGATCTCACAATCTTAAGATCCCTCACACACACAAATACTAAACTTTCGAAATGGCATCCATTTCAAAGACTGGTATGGAGACTGGAACCATGAACAAGTCCCCACTAATCACTCTTGATGACTTTGATACCTGGTGTATGAGAATGGAAGGTTTCATCAGGTCTCTAGACTCAAGAATGTGGGAATCTGTTGAAAATGGACCTTTCATACCCAGCACTCCTTCTGCTACTGGTGCTGGTATGATCCCCAAAGATGTGGCTAACTACTCTGATGAAGATAGGAAAAGAGTAGAGATTGATATAAAGGCCATGAATGCTCTTCAAACTGCCCTTCCAAACTCTATGTACAGAGGTTTTAAGAAGTGCAAAACAGCTAAACAGCTGTGGGATGCACTAAAACTGATGTATGAAGGCTCCTCTGAAGCCAAGGAGAACAAGAATGATCTCCTGAAGCAACAGTTTGAAATCTTCACCTTCAAAACAGGTGAAACAATGACTCAGCAATACTTCAGGTATGTTGAGATAGTGGATACCCTTGTGGATGGAGGAGTTCCTCTTGACAACAGAGACATTGTAAGGAAGTTCATGTCCTCACTTCCTAGGCAATGGACACACTACTGTGTGGTGATCAAGAGGACTGAAAATCTCAAAACTCTTACTTTGACAGAGTTATATGTGTTGATACATATGTACCTAGATCCTGATATGAATGTAATATGTCTTGTTTGTTTTACACTGATGTAACGTTTGGAATATTAATGAAATGAGAATGTTTGTTTGTGATTTATAATGTTTAATATTTCATTAATGAGTCGATGTTGAATTGGTTAAATAGGTTTGTGATTGTTTGAATTGATACACATAATGTTATATTAATGAATACATTCAAACTTAACAAAATAAAGTTCTCATGCGAATGGCCCATACGAATGGACCATACGCATGAATAACTTCATGCGAATGACTCAGTCGCACGACTGAAATAGGAGACTGGATTAGTCGTATGATTGTAACATGAGATTGGCTCAGTCGCACGACTGAACACTCAGTCGTGCGGATGGATCAACCTCATGGTTCAATCGCACGACTGAACCATACTAATGATTCAGTCGCCCGAATGAATAACACTAACCTATAAATACCACCCAATTCGTGGAAAAACATAAGCATTCATTCTATTTCGACTCCAGACATACCCTAGCCGTCCAGAAGCCTCCAAGTTCATACTCCAAGTTCATAGAACACTGGAGATCGATTCCTAATCGATTCTTAACGTTTGATTCAATACTTTATTGATTTTACGTGCGTTCTCACTGATTGGATCGCCAATCAAATAGGATTCCGCACTATTTGGTTTGGTTTACACGTTAATCAGTTGGTATTTTGTTCAAATACTAGATCCTAACAAGTGGTATCAGAGCTTTGGCTCTTGATTACGTGTGATTCAATCAATTTTGATACAAAATTTGTGTTTTTTCACTAAAAAACACAATCTTTTTGTGTCAAAAGTTGTCTTGGACGTTCCCTGCTCATCAAGTTTTGGTTTCTACGGCATTAGGCGATTAGGGTTGGTGAAAATTCAGTTTTTTACGGCCAAAACACGTTTAACCTAGAAATTTATCGCAAAACAGCAGCTTCAGTCGCACGATTGACCCAATCGCACGACTGGACTTCATTCGCATCCTCCAGACGCACGATTGGACTGAGCCGCATCTTCATTCGTATGACTAAGCCTACCGTTCGCAATGTTCATACGCATCAACTTCATTCGCACGACTGGACCAATCGCTCAGTTCAGACGCACGATTGAACCAATCGCATAGTTCATTCACACGGATAGCCCATTCGCATCACTCTAGTCGCACCAGTTAAAAGATTGTCTAGGAGACTTAAAGTTGATCGAGATGGAAGATCAGATGTCAGCGTTTACAGCCGGGAAGGATTCACGGATCCAGAACTTACTGTTACTTGAAAGTGAGGTGGGGAATCATAATAAACCCCCAAAGCTTTTAACGTTAGATGAGTTTCCCCACTGGAAACAACGTTTTGAGATCTACCTCATTGGAGTGGATCCAAATATGTGGGAAGCTATTGAGACAGGTTACAGTATGCCGGTGGGAGCAGATGGGGTGAAGCTTACTTTAGGAGGAATGACTGACGCTCAGAAAGTTAAGTATAATGCAGAAAAGAGAGTCTATGCATTGCTAACACAGTCTATTCCTAAGGATATTTTCCACCAGTACTCAGAGAATAAGCAAGCCAAGAAATTGTGGGATGAGCTAGAGAAGAGATATGACGGGAATGCTTCGCTGAAGGCAATTAAAGCTAAGGAGTTGAAGAAAGAATTTGACAACTTCTCATTGATGGGAAATGAGAGCTTAGACGATGTCATTGATAGATTCTACCATTTGATGAGCGAACTGCATACACATGGTGTTGCTACTACCATGGAAGATAAAGTGTCAAATTTTGTAGACGGATTGCCAGAAAAATTGGCGTCTTTTGTGTCAAATCTGAGACAAAATGAAATGTTGGCAAAGTTGGATATAAATGATTTCATTCTAAAGCTGCGAGAAGAAGCACATAGGAAGACCATGACTGCTCTTCAGACTGCTCTCCCAAACTCTGTATACAGTGGTGTTAAGAAGTGGAAAACAGCTAAACAGCTGTGGGATGCACTGAAGCTGATGTATGAAGGCTCCTCTGAAGCCAAGGAGAACAAGAAGGATCTTCTGCAGCAGCAGTTTGAAAACTTCACCTTCAAAGCAGGTGAAACCATGACTCAACAATACTTCAGGTATGTTGAGATAGTGGATACCCTAGTGGATGGAGGAGTTCCTCTTGAGAACAGGGACATTGTAAGGAAGTTCATGTCCTCACTTCCTAGGCAATGGACACACTATTGTGTGGTGATCAAGAGGACTGAGAATCTTAAAACTCTTACTCTGACAGAGTTGTATGGGATTCTCAGTGGATACCAGATGGAGATGAACATGCAAGGTTCATCTGGCAACTCCAACAATCAAATGGGTTCAGCCCTTCATGTGGTTGAAAGGGACAGCATGGAACCCCAACATCATCTCATATGCTACCCTGACAACTCACAAAAGGGTCCTTTCATCACCTTCCCGGAGACACCAAGGGAGAACCTTACTCAAGGAAGCCCATTCCAAGAGACAAGTTCTTCTCAAGCCTTTGTGTCTACTGATGAAAGCTGTGAGAACTCTCTCTTCACTCTTGAAGACCTGGACTGTATCCATCCAGATGACCTGGAATACATGGAGATAGTTCAGCAGATGACTCTCCTCACTCACAGAGCCAAGAAGTTCTACAAGAGAACAGGAAGAAGGTTTCCAAGAAATGCTACCAGTGGAAAGTTTGGGCTGGATAAAAGCAAAGTTAAGTGTTACAACTGTAACCTTATAGGCCACTTTGCTAGGGAGTGTAAGGCACCTAAAACAAATGGGGGCCAAACACAATCCAGACCAAACTACACTGACAAAGCCCCTCAGAATGAGAAGCCAAAGCAACATGCTGCTGTTGCTGTTGAAGAGGGAGGCTTTGACTGGAGCTTTCAGGTGGAAGATGCTTCTCCAAACCAAGCACTGATGGCTGACCATGATGAAGCCAAGGTATTGGAACATCTCTGTACTCCTGAATGCATTGCTAAAGTAAATAGATACAGATCCTACAACTTTGAGATGAGAACTGATCTTGAGTCATTAAACATATTAAAATCTGATTTAGAAAGTCTGAAAATGATTACAAGTTAAAGATAGAGGACTTGGAGAAAACCATTTCAGTACTAAAACATGAACATACAGATTTTAGAACTCAGATCCAAGATCTCATAACTAAGTTGACTGAGTGCCAGGCTGAGCTTGTGATCAGCAAAGCTAAGGCAGAGAAGAGTGTTCTTGAAGAAGAGACCTTCAAGAACATGATATCCTCATCCCTGCACAACAAAGTGTGCTATCAAAATAGATAGGGACTGGGATCAAATGAGAGAGCTCCTCCACACACAGTCTTGTCTGTAAGATCTCCTAGGTGTGGAACTTGTGAATATGAGCTTCCTCTCATAGATCCTATAAGTAAGGAGGATGAAGAAGTGATAGTGAAGAATTTCTCTGAGAAGAGTGAAGAAGAGGATTCTTCTAAGGGCCACTATCCTTCTGAGGAGAAGAAATCTACTGTGATGACCAAGTCCAAGAGAAAGAACTTGAACAGGAAGAGCAAGAGGAAGGCAAAGAAAGCTCAAGAGATCAAGGCTACTTTTGATCTAAGTAGAAACAAGTTTTTATCTCTGCAGGTTTCAAAGTAGTGAGGACTGAAGACATCAACCAAGACTCCTCAGCTAAGAGTCCTAGTTCTTGTTCAAATCATCTCAGTGCAAAGAAGAAGACTGAGCTGTTGTGTACCACTGCTGCACAGCCTGGACCATCAAACTCCAAGAACAGTTCACAGCCCAAAAGAACTGTCTCAGCATCTACCAAGATGAAGTGGAGAAGGGATGTGACCAAAGCCAGTCTTGCTCTCAAAAGAAGACTCTTTGAAGAAGAAAAGTTTGTGTCATGTGTGAAAGTACCTCTCACATTGCTAAGGATTGCCCATACAATCCAAAAAGTACTATCCACATGACCAATACAAAGACTTCAAGAGTTTCAAGAAGTCTCAAGCTTCGGAAGGAAAGTCTGTTTCCTTCGGAAGCTCCAAATCAAAGAAAAGAGGTAAATGGAAAATTACCTTCGGAAGTAAAATTGGTCTCGGAAGAAAGGAGTTCTTCCGAAGCACTGAAGTCTGCTGCAGTGACTGTAGAATCTTCCGAAGGTTCAGTCATCAAAACTTGTGAAGTCCCAAAAGCTTCTAAGGTTTTGAAGGTCAAGTCCAAGACTCCAAAGGTGGTGTGGAAGTCTAAGAAAGACCAAATGACTGAAGTTTCTCCATCAACAACAGCTGAAGATCCCCATATTACAACCATAGGATCTATTACTGTTGCATTACCTTCTATTACACTTAGTGAGCCCAAGACAAGTAAGGCTTGGGTTTCCAAATGTAACTAATCATTTTCTTTGTGCAGGAACAGCTCAAGACAAGCAGGAATGTCTGGATAATTGACAGTGGCTATTCCAGGCACATGACAGGCAATAGGTCTCTACTCCATAATTTGAGAGAATTGATGGAGGACCAGTTGCTTTTGGAGGAGATGAAGGTGGTTACATTTCTGGAAGGGGCAAGGTCACAAATGGTAAGCTCAGCATTGAGAAGGTAAACTTTGTTAAGGAGCTTGGGTACAATCTTCTGAGTGTATCCTAATTTTGTGATCAGAGTCATAACATGCTCTTTACTGAGCATGAGTGCATTGTTCTCAAGCCTGGAGTGGTCATTCCTCATGAGCATATCCTGCTCAGAGCCCCCAGGAAAGGGAACATGTACAAGATGGATTTGCAAGAAACATCTCCTTCTGGAGAAGTTTCATGCTTCTATCAAAGCAAATAGTGATGAGTCTTTCCTATGGCATAAAAAATGTGCCATGTAAACTTTAAGAACATGAATAAATTAATTAAACATGATCTGGTAACTGGAATGCCAAAGAAAGAGTTTTACAAGTGATGATCATGGTGTTGCATGCCTGAAAGGAAAGCAACATAAGGTATCTCACAAGCCTAAGGAAAAGAACTCCATCACTACTCCCCTACACTTGTTACATATGGATCTCTTGGCCCCACCAGTGTAATGAGTCTAGGAAGGACCTCTTACTGTTTAGTGATCACAGATGATTTTACAAGATTCACTTGGGTTTTCTTTCTTAGAACTAAGGATGAAACCCCTGAGATTCTGAAGAATTTCATCTTAAAAGTTGAGAATCAATGTGATCACAAGGTCAAAACCATAAGATGTGATCAAGGAACTGAATTCAAGAACCAAATCCTTGATACATTTTGTGATGAAAAAGGTATTACAAGACAATATAGTGCTCCCAGGACTCCTCAGCAAAACGGAGTTGCTGAGAGGAGAAACAAGACACTTATTGAAGCTGCAAGAACTATGTTGTCTGACTCTAAACTGCCCATCACCTTCTAGGGCAGAGGCAATTAATACTGCTTGCTATGTGCAAAACAGAGTTTTAGTAGTTAAGACACATGGTAAGACTCCTTATGAACTTTGGCACAAGAGGAAAACTTTCATTGGTTTTCTCAGGTCATTTGGATGTCCCTGCACCATCTTGAATACCAAGGATCAAATTGCCAAGTTTGCTGAGAAATCAGATGATGGACACTTCATTGGATACTCTTCCCAAGCTAAGGCTTATAGAGTATACAATCTCAGAACTAGAATTGTTGAGGAGTCAGCAAATGTGACTTTCAATGAACACACACCCTGTGTGGCTGGTTCTGGTCCTGATTGGCTGTTTGATCTTGATTTAGTTACCAACTGTTTTAACAAATCTTGTGAGAATGTTTCAGGATCTGCAAAAAATTTAAAAGCAGGTGATCCTGATCCAAGATTTAAGCTAGGACGACCCTCAGCTCATACATCTTCAGCTCCAGTTGGAACTACTTCAGCAAATGAGGTCTCTATCAGCACTACAATAACAAATTCAGCTGATACATCTGGTATGCCTTCGAATTCCAGCTCAGGGGCTCCTCAACCAGATAAAGATACCTCAATTGTAGAAGACAACAATGGTGATGGTGATAGTGATCGAAAATTTCTTGATGCCAATAACCACACCATAGATGACAACATCAATGATGTCACACACTCATTAGGACAAGTTAATCTTGATAAGTGTGATAATGTGGAGGGTGAATCTTCTAGGCCAGATCTAAATTTCTCAAATTTGGATCTTTCTCAGCAACTTGCTGTGATCCCTCAGCTAAGGATCCACAAGTCTCACCCCACCACAAACATCATTGGAGATGTTGTCACAGGGGTAAGAACAAGAGGACAAACCCATGAGCAAATGTTTGTCTTCACTCTTGTTTCTTATCTCAGATAGGGCCAAAGAAAGTTGATGAAGCTCTAAAGGATGGAAGTTGGGTTAAAGCAATGCAACAAGAGCTGCTTGCATTCAAAAGGCAGAAAGTTTGGAACCTTTGTCCTCTTCCTCATGGGAAGACTACCGTTGGAACCAAATGGGTTTTTAGGAATAAGAAGGATGATAGAGGAATTATCATCAAGAACAAGGCAAGACTAGTTGTTCAAGGATACACACAAGAAGAAGGGATTGACTACACTGATGTCTTTGCTCCTGTAGCAAGACTAGAAGCTGTTAGGATATTCCTGGCATTTGCTGCATCCAAGAACTTCAAGGTCTTTCAACTTGATGTAAAGTGTGCTTTCTTATATGGAGTGATTGATGAAGAGGTTTATGTCAAACAGCCACCTGGTTTTGTAGACCCTGATCATCCTTATTATGTCTGCAAGCTTGACAAACTCTTTATGGGCTGCATCAGGCATCAGGAAGTGGTATGAGACACTATCTGAGTATCTTTGTAAACATGGATACAGGAGAGGTACTATAGATGGATCTCTCTTCATCAAAGGAAGGGAAATGACTTATTGTTGGTTCAAGTATATGTAGATGACATCATCTTTGGTTCAACTAATCCAAATCTCTGCAAAGACTTTTGAGAAGCTGATGAAAGACAGATTTGAAATGAGTTCAATGGGAGAACTCAATTTCTTTGTGGGAATTCAAGTGAAGCAGGTTGAAGATGGCATCTTCATAAGTCAGTCAAAGTATGTTCAAGACATACTTAAGAGGTTCAACATGACTGATTGTAAGATTGCTAAGACACCCATAGCCAGAAACCACTCCCTTGGACCTGATCTTGAGGGGGAGTGTGTAGATGAACACTTATACAGGGCTATGATTGGGTCTCTTATGTATCTTACAGCTAGCAGGCCTGATATCATGTTTGCTACATGTATTTGTGCAAGATATCAAGCCAACCCTAAGATGTCTCACTTAATCACTGTGAAAAGGATTTTAAGATACCTCAAAGGTGCTTCAACACTTGGTCTATGGTATCCAAAGAATCCTAACTTCAATCTGTATGCTTATACAGATAGTGATTATGGTGGTTGCAACATGACTACAAAGTCTACATCTGGGGGTGTCAATTCCTTGGTGGAAGGGTTGTCTCATGGCAATGCAAGAAACAATCCTGTGTGTCTGCATCAACTGCTGAGGCTGAATACATTGCTGCTGCAAGCTGCTGTGCTCAAGTGCTTTGGATTCAAAATCAGATGCTGGACTATGGATTTAACTTCAAAGAGACTCCTATCCACATAGACAACAATAGTGCTATCTCTATCACTGAGAACCCTGTGCAGCACTCAAGGACCAAACACATCAACATCAGGTATCATTTAATAAGAGATAACTATGAAAAGGGATTAATTAAACTAGTCAAAGTTCATACAGATGAACAATATGCTGATCTGTTTACAAAAGCTTTTGATGAACAGAGATTAAAATATCTGATATCAGCTATTGGGATGATTAACTTTGAGTAGACTTTTTCTTAAAACTAATTCTAATTATTTCTTCTTAAAATATGTGTGTCCTAAGTTGTCTAGTTCATCACTTTCATAAGCTCATGTTTTCTTTGGATGTAAAATTCTTTTTGAAGACTTTCCTTAGATTCTTGAAAATTTTCTAATACTTCGGAAGATAAAATTTTATCTTCGGAAGAAAATTATGTCTTCAAAATAAATAACTGTCTAAGAGATTTTACCTTCGGAAGAAGTCTAAACCCATCTTTCGAAGCTTAAAATTCTTATCTCAGACACTTATTTATTTTTAAGGACTTTTTCCTTCGAAGCAAAATTAACTCTCGGAAGCTTTGTTTATTCTTATACAAAGCATCCAAGGGTTTATTTCTCTTCCGAAGCATAAATTTTCAAGACTCTCAGGAAAATCTTCCGAAGCCATTTTAGCTTCGGAAGCTTTTTCAATAAAACTTCCGAAGACAAATTACCTTCGGAAGCTTTTCGAATTCCAAGAAAACTACTTTTTGAGCAAAAGTAAACTACTTTTTCAGAGGTGGGACCGACTTCCGGATTTCAAAGTTTATCCTTTTTCATTAACTTTGGTTCAAATCCCTTTTCACATAAATACCCAACGGTTCCCCCTCTTTCTCACTATCTTCCTCAATTCCACTATTCCTCTAACCTAATTCTCTAAACCGCCTTTGCTTTCTACCTTTCTTCACCCTTAAGCTTCTGAAATGGCCAACCTTAACCGCAGAAACAACCCAGATTTCTCCATGCAACTTCACAGGCAACATAATCAAGTTGCTCTGTTAAGCTCTGAGAAAGATGCAAGTTTCTCAGAGATTTGCCAATTCTTAACTCTATCCAACTATTTCACCTCCCTAACCATTGATCCTACTCTATATGAGGATCACTTGCTTGAATTCTGGAAGACCTGCCAAGAGGTCATTATGGATGGGGAGAAGGCACTGTCTGCCACAGTGCAAGGGAGCACAATCTTCATCACTCCAGCCATCATTAAATCATATGCAGCTGGATGATGAAGAAGGTGAGTTGTCCTTCCCAAAGGAAGCTGTTAATCATTTCTTTGAGCAGATGGGCTATGAGGGAGATTTCTCTGTAAAGACCTTCAGGAAAGGGAAGGTCTCATCCTAGTGGAAATACCTGCTCCATGTGGTTATCCACAGCTTATGAAAGAAGCATGGTGGATGGGACCAGATTCCTGAGGATCTCTCCTTTATAGTTCATGGAATGGTTCAGGGGGTCAAGTTCAGGTATTCTCAATTTGTTTATACTAATTTACTTGCAAACTTGGACTCCTTAGAGTATTATATGTTCCTAGATATGTTCAACACATTCTCAACTGTGAACTGGGCTCACAGTTGAGGGAAACAAGTAATATTCTTAAATTGGGACAGATGAAGCCCGGCATCTTTAAAATAATGAAGAAGCCAACTGTAGGATTCTCAGGGGTAGAAACAGCCCTAGTCCCCAAAATGTTAGAGCTCATTGCTCAAGGTGACAACCTAGCAACACAAGCTAGTGTTGAACCCACACCTCTTTTATCCTTACCACTAAAAAGACCACAAATAACCCTCACCTACCAAAGAAAATCCATACGAACCCCCGCTCAGGCTATTGAGTCTGTGCAGGCCCCCATATACTCAACCTTACAGGAGTAAGTGGACACTAGAGCTCCCACTTTCCCTGAGGAGCAAACCACTCCCATTTCTTCACCTATCAAGGCTGAGGTTCCTCATGCTCACCCTGATGAGCTCACAAGCCCAACAGCCTTAAGCCTTCACTCTGAGTCTCAACACTCAAGTGAACAACCTTCAGGGGACAGTTACCATCCCCAGCCTTTAGATCTCAACCAACCAATTCCCAACCTATCCTTCTACACTGATGAAGACTTAGGATTCAGTGAGTACCATGATGCCACCTTTCTTGTGGATCATCCTGAAACCACAGGATGATGGGAATAACAAAGCATCAATTTTGAAGACTTTCCAGGTGAGCCAGAGTTTGATCAAGTCCAAAGTATAATCCAACTCTGGTGTCATGAAGGACCGCGAGACACCTTTCTTTGCCCGACTTACTCTGCCGTCGATGAACGGCTGGCTTGCCATACGGAATGCCACCTCTTTCAAGCACCAGGACCCTGTACATGCGCGATAGTGTGGCGGCTAAGGGGTTCACTCTGAAAGAGGCGTCCAGTTCCTATAGAACCTATCACTAAAATACCCCTAGAGAGAGATAAGGCCAAGCAGAGCGAAAAGGCTCGGGGCATCTGAGAATGATTCGAGCCGTATGAAGGGAAATCTCACGTACAGTTTATTTTTTTGGGGGAAGGAGCCCGTGTCTCTCTTCTCCTCCCCTACTCAAAGAGAGATGAGTACCTCTGACTCTCCTCAGTCTATCCCACATCAGTCACCTGTTACTGAGGTGGACACTTCTGAACATGTTCAGGATGTCCATATGGAAGAGGCTCTCACTTTTGAAAGTGATTACATCATTAAGACCTCAACCATGGCAACTCAGCCCACTGGCATCTCAACTGAGATTGCTAGTGAGTTGAGGAAAACCAGCAGCCAAGAACCTCAAGCTGGTGGTGAGAGAGAGGACTTTGGTCCAATCATCTCATCCCCCAATGATTCTTCTGATGAAGAAGAGGGGAATTTGAGACTAAAGGTGCAGAAATTGTCAAAAACATGCTCCTATTTAGTCTCTAAGGTTAGTCACTTGGAATCTCAGGTGACTACCTTACAAAACAGGGTCAATGATCAGCAACTTCAGATTTCATATCTAAAGGAAAAACTAGCTGGGAGACCTTTAAGGAGAGCTCAACCAGGAACACAAGAACCTGTGGAAGTGATTGACTTATCCTCAGCTCACCTATGAAAGTGGGTGATGCTACCAAAAAGGGGGAGAAAGTTATTACAACCACAAAACCTGGGAGTTCTTCACAGAGAATGGACATAGAGGACTCACCATCCTCACTTGCTGTTGTGCATTCTCAACAACTTCCTCAAGTTCACATTAATGTGGACTCTATAGACTCAATCATCAGGAGTCTCTTTGAGGAAGGTATACCAAGGGCTGTCTCATCTTCACCACAAGGAACTGCCAACTACATCATAAGGTGGAGGTATGATGCTGACAGAAGAGCCCTTATCCTTCATAGAGTTCAAGGGCAACAAGAAGTGTTTGATTTCCAAAGCCTGAACTTCTATGAAAGATTGGATTTAGTCAACATGCCACTTGTCAATCCAAGCAATTCAAGACAAGCTGACAGGTTGGCTCAAAGAATCCAAGATAGGATCCTTGCAGAGTTCACTCTAAGAAGGAGACTTAGGCAATCAGGCAATGTCATCGGTCAACTGGATGTTGAGGTGGACCCTAAGATTAGTTTTATAGGGGAAACCTTGACTGAAGGCCCAGTGACAGAACTTGAGACCCCTGTCTCATCATCAACAACTGCTGCAGAGGTTCAAACTCCTTCTGAGACACCTGCTGGTGAAGGTGTTTCTCAGCCTCTCTCTGGCCAGAGCATGGAAGCTACACCAAGCAATGAAGGCCAAGCCTCTATCCACCCTGAGTCATAAAGGTCTGTTGGTGACAAAGGGAAAAGGATAATGACTCCTGAGGAAATTGAGGAGGAAGAGAGAGAGAGGAAAAGGAAGCTAAGGGGAGAAAGTTCCTCTGGGTCATCAAGCTTTATGCAAGCTGCAATCAGGGCTGCCCCCAGACCAAATACTCAAGATGATGAGTTAAGGGCAGTCAGGATTACTTATTTACAGACCAGGAACTATGATATTGATGAAATCATCTCCCTCCCCTTAGAAGAGTTAAATGAACTGGCTGACATGGAAGTGTCAAGAGAGATGAAGAAGAAAGAGGATGCAAGGCTACTTCTCCAATTCAAAGAGGAGAAGAGACAGAAAAGACTTTACAAGCATGCTCCCACTCTCTCTCTCCAGTTCAAGAAAGTCCTGCGCAGGAAGATGTGGCTCCACAAGAACCTCATGTAGATAAAGAAGAAGATAGGATCAAGATGATCAACTACCTGAGTGCCACAGGCTTCTATCAGGCAGATGCACTTCTTCCCCTGTCCTATGACTTCATTGAGTTTGAGTATCTAAAGCAACTTGAGCTTGAGCTAGTCAAAGAAAGAAAGACAACCAAAAGGTATCTAAGGGAAGAAGCTGCAAAGTCAAGAGCCATCATTCAAAAGAGTGTAAAGAAGTCTGCTGACAGACAAAGAATGATGAGCTTCTTGAAGCTATATGGATTCTCCGGAAGGAGACTTGGCCCTATGTCTCTATCCACAATGGATGATCATATAAGGGTGATCAAGCAGAAGATTAAGAGTGGTGAACTGATTTACTTGCACTCTCTTCCAAGTCAAGTCCCACCTGAAGTGGAGGTCAAGTTTGAACAACCTGAGACACCTCAACCAAAACCTCCAGCTGAGCCTCAGCAAGCTTCATCTTCGGATCCAAGGCAGGGTCAAACTCCCTCTTCTTCTGAACCTGTGAGGGAGGAACACCCAACTGAGAAAGACAATGATGATCAACAAGGTGCTGCAGACCAGTCTTCTCAGTTAAAGTCATCTAAGAGGAAGAAGAGAATGGCTTCTAAACCAAAGACAAAGAAGAAGAAGCCTAAGTCATCTACCTCTACACCTCAGGCTGAGTCAGATCAACCTGAGGAAGTGCATGATGAGGCAGCCCAATCAACTCCTATGCAAGTGGCTCCTCTAACAACTGAGACACCCATCTTGTCCTGGACTTACTCTACCAATCCAGAAAGATGGCATGTAATCAGAGATCAAGGTGTTGAGAATGTCTACTCCTGGCAGGACATAATCAACTTATCTCTGCATGATCTCTTTGAGATGAGAAGATACTATGAAAGTCTTGATGATCCTGACCATCTAATAAAGAAAGGAATGGTCATGATTGTACTGAAGACCACCAACATTTGAAGATCTTCTAAGTGTTTTGGTAGCATCAGCCTTAGGGGAGTTTGTAAGGATTCCTTAAGTCTGATGCAACCCAAAACATCCAAAGTGTCTCTACAACATGCACTAAGTACTGAAGTATAGAATGCCTCGGAAGTTTTACACAATGCATTCAAAGTGTAAAATCTTCCAAAGCCAAGACCATTATCTTTCGAAGCCAAACATGAAGTCTTCCGAAGCCTCAGAGACAAAGTCTTCCGAAGCTTCAACCTATGAAGACAGATTTCTTCGAAAGACTTTTAGTACACATGCTTTATCTGATGTACTGTTCCATAAAGCACCTTTCCGTTGCATCTCTGTAAAGTCACCAACTTACACGAGTTGGTGAAAAGGTCCATGCTTTTGGTAACTGTACATTGAGGTCTTGAGTCTGTAACTTTCTACTTTATGTACTTTATCCTTTTTGTAATGTATAAGGATGTGAGCTATGGCATGTCATATTCACAAGGTCAAAAGGCAGATATGCCTTTTGATCCTACAATTGATTTTGTTAGTGTCTAGTCAATTGTATCCAGCTGGCTTTCAAAGTATAGCCGGCTGTAGGTTGTAGTATAAGTATTCCAAGTTCTTGTATCTTTCTTTATGCTTTGTAACACTTGTAAAAGAACTTGAGAAAGCAATATACTGCCTCCTTGAAACCCAACTCTCTTGTTCTGTCTCTTTACTTTACTTGTGTTCTTTGTATCACCTTGGTTAATCCAGTTCACTATTTGATTAAAGTTTAGTTATTCTCCTCATTGTGTTGTTGTGTTGTAATTTGCTTAAGCCCTTAAACGGTCCTGCAAAACTATTCTTCCAAACTCCATATACAGGGGCTTCAAGAAGTGCAAAACTGCCAAGCAACTATGGGAGGCACTGAAGCTCATATTTGAGGGGTCCACTGAAGCCAAGGAGAACAAGAAGGACCTCTTGAAGCAACAGTTTGAGAGCTTCACCTTCAAAATAGGTGAAACCATTACTCAACAATACTTCAGGTATGTTGAGATTATGGATACTCTAATGGATGTTGGAGTAACTCTTGAAAATAGGGACATTGTGAGGAAGTTTGTGTCCTCTCTTCCTAGACAATGAATACATTATTGTGTTGTTATCAAGAGAACTGAGAACCTTAAGACTCTTACTTTGACAGAGTTGTATGGTATTCTTAGTGGATACCAGATGGAAATGAACATCCAAAGTTCATCCGGTAACTCCAGCAATCTGTTGTTCAGCCCTCCATGTGGTTGAAAGGGATGGCATTGAACCACAGTATCATCTTATTTGCTACCCTGACAACTCAAAAGGGTCATTTCATCACCTTCCTGGAGACACCAAAAGAAAGCTAAACTTAAGGAAGCCCATTCCAAGAGACAAGCTCTTCACATGCATTTATGTCTGCTGATGAAAGCACAGACAACTTTCTCTTCACCCTTGAAGACATGGACTGTATTCATCCAGATGCCCTAGAATACATGGAGATAGTTCAACAAATGGCTCTCCTCACTCACAGAGCCAAGAAATTCTACAAAAGGACAGGGCGGAAGTTTCCAAGCACTGCAGCCAGTGGAAAGTTTGGACTATATAAAAGCAAAATAAAGGGTTACAATTGTAACCAGATGGGCCACTTTTCAAGGGAGTGTAAGGCACTAAGGACAATGGTGGCCAAACACAAGCTAGACCAAACTACACTGAAAGAGCTCCTAAGAATGAGAAGCCAAAGTAGTAAGCTACTGTTGTTGTTGAAGAAAAAGGCTTTTACTGGAGCTTTCAGGTGGAAGATGCATCTCCAAACCAAACACTTATGGCAGACGACGATGAAGCTAAGGTATTGGAACATCTTTGTACTCCGTAATGTATTGCTAAAGTTAACAGATATCGGTCCTACAACTTAGAGATGAGATCTGATCTTGAGTCCTTAAATATCTTAAAATCTAATTTCAAAAGAGCTGAAAATGATCATAAACTAAAAATAGAGGACTTAGAGAAAACCATTTCAACTCTTAAACATGAACACACTAACTACATGACTCAGATCAAAGATCTCATAACTAAGATGACTGAATGCAGACTGAGCTTGTGATCACCAAAGCCAAGGAAGAAAAGTGTGTTCTTGAAGAAGAGACCCTCAAGAACATAATATCCTCATCCTTGCATGCAAAAGTTTGTTATTAAAATAAGCAGGGACTAGGATCTAGTGAGATAGCTCCTCCACACACAATCTTGTCAGTAAGATCTCCTAGGTGTGGAACTTGTGAAGATGAGCTTCCCCTCATAGACCCTATTAGTGAAGAGGATGAAGAGGAGATGGTGAAGGATGTCTCTGAGAAGAGTGAAGAAGAGCATTCTAAGAAGGGTCACCATTTTTCTTAGGAGAGTAAAAGAGTTGGGATGACCAAGTCTAGAAGGAAGAACTTGATCAGGAAGGCCAAGAGAAAGTCAAAGAAGGCTCAAGAGATCAAGGCCACCTTCAATTCTGTGCAGAAACAAGTCTTTATATCTGCAAGTTTTGAGATGGTTAAGGCTGAAGACACAAACTTGAACTCCAGTAACAAGAGTTCTAGTTCATGTCCAAATCATCCTAGCATCAAGAAGAAGGATGATATGTTATGCACCACTGCTGCACAACCTGAACCATCTAGCTCCAAAGGTAGTCCTATCCCTAAAAGGATTGCCACAGCATCTTCAAAGATGAAGATGGAGAAGGAAAGTGATCAAGTTCAGCCTTGTTCTCAGAATAAGACTCTTAGGAAGAAGAAGATGGACTGTGTCATGTGTGGGAGTATCTCTGTTGGATGAAGTAAGGCTGGTGCAACCCAAAACAAACACTTAGAACATTTTTGGTGCAACTGACAAGGAACTTCCAAAGAAAAAAAGGAACTTCTGAAGGTAAATGTTGAGCTTCCGAAGGTCAAGTCTGAATGAGCTTCCGCAGAGGAACTCTAACTTCCGAAGACAAAGACTTCCCTCTTCCGAAGTTTCAACACTTAGAAGATTTCAAGACAATGACTTCCGAAGTATGAAGGCCTGAAGAACATTTCAAGTCTCGAAAGAAGTAGCCTCTTCTAAAGTATAAGTGGCTTTGGAACATTTCAGTTAATCTTCGAAAGAACCTACTATGAACCAGTGGACATAAGTATGGTCCATCTGACAAGCCGCTGCAACCTATGAGATACTGCATGGTGCTTTCCCATGCCCATGTAGTTGACCATACTTTATTCCACTGTTCATTCCTTATCAGTTAGTACAGTTACCAAATTCAGTTGGTGACAAAAGGTAAGTCATGGACATGTAATGACTACCAACTCTAAGATAGTATTTTATCTAAGATACCTTACCTCTAGCAATGTAGTATTTGCTTTAGTTGTAAGTTCCCAGCTGGTATCAAAGTATAACCGGCTGTAGATAGTAGTGTATATCGTTTCTCATTGTAACTCTGTAAACATGCTTGTAAGAGTCTTGTAACACTTTGAGTTGAGAAGTAATATATACAAGTATCTTGAAAATTATTCTCTTGTGTTTTACTTATTATATTATTATCAACTCTTAGAGGATTCTGCATCATCAATCCGTGTGAGACTTAGTGAGTTTGAGAGACCAAAATAGTGTTGAGTGACAAAACTCGATCCTGCAATTGGTATCAGAGCATCGTAGGCTCTTGATTGTGTGATCTCACCATTCAAATCAACCTTTTCATCACTTATACACCCACCTCATACAAAAATGGCCCTCAACCAAAAATTTGAATGTGAACCGGGGACGATGACCAAAGCACCTATCATCACCCTTGAAAACTTTAGGTCTTGGAGCAAACATATTGAAGGCTTCATCAGATACCAAGACAGCAAGATATGGAAGTCTATCACCAATGGCCCTTACAAGCCAAAGGTTGTTACACCTTCTGGAAATGGTGCTATGATAGACAAGGCAGTTGAAGACTATTCTGATGAAGACCATAAACGTCTAGACATTGATAGCAAAGCTATGACTGTTCTCATGTCTGCCATACCCAACTCCATCATGGTAGGCTTTGAGAATTGCCAGTCAGCCAAAGAACTCTTTGATGCTTTGACTCAGATGTACTCAAGCTCCAATGACTCCAAGAAAGATTCACAGAAGCAACAATTTGAAAGCTTCACTTATATTTCTGGAGAGACCCTTAGTCAGCAATACTTCAGGTACATGAATCTTATTTCTTCACTTCAGTCTATGGAATTGTCTCCTGAGATTAGAGATATCTCAAGAAAATTCATGAGTGCACTTCCAAATGAGTGGACGTTCTACTGTGTCTCTATCAAGAGGACAGAAAACCTAAACTCCCTCACCATGATGAAGTTTATGGCATCCTTGATGGATAACGTTTAGAGATGGAGAACAAGAAAGGACACCAGGTGAGCAGACCCTCAAGCCTTTCTGCTAGCAACGCTTTAATGGTTGCTGAAGGCTCAGGACCCCCTAACCTCAGCAGTACCTGACTTACTCCCAGTAGCCATCATTTTCTTCCGAGCCATACATCACATTCCCTAAGACTCCAAGGTCTCAACAGGCTCTGTCAAGTCCCTTCCAGGACGGTTGTGTCTTTGTCGCAGGAAATGGACATTCTAGTGATTTTCAATTCTTTTTTGATGATCTAGAATGTTTTATCCCAGATGATGTAGAGTACATGGACATTGTCCAACAAATGGCTCTGTTAACTTACAGGGCGAAGAAGTTCTTCAAAAGAACTGGAAGGCAATTTCCCCAAAACCCAACTAACAGCAACTTTGGGTTTGACAAAGCAAACGCCAAGTGTTACAACTGTAACCAGCTAGGCCACTTTGCAAGGGAGGGAAAGGCTCCTAAATCCAACTCGGGATCCACTCAAGCCTCCACATATCCAACCACACCTAAAGCTGCTCGAAAGTCAACTGAAACAGTTACTGTGGCTCAAGAAGTTGACTGGAGCTTCATGGTGCAGGATATCACCCCTGCTCAAGCATTGATGGCTGGAACTGAAGACAGCAAGGTATTTGAACACCTATGTACTCCAGCTTGCATTGCTAAAGTTAAAATGTATCAGGACTACAATATGGAAATTCAATCTGATATTGAGTCTTTGAATATTCTAAAATCTGATTTTAAAAGGGCTAAATCTGACTATCAAAAGAAAATTGAAGAGTTAGAGAAAACGGTGTCCTCTTTAAAACATGATATTACTAACTACAAGACTCAAATCAAATATTTAATCTCCAAATTGACTGAGGCTCAAGCCCAGCTAGTAATAGTTGAGGCTCAAGCTAGGAAGCATGCTATTTCTGAGCAAAACTTCCAAGCCATTCTTGCATCATCCTCCCACTCAAAAATTTGTTACCAAAACAAAGGGGGTTGGGAACCAATGAAATTGCTCCACCACATTCTTATGAGTCTATTAGACAACCAAGATATGGAACTGAAGAGCAAGAGGTTCCATCTGCTGACCCACCTTCCCATGAGTTGAAGAATGATGCAACTATGGAGACCATCACAGGGAGGGACCAGGTAAATAAACCTATTTCCACCAGTGATGATCAACCCCTAACCACCAAAGCCAGAAGAAACCAAGCTAAGGCAGCCAGAAAAACTGCCAAGAAAGTGGCTGAGTTCAAGCTAAAGATTGACCCGAAACAAAATGGTGTATTCATCTAAGCTGGATTCCAGGTGGTGGAAAACTTTGATCTAGGAAATGAGTGTAGTACCAGTACTTCTGTCCTGCTGAAGGATCAGAAGCTAAAGGGAAAGACTGTTGATGAAAACAAGAAATGCAAGAAACAACAGTCTTCACATCCCACAAAAGTTAACATTGCATGCATAATGTGTGGTCTGCAAAATCATATGGCTAAAGATTGTTACTACAATCCTGCAAGCACACATTATGCAAATAATGTTAAGAAGGAAGGAGTCAAGGAGGGTTTCACATTTGTACCATATCACATGGCCCAAATGATGAGGAAAGAAAAGCTTATTTCCGAAGCAAAGTTGCTTTCAGAAGAAACTCATTCCTCCGAAGGGAAAATAGCTTCGGTAGATAAGCCGAAGAAAATTCAAAAGAACAAAAGAGTTCCTTTGAAACCTTCCGAGAAGAAGACTTCTTTAGAAGAAAAGGTGGTGAAAGATTCTTCCGAGAAGAAAGAAGCCTCGGAAATATGCAATGCTGCTCAAGCTTCAACAAGCTCATCTACACTGTCAGCCAAGGGACGGAATGGAAGATCTAACAAGATGCTGCAGCCCAACCTTCTTCTTCAAAGACATCCATTGAACCCCCATGCATACATTTTGGTTCAATTATATCATCATCATTGGAAGAACCCAAGACCAACAAGGCTTGGGTTTCCAATAAAAACTAACCTTTTCACCTTATGTGCTGGGACATCCATATGACAAGAATGACAATGTATGGATTGTGGATAATGGATGCTCCAGGCACATGACAGGGAACAGATCTTTTCTATAACAATTTCAACATTTTGATGGAGGTCATGTTCAATTTGGAGGTGAGGTCGGATGATATATTTCTTGCAGAGGGAGTATATCCAATGGCAATTTAAAAGTACACAAAGTAAACTTTGTCAAACAGCTTGAACACAATCTTGTAAGTGTTTCTCAATTCTATGATCAAAAGCACCAAATGCTTCTAACAAAACATGAGTGCATTATCCTCAAACCCGGGATGACAAATCCTCAGGAATTGGTGCTCCTTAGATCTCCCAGGAAAGGGGATATGTATAAGCTGGATATGAAGAATGCTACCCCTTTGGGTGAAGTATCAAGCTTTCTTTCCAAAGCTGATGGTGATGAGTCAACTCTATGGCATAAACGAGTGTGTCATGTTAATTTCAAAACCATGAACAAATTGGTTAAAAATAACTTGGTACATGGTGTGTGACAACCGACCTCTAGGTCATAATTCTAACCCTTATCAACCTGCATCTTTACCCATTCAATTAATATTAATGTTAATATCATTGCCAATAATTACTATTAGCATTATTATTAGTGTTGATTGTTGTTACCATTTTTGTTATTTCATGTGCTTTTATGATGATTTAGTAAGTTCAAGCTTTAGCTTAGGGAAACTTAGTGTTCCGGGAAAGTCAATTAGTCACCCATGCAAAAATTTAATCTTAATTTAAACAATTGGAGGACCATTGAAGGGTGGTCACTTACAACACAACAACACAAAGAGGAGATTAACCAAACTTAATCAAACAGTAAACTGGATTAACCACAAGAATGATACTAAGAACACAAGTAATAAGTAAGAGACAGAACAAGAGAACACAAGTGATTGGTTTTCAAGGATGCAGTATATTGCTTTCTTAAGTTCTATTACAAGTGTTACAAAGCATAATAGAAAGATACAAGAACAAGGAATACTTATACTACAACCTACAGCCGGCTATACTTTGAAAGCCAGCTGGATACAATTGACTAGACACAAACAAAATCAATTGTAGAGTCAAAAGGCATATCGGCCTTTTGACTTATGACTATGACATGCCATAGCTCACATCCTAATATATTACAAAAAGGATAAAAGTACATAAAGTAGAAAGCATGGACTCAAGACCTCAATGTATAGTTACCAAAAGCATGGACCTTTCACCAACTCATGTAAGTTGGTGACTGTACAGAGTTGCAGCGGAAAGGTGGTCCAGCTTTATGGTAAAGTACATCAGATAAAGGCATATCTCTAAAAGTCTTCGGAAGAAATCTGTCTTCACTCTTTGGCTTCGGAAGACTTTGTCTTCGAAGCTTTGGAAGACTTCACTTTTAGCTTCGGAAGATATTGGTCTTGGCTTCGGAAGATTTTACACTTAGAATATTTCTAGTGCATGGTGTAAAACTTCCGAAGCATTTCTACTTCAGTTCTTTGGTGCATGCTTGCAGAGAGACTTTGGATGTTTTGGCTGCATCAGACTTATAGGAATCCTTACAAACTCCCTCTAGGCTGATGCTACCAAAACATTTAAAAGATCTTCAGATGTTTGTAGTCTTCAGCATAATGATGACCATACCCTTCTTCATTAGATGGTCAGGATCATTCAGACTCTCATAATATCTTCTCATCTCAAAGAGATCATGCAGAGGTAAGTTGATTATGTCTTGCCATGAATAGACATTCTCAACACCTTGATCTCTGATCACATGCCATCTCTCTGGATTAGTAGTGAAGGTCCAGGATAAGATGGGTGTCTCAGTTGTAAGAGGAGCCACTTGAATTGGAATTGATTGGGCTGCCTCTTCATGCACTTCCTCAGGTTGATCTGACTCATCCTGAGGTGTAGAGGTGGATGATTCAGGCTTCTTCTTCTTAGACTTTGGTTTAGAAGCCATCCTCTTCTTCCTCTTAGAAGACTTTAACTGAGAAGACTGGTCTGCACCACCTTGTTGATCATCCTTGTCTTTCTCAGTTGGGTGTTCCTCCCTCGCAGGTTCAGAAGGAGAGGGAGTTTGACCCTTGTGTGGATCAGAAGATGAATCTTGCTGAGGCTCAGCAGGAGGTCTGGGTTGTGTTGTCTCAGGTTTTTCAACCTTAACCTCCACTTCAGGTGGGATTTGACTTGGAGGAGAGTATAAGTCAATCAGCTCTCCACTCTTGATCTTCTGCTTGATTACTTAGATATGCTCATCCATAGTGGATAGAGACATAGGGCCAAGTCTCCTTCCGGAGAATCCATACAGCTTCAAGAAGCTCATCATCCTTTGTCTGTCAGCAGAGTTTTTCATACTCTTTTGGATGATAGCTCTTGACTTTGCAGCATCTTCCCTCATCTTTCTCTTTGTTGCCTTTTGTTCTTTGAGCACTTGAAGTTCAAGCTGTTTGAGATACTCAAACTCAATGTACTCAAAGGACAATGGAAGAAGTGCAGTTGCCTGGTAGAGACCTGTGACACTCAGGTAGTTGATCATGTTTTGCCTATTTGTATCCTTGTCTACCTGAGGTTCTTGTGTAGCAGTCACATCCTCTTGCACAGGACTTTCCTAAACTGGGGAGAGAGTTGGAGCATGCTTGTATAATCTTTTTTGTCTCTTCTCTTCTTTGACTTGGAGAAGTAATCTTGCATCCTCTTTTTCCTTCATCTCTCTTGACACTTCCATGTCAGCCAGTTCATTTAATTGCTCTAAGGGGAGAAATATAATCTCATCTATGTCATAGTTCCTGGTCTACAGGTAAGTAATCCTGACTGCCCTCAACTCATCATCTTAAGTGCCCTGATTATAGCTTGCATAAAACCTGAAGACCCAGAGGAACTTTCTCCCCTTTAGCTTCCTCTTCTTCTCTCTCTCCTCCTCCTCAATCTCCTCAGGAGTCAAAGTTCTTTTCCCTTTGTCACCCACAGACCTTTATGACTCAGGGTGGAGAGAGCTTTGGCCTTCATTGCTTGGTGTAGCATCCATGCTCTGGCCAGAGAGAGGTTGTGAGACACCTTCACCAGCAGGTGTTTCACTGAGGGAATGAATTTCTGAAACAGTTATTGGTGTGACAGGGCTCTCAGGCTCTATCATTGGGCCTTCAGCCAAGGTTTTCCCTTTGAAGCTAATCTCAAGGTCTGCCTCAGCATCCAGTTGACCAATGACATTACCTGATTGCCTTTGTCTCCTTTTAGGCTAAACTCTTCAGTATTTCTGTCTTGAATTCTGAGTGCTAACCTGTTAGCTTTCTTGATTTGCTTGGATTGACAAGTGGCATGTTGATCAGATCAAGACCTTCATAGTAGTTCAAGGTCTGAAAATCAAATACTTCTTGCTGCCCTTGAACTCTGTGAAGAATGAGGGCTCTTCTATCAGCATCATACCTCCACCCAATAATGTAGTTTGAAGTTCCTTGAGGTGGGGATGACATAGCCCTTGGAATTCCTTCCTCAAAGAGACTCCTGATGATAGAGTCTATAGAGTCCACATTAATGTAAACTTGAGGAAGTTGCTGAGTATGCACAATTGCAAGTGAGGATGGTGAGTCCTCAATGTCCATACTCTCTGAAGAACTCCTACGTTTTGTGACTGTAATGACTTTCTCCCCCTTTTTGGTAGCATCACTCTCATGCATAGGTGAGCTAGAGGTTAGGTCAACCACATTCACAAGTTCTTGTGTTCCTGGATGAGCTCTTCTTAAAGGTCTCCCAGTTAGTTTTTCCCTAAGATAAGATATCTCAAGTTGCTGATCATTGACCATATTTTGAAGGATAGTCACCTGAAATTCAAGGTGACTAACCTTAGAGACTAAATAGGAGCATGTTTTTGACAGTTTTTGCACCTTTAGTCTCAGATTCCCCTCTTCTTCAACAGAAGAATCATTAGGGGATGAGATGATTGGACCAAAGTCCTCTCTCTCACCACCAGCTTCAGGTTCTTGGCTGCTGGATTTCCTCTGCACATTGACATCCTCTGTTAAGGTGTCAATGGGCTGAGTTGCCATGGTTGAGGTCTTAATAATGTAATCACTTGCAGAAGTGAGAGCCTCTTCCATATGGATATCCTAAACAGGTTCAGAAGTATCCACCTCAGTGATAGGTGACTGATGTGGGCTAGACTGAGGAGACTCAGGAGTACTCATCTCTCTTTGAGTAGGGGAAGAGAAGAGAGACTCATGGTACTCACTGAAACCTAAGTCTTCATCAGTATAGAATGAAAGGTTGGGAATGGGTAGATTTAGATCTAAAGGCTGGGGATGGTAACTGTCCCCTGAAGGTTGTTCACTTGAGTGTTGAGACTCAGAGTGAAGGCTTAAGGCAGTTGGGCTTGTGAGCTCATCAGGGTGAGCATGAGGAACCTCAGCCCTGATTGTTGAAGAGATGGGAGTGGTTTGCTCCTCAGGGGAAGTGGGAGCTCTAGTGTCCACTTCCTCTTGTATTGGTGAGTATATGGGGACCTGCACATACTCAATAGCTTGAGCAGGAGTTCGTTTGGATTTTCTTTAGTAGGTAAGTGTTACTTGTGGCCTTTTTGGTGGTTGAGAGATAGAAGGTGTGGGTTCAACACTAGCTTGTGTTGCTAGGTTGTCACCTTGAGCAATGGGGCTCTAACATTTTTGGGACAAGGGCTATTTCTACCCCTGAGAAGCCTACAGTTGGCTTCTTCATGATTTTAAAGATGCCGGGCTTCATCAATCCCAATTTAAGAATATTATCTGTTTCCCTCAACTGTGAGCCCAGTTCACAGTTGAGAATGTGTTGAACATATCTAGGAAACATATAATACTCTAATGAGTCCAAGTTAGCAAGCAAATTTGTATAGACAAATTGAGAGTACCTAAACTTGACCCCTTGAACCATTCCATGCACTATGAAGGAGAGATCCTCAGGAATATGGTCCCACCCTCCATGCTTGTTTGACAAGCTGTGGATAACCACATGAAGCAGGTATTTCCACTGGGATGAGACCTTTCCTTTCCTGAAGGTCTTTACAGAGAAATCTCCCTCATAGCCCATCTGCTCAAAGGAATGATTGACAACTTCCTTTGGGAAGGACAACTCACCTTCTTCATCATCCAGCTGCAAGTGAGTGTTGATGATGGTCGGAGTGATGAAGATTGTCCTCCCTTGCACTGTGGCAGACAGTGCCTTCTCCCCATCCATGATGACCTCTTGGCAGGTCTTCCAAAACTCAAGCAGATGATCCTCATAGAGAGTAGGATCAATGGTTAGGGAGGTGGAGTAATTTGATAAAGCTAAGAAACGACAAATCTCTGAGAAACTATCATCTTTCTCAGAGCTTAACAGAGCAACCTGATTGTGTTGCCTGTGAAGTTGCATGGAGAAATCAGGGTTGTTTCTGCGGTTAAGGTTGGCCATTTTAGAAGCTTAAGGATGAAGAAAGATGAAAAGCAAAGGCGGTTTGGGAGAAATTAGGTTTGAGGTATAGTAGAATTAAAGAAGATAGTGAGGGAGAGGGGGAACCGTTGGGTTTTTATGTGTAAAGGATTTGAACCAAAGTTAATGAAAGAGGATAAACTTTGAAATCCGAATGTCGGTCCACCTCTGAAAAAGTGGTTTAGTTTTGCTCAAAAAGTAGTTTTCTTGGAAGTCGAAAAGCTTCCAAAGGTAAATTATCCTCGAAAGTTTTAACGAAAAAGCTTCTGAAGCTAAAATGACTTCGGAAGAATTTCCTGAGAGTTTTGAAAATTTTGCTTCGGAAGAGAAATAAAAACTTGAATGCTTTGTATATAAAACAACAAAGCTTCCGAGAGTTAATTTTGCTTCGGAAGAAAATAGTCCTTGAAAACTAATAAGTGTCTGAGACAAGAATTTAAGCTTCAGAAGATAGATTTGAAACCTCTTCCGAAGGTAAAATTTCTTAGACAGTTATTTATTTTGAAGACATGATTTGCTTCCGAAGATAAAAATATATTTTCTGAAGGATCATAAAATTTTCAAGAATCTAAGGAAAATCTTCAAAAATGATTTTTTATCCAGAGAAAACATGAGCTTATGAAAGTGATGATGTTGATGCATGTATGTCCCTAGATCATGATTTGTAATGTAATAGATCTTGTCTGTCTGACTATGATGTAATATGAATTGATTAATGAAATGATATGGATTGGTTGTGATTTGTAATGTCTAATATTTCATTAATGAGTCGTTATTGAATTGATTGGGTTTATGATTGTTTGAATGGTTACACATCAAGTTATATTAATTAAAACATTCAAACTTAAGTTAATGAAGTTCTCATGCGAATAGTCCATGCGAATGGACCATACGCATGAATAACTTCATACGATTGATTCAATCGCACGACTGAACCAGGAGACTGGATCAGTCGTATGATTGACACATAAGATTGGCTCAGTCGCACGACTGAACACTCAGTCGTGCGGATGAATCAACCGCATGGTTCAATCGCACGACTGAACCATACTTATGGTCCAGTCGCACGATTGAACAATACTAACCTATAAATAGACCCAATTCGTGGAAAAACGTAAGCATTCATTCTATTTCGACTCCAGACGTACCCTAGCCGTCCAGAAGCCTCTCAAATCGTTCTCCAAGTTCACAGAACACATTAGATCGATTCCAAATCGACTTCTAACATTAGATTCAATTCTTGATTGATCCTTCGTGTGTTCTCACTTATTGGATCGCCAATCAAATAGGATTCCGCACTATTTGATCTGGTTTACACGCTAATCACTAGGTATTTCGTTCAAATACCAGGTCCTAACAAGTGGTATCAGAGCCTTGGCTCTTGATTACGTGTGATTCAATCAAGATTGCATAAAAGTTTGAGTTTTTGCATCAAAAACGCAATCTTTGCTGTCAAAAGTGATCTTGGACGTTCCCTGCTCATCAAAGTTTGGTTTCTACGGACTTAGGCGATTAGACATTGCGAAATTTCGAATTTTTACGGCTGAAACACGTCAAACCTAGAAAATTTCGCAAAACAGCAGCTTCAGTCGCACGAGTGACCCATTCGCACGACTGGACTCCATTCGCGTGACTCATTCGCACGATTGGACCTAGTCGCACCTTCATTCGGCCGACTGAACCGTTCGTTCGCATAGCTCATACGCACCAGATTCATTCGCACGACTGAACCAATCGCCAAGTTCAGCCGCACGATTGAACCAGTCGCAGAGTTCATACGCACGATTAGACCATTCGCATCCTTCAGTCGCATCAGTGAAAGTTTGTTTGATTAGACTTAAAGTTATTCGCCATGGAAGATCAGATGTCAGCCTTTACTGCTGGGAAGGACTCTAGGATACAGAACCTGCTGTTGCTTGAGAGTGAGGTGGGTAATCATAATAAACCACCAAAGCTCTTGACGTTAGATGAGTTTCCCCACTGGAAACAACGTTTTGAGATTTACCTCAATGGAGTGGATCCTAATCTGTGGGAAGCCATCGAGATTGGTTATAGTACACCGGTGGGAGTTGATGGAGTTAAGCTAACGTTAGGTGGGATGACGGACGCGCAGAAAGTTAAGTACAATGCAGAGAAAAGGGTTTATGCATTGATTACACAGTCTATCCCCAAAGACATATTCCACCAGTACTCAGAGAATAAGCAGTCCAAGAAACTGTGGGATGAGCTAGAGAAGAGGTATGATGGGAATGCTTCGTCGAAGGCAATCAAGGCCAAGGAGTTAAAGAAGGAATTCGATAACTTCTCATCGATTGGTAACGAGAGTTTAGACGACGTCATAGAGAGATTCTACCATTTGATGAGCGAACTGCATACACATGGGGTGGAAACTACCATGGAAGAGAAAGTGAGTAACTTTGCAGACGGATTCCTGATAAGTGGGCTTCATTCGTGTCTAACCTGAGACAGAATGGAATGCTTGCAAAGCTGGATATAAATGACTTCATTCTTAAGTTGCGAGAAGAAGCACTAAGGATGAAGTACAGAGCTCAGAAGTCTTCGTACACACAAAATCCAGCTTTGTACAACGCCACGCCTCAAGCTAAGACATCTGGAGCACCTCTCCAGACTGCATTTGTGTCCAGCTCGTCGGGTCCTTCACATGCTTCTCCTTCAGGATCAGACACGTCAGGGTCTTCTTGTACCCACTATATTGGATCTGAAGCAAGTGCTACTAAACTGAAGACCGAGAACCTCGGTAATGTGACTGTGGAAGTAGCTCGAGAGCATATGGATCTTTTAGCTGCAGTGGTTCATTCATATGATGGACTTGTTGCCGGGAAGATTGGAAACTGCCATCTGGCAGACGAGGACTACGAGCAGGTGGACGAAATGGAGCTTGAGAGGATGGACATAATGTGGGCCTTAGCTAGTGCTGTTCGGAGGGCGAAGAAGTTTGTTAAAAAGACCGGACAGAACTTGGTAGCTACTAAGGATACCGCATTTCGTTTTGACAAGAGCAAAGTGACCTGCTTCAACTGTGGAGAGAAGGGGCACTTCAAGAGAGAATGTGTCAAGCCAAAGAAGACGGGTAATGGGAACCCGTTCTCGTCCTTTACTCGCTAAGACAAGCAAGCTTCCAGTTCTACTTCATCAAGCAAGGATCCAAAAGCCTTGACTGCTCATGATGATGAAGGACAGGATTGGAGCTTTAGGTTTGTCTCACCAGGGGAATCAAACATTGCTAATGTAGAAGATATTGATGATGATTCTGCGAGTGAATGTGATCTAGCAGTTGAGATAGCGATGTCACATAGTGAAGAAGCAACTGCAGCCGAGGTCAGTTACAAGCCTAAAGAGGAGACTTCCACGTCAGAGACAGAAAAGACAGAATCACCAGAACCAGAGACATCTGATGCTGCGTTGATGGCTAACTCTTCTGAACCAACTCAGGTAAGTACTACTGACCAAATGTTTGATAATCATGCTTGTTCTGCTTGTGATACCTTTAGGAATAGCATAGAGGAAAAATTTGCTAGGTTATTAGATCATAATGATAACTTAGTAAAAGATTTGCAACTGTGCACTGAGGCTAATAGAGTATTAAAACAAAATGAGCATAGTTATAAAGAAAAGATAGACCTATTGAGTAAATAGCTTAGGGAAACCAAAGTAGTTGCCTTTAACCAAGCTAATGACATTAGGTACTATCTAAAATCCCTAGAAGACACTAAGAAGCAAAAGGCAGTTCTAGAAGTTGAAGTAAACTCATTAAAATAGAAACTGCATAGTTGGACTAGTTCTTCACACATAGTTCAACACTTAGTGAGAGAAAGGAATAACGGGGAGGGATTGGGTTACAAAGTGGTTCCACCACCACCTGAGACCTTGATGAACACTAAGACTAGACCAGTAAATAATAACCCCATCAAGGATCATGTGGTGTCTACTCCTCTTGTTAGTGATCCAGATACCTCATGTTCATCTACTGAATCTGGACACAAACAAAAAGAGGCCACTTCAAAGGCAAAGGGTAAATTGCCTTGTGTTAATCTGGAAAAGGAATTTGAAAAAGTTAACTTAAAGTCAGGGTCAAACAGAGTCAAATCAGAACCTACAAAGACTTCTAATGTTAATTTTTCACATGCTTCTAGTCAAAAACCAGTTAACCAAAAAGAGAAAGATGTTAAACAGGTTAAAACAGTTAACTTTGTTAAACCAGAGAAAACATCAAAAGAACCAGAGTCAAAACCTAAAATGATTGATGTTACTAGAGTGTCACGCACTTCTCCACAGAGAAAGTTTCATCATAAAGTTGATAGCAGGTCGTGCTACAACTGTGGAGAATGTGGACACATTGCTTCCTATTGTCCTTTCTATCAGACACCTAGGAAGAAGATTGAACTTCAGGACTCTAAGCCTAGATCTTCTAAGAGGAGCTCTCTGACTCCACCTAGAAGAACTAGTGAACCTAAAGTTCAACCTGTAAGCCAGTCGACTGTTTATCATAAACAGGCCTTGCACAAATCTGGCTTATGGAAAGAGAAGTCATCCTGCGTGTCTAATACTGATGACAAGAAGGAACCTGAGCTACCCTCACCCTCTAAGGGTCAATGGGTGGAGTTTATGATGTGTGATGCCTCTGGGAAACCCAAGCCATTAAAGGCTTGGGTTCCTAACCTAAACTAATTCTTTACTTTGTATGTGCAGGGTGTTCGATACAGTGCTGAGACTAACACGTGGATTGTAGACAGTGGAGCATCCAGGCACATGACAGGAAATAGGGCCCTTTTATAAAACGTCAAGCAAATAAAAGGAGGGCATGTTTCTTTTGCTGGAAACAAGGGAGGCTATATCACAGCTCAGGGAGAAGTGGGAATCAGAAAGTTAAGTTTGATAAAGTGAACTACGTTCAACAACTTCAAAATAACTTGCTTTCTGTTTCCCAAATCTGTGATAAAGGATTTAAGGTCATCTTCGACAACAAGAAGTGTTACGTGCTGAAGAAAGACTACGTGATCCCAGAGGACCAAGGTCTGATGACTGCTTCAAGATATAAAGATCTTTATGTCTTGGATCTGTCAACAGCTGCTACAACGGATCATGAGGTTCAGTGCTTTCTATCTAAAGTGTGACATTTCATGTTTTCGTTAAATTAAAAGTAAACTTCGTTAAGTTTTAAAAGGGTCTTTTATGTCAATTTTAAAACTTTGTGGAATTAACATGTTTGAAAATTAA
This sequence comes from Flaveria ramosissima, assembly GCA_025215565.1. NCBI lineage: Eukaryota > Viridiplantae > Streptophyta > Magnoliopsida > Asterales > Asteraceae > Flaveria > Flaveria ramosissima. The sequence continues at coordinate 40,362,418 of CM046033.1, read as the reverse complement.
TTTGGGGTTTAACAAATTAATTAAATAATAAAGATAATATTAATAATGTTTAAAACATTGGTTAATAATATAAAACTTATCAACAAGGGATAAAAATCTTAAAAATAATTGTTATAATAGTAATAATAAAGATATTATTACTATACTAATAATAACATTAATAACAATAATGTTAATGAAATAATAATAATAATAATAATAATAATAATAATAATAATAATAATAATAATAATAATAATAATAATAATAATAATAATAATAATAATAATAATAATAATAATAATAATAATAATAATAGTAATAATAATAATATTGATAATAAAATTAATAATAATATATCATTAATAATCATGAGAATTTTAGGGGGCTAAGTTGTATTTTTAAAACTTTAAATTAAAGTTTTCATGCATAAAATGTTAACTACTCAAACAACAGGGACCATTGGTGTAAATTAATAAAAGTCCAACTCTCTTCTCTCCCCCTCACGCTTTTCCGGCCGCCGGCCGGCACAACTCCGGCGCGGCGCCGGTCAACTCGATCTCGTTGGTTTTAGCTCGGTTTCGACTCAATTTAAAGCCAAACGACTCGGGAATACATTTAGAACTCGAACCCATGACCAATTGGACCAATACCTTCGGCAATTAAGGGAATCGAACCGCAATCCATAACTCAATCGATTTATAACCGTTCAACGTATACCTTGTGATGAATAATCGAATTAAACGATCAGTAACGTTCTAATAATCGTTTCTAAACTTAATGCATCGTTTAATGGAACTTAAATCATCGGTTAATCAAGTTTTAGTAACCGAAACAATCGAATCATAGGTGGGATCCAACCGGTATCCCATACTACGAATTGAATTCATTTAACAGAGGGGAAAGCGATCATTTGAGTTCCTTCAACTCTCTGTGCACACAATTCGTGAAATACACACTCAAACAATCCAAATCAAATCGTGTTCGTCGCAAGTCAACCGAAGGAAAGAATCAAGCCTAAACCTTCAATTCGAAACTAATCATGTAAGTTCTGTATATCATTATGCTCGATTTCACTTGGGCATTAAAAGCCCCATGTTTATTCCCGTAAACATTATCGAATTGATCCTCAATTTGGTGTGGATCAAATTAGGGTTCATAGGGAAATTGGGGAATTCTTCTGTTCATACTTTTAAACATTCGAAACCAATTTATGTCGCGGCTGAGAGCCTTGGTTCAGCGGTAAGTTTGGAGGAGGTTAAACAAGAGGTCCCCGGTTCGAATCCGGGGGACCCCATGTTTTATTTTTTTAAGGTTTTAGCCTTCATTTGGAACTAGTTTCTTTTTAAAAATTATAAAAATTGGTCTTAAAACTTTTGTTTATTTTTAAAGTTAATTATTTCTTTCTGTAAATTTATTTTATTATTTTTATAAATACTTTAACAAATTTTATCAACAAATATAGTGTTTAGTTATTCTTATAAATAAGATTTTTGATAATAATTTAAATCATTACATTATTTTAATTATTTTAAAGGTGGATTAATCATGATAGAATTTATCTACATTTTATAATTCTCAAATTTTTATAAAGGCTTTAAATCTTTTTAAAATGTTATGAAAGATACGTTTTAGACTATAATATATGCATAATTTTCTCTAACTAGTTGTAAATATTTATAAAGGTCCCCAAATTCCTAATTGAAACCCTAGTTCACACTTATTCGTTAATCTTATTATTTAAACTTAAAACCTGTAAATATATACATATTTAGGTACCTCGTGAAGGTTTACTTTGGAACGTCGCTTATTATTCATATTAAACATCTCTTATATACTTATTGAACATGTGAGTTCTCCATGCCCCTTTTTATTTTATTTCACACCTTTTGGGGTGAAACATGTTAATCTTATAAACTTACACCTGTAAACATCTTGATACTTGTAAATGCACATGCAATTCATCTTTACCTTTTTGTCATGGTTATTTGTGTTATTGTAAGTCTTATATGAGATACATATTTGTTTACAATCATTAACTATTGCTAGCCTGGCGACGTCTTAGATCTTTAGGCCTGACAAGCCTATTTGGTGCTAAAGTCGATGTATTGCCGACTCCTGATGACGTATGCTTGTTCATCATGGGAACCAAATACACTTAGCCAATCTTTTATACTTGTAATCAAGTCGAGGTTTGGTTGTAACGATATGTGTTCTATAACCTTACTAGCTTATAACCTATGACATGAATTGCTACTTGTAACCTTTTCATATTATGTATGAAAACCTTGGAAACTCACCAACTATTTATAGTTGACCTTTTATTTTTATCATGTTTCAGGAAAACCCCCAAGTTTGAAGTGAACTTATGTTGCTGGCATATTCTAGGACTTGGACCTAGTTAATAAACAAAATGATTATGTTTGTTATTTTATGTTGAAACTTATTTTATTATTGAGACTTGTGCTTGTAATGTAATTTTGAAACTTATGAATAATATAGTTGGATTTAATAATAGCGTTATGTGACTGTGAACAATCTTAACCCTCACACCTCGACATTTCCGCCGTCAAGGTTGGGGTGTGACATAAAACTACTGAAAAGGATTCCATCTCCTGGCATAGGAGAATGGGACACATTAGTCAAAGGAAGATGAATCATTTGATTCAGAAGGACTTGGTAAGAGGAGTTAGTGTCAAGAACTTCCAGCTTCCTGACTTCTATGTAGCTTGCAAGAAAGGCAAACAGACGAAGAAGTCTCATAAGGAAAAGAAAGTTCATTCAATAGAACTTCCTCCTGAACTTCTTCACATGGATCTGTTTGGTCCAGTCAGTACAAAGAGCATTACAGGCGACTTGTACTGTTTTCGTGGTCACTGATGACTACTCAAGGTTCACTTGGGTAATGTTTCTGAAATCCAAATCAGAAACATTTGAGTCATTCAAGGAGTTAGTAACCACACTGGAATCTCTCTACAAGCTGAAAGTTAGACAGTACGCTCAGACAACGGGACAAAATTCAAGAAACCAGTGGATGGAGGCATACTGCAAGGAAAAGGGAATTGTGCATCAATTCACTTCTGCCTACACGCCTCAGATGAATGGCGTTGCTGAGAGGAAGAACAGAAGCTGATAGAGACAGCACGGACTATGCTGGCAGACTCGAAATGCCTATCCAATTCTGGAATGAGGCAGTGGCGAATGCATGTTATACACTGAATCGAGTCCAGATAGTCAAGCGCCACGGAAAGACATGTTACGAGCTACTACAAAGAGCAAACCGAATTTGGAGTATCTTGAACCTTTTGCGCGCGTGCACACTTCTGAAGAAGACACAAGAAGGCAAATTCAGCGAGAAGGCGGATGAAGGAATCTTTCTAGGATACAACATACCGAACAAGCGAGTTTACAAACAACTCAACGGGTCTTGTAGAAGTGTGGTGTAATGTTGCTGTCAAGCGATATACCACACCACCTACTGCAAAGGACCCGCTTACTTCTTCGACTATGATGGATTCTTCAAGTCCTTCAACATCCCTTCTATCCCTCGGATGATGAGTTAGCTACTAGGATGATGTATGATATCCTGAATACACGTCTAGCTTACAGGGAGAATCATCTACTCAGTCAGGGGGAGTAGTCGATGACAGTGAACTCCTCCTCTGAAGATGAAGCTGAAGCAGATGACCAGAACAGTCAGGAGGAACAGGTTCCAGTTCCTGAAGTCCACAAGCATCTACCAGTGATGCACCTCGACTTGGAACCTCAAACTCCATCTACCTCAGATGCAGAACCAAATGTTCATAATCTTGGCTCTGAGGTAGCTGTTCCTACTACTCCAGGATCACGACTAAACGTCTATCATCCCTTGACAATGTCATTGGGGATGTCAGATCAGGAGTACAAACCCGAAATCAGCATACTCAGCTGATTACGCCTCGGTTATGGAGAAAGGTTACATTCATGATGGTGCTTATCGATGTTTTGTCTCGCAGTTTGAGCCAAAATATGTCAGTGATGCACTAAATGATGAGGCGTGGGTGAGTGCCATGCAAGAAGAACTTCTGCAGTTCAAGAAGTTAGGTGTATGGACTCTGGTTGATAGACTAAAGGTGCTAAAGTCATTGGCACCAAATGGGTACTGAAATGCAAGAAGGATGACCAAGGGGTCATTATCAGGAACAAAGCTCGATTGGTGGTTCAGGTTTTCGCCAAGTCGGGGATTGACTACAATGAGGTGTTTGCCCCGTGGCAAGGATGGAAGCCATTCGTATCTTCCTTGCCTATGCATCGTACATGAAGATTAAAGTCTACCAATTAGATGTGAAGAGTGCATTCCTTCATGGGAAATCAGAAACAGTCTATGTCAGTCAACCCGAGGGATTTGAAGATCCTTATCATGGGATAGAGTTTACAAGCTCGACAAGGCTTTATACGGGCTTCATCAAGCTCCAAGAGCTTGGTATGAGAAACTCTCGACTCATCTTGTGAAACACGGCTTTCGCAGGGGAGTCATTGACTGCACGCTGTTTATTAAAGAAAAGGATGGCGACCTACTGCTTGTACAGATCTATGTTGATGACATAATCTTCGGTTCAAAGAACGAAGAGTTATGCAAAGAGTTTGAAGCAGTGATGAAGAAAGAGTTTGAGATGAGTGCTATGGGGGAGATGAAGTTTTTCTCGGGGTACAGGTGGATCAGACACCAAATGGGATCTTTCTACATCAGACCAAGTATGTAGGAGACATTCTCAGTCGCTTGACATGGAGAATGCTTCTGCTGCTGGGACTCCACTTGCTACGAATCACGATATAGCACCTGATGAAAATGGAGATCTTGTAGATGCCACGATGTACGAGGAATGATTGGATCCTCATGTATCTCACTGCCTCAAGACCTGATATCATGTATGCTACATGTTTATGTTCTAGATATCAGGCTAAACCTAAGGTCAACCATTGATCGGGGTCAAGAGGATTTTTCGTTATCTGAAGGGTACACCCACACTTGGGTTGTGGTATCCTCATGATGATGACTTTGAGCTTACCGCGTATAGTGACTCGGATTACGGGGCTGCAAGATGAACTACAAGTCTACATCAGCAGGGTGTCAATCTTTGGGAGAAGATTAGTTACCTGGCAGTGTAAGAAGCAGACATCGGTTGCATTGTCAACCTGTGAAGCGAATATGTTGCTGCTGCAAGTTGCTGTTCACAATCATCTGGATTCAACAGCAAATGCGGGATTACGGTTTAAAGTTCTCTTCTACTCCTATTTGTTGTGAACTCTGCTGCAATTGCAGTAACTAAAAATCCGGTTCAACATCCTAAGACCAAACATATCGGTATTAAATACCATTTCATAAGAGACTGTTTGAAAAGAACTTAATTGATGTGGTTAAAATTAATACTGATTTTCAACGCGCTGACCTCTATACTAAGCCTTTGATAAACCACGTTTTCAATATTTGCTAGAGGTCAACGGCGTTAAAAAGAAAAGTGAGGTTATTCCTGATGATGATAATGTGTAGTCCGATGTAGTTTAGTTAAAGTTTCATTTATTTTATTTTATTTTATTTATTTAGTCTGTTTAATTTAAACTCATGTTATTTTGCTGTTTATTAAAATCCTAAAATAATTAAACCAGTAATGATTTTAGTATTTAGGGGAGAATATGTCAGCAAGTTAACATTAAAAAAAAAAAGGGAGAAGGAGTGGATAGCTGATATAAGGTAGATCGTACTGTGATACCGATTCAAACCCTTTGGAAAATGATAGTACACAGGAACAAATCAAGAGGGACTTTAAAACTTAAGTTTTGAAAAGATGCAAAAATTTAAAGTATAAGTCTGTGTAGTCTAGGCAAAACAAAAAGGGAAGATGATAGAAAACTGGTAACTCCTAAGGTAACACAAAGAAATTAGACCTAGAGGTTGCTAGACCACAAATGATATGTCGGTAGATTCAACACAATAGATGATTAGACCTGACTGGTGATCTCAAGATCAAACTAAGTTGTTCAACTGACTGTGGGCTTCCATCTTATCACTGGTTAACACAATCAACAATATTCCAATAAGGGGTAATGAGCATGTAAACGCCACAAATGTGTGCGGATGACCATAATTAGAGCAAAGCAAGAAAAAAATGAACAAGACAAATGCTATAAAGCTAATGACTATGTTGTTGGTGCATTTTGAAATAAGTGTTCTAACAAGGAGATAGGTTGGTGTGCCTCTGCTGTGCGATGGCACTGACCTGAGGATAAGCATAACAAGATATTCTAGAATTCATTGGTGTTGCCGCCTCTCTGCTGTGCGATGGCACTGACCTGAGGACTGGCTTCTCTTGAAAGCTCTAAGAATAGTCTCTTCTTGTAATAATACCCGTAGACCGCTCAAAAGCTCCTGAGGAATGTTGATTACCATATAAGTGGGATCCACAATGTTGGTTGAAATAATTAAAACTAAATCATTCACCAGTCGTTTGTGTCAAAAGTCTGTGTATGGAATTAAGTGGACAAACATATTGACAATCATTGTGGCTGCAATTCTCAAAAGTTCAAATCAATGTGAAAAAACTAAGAGTTACAGTATGATTTCCTTAAGTTGCTAATGACTCTGGATGAACACCAAGAATGGAGCATCAAAAGATTTTGATAACAAGTCCCAAATGATTTGACTTGCCTGTATGATTCCAAATTGAATTGGTCCAGGTATGGTCAATCCAAGTTGAAGCTGTTTATTCCAGAACCAAATCCAGTAGATGTCCATCTTAGGATTTATCTCTCACAAAAAGCCAAAAACAAGTCTTGTTTTGAGTACTTAGTTTAAATTTTCTAAGTTAGTTTGTAGTTTTAGTTGTTAGTTGTCGGACTACATCAGGAAAATCAGTAAGGAATGAACTCACTAAAGGGTCATGTCTGAGATGACCACATGTGCTTTAAAAGTTTAAAACAGTCACGTCTGAGGTGACAAAGTGTTTAAAAGGGTCACGTCTTAGGTGACTAAATTGTTTAAAAGGATCACGTCTTAGGTGATCAAAGGTTTTCAAGTTAAAATGATCATGTCTGAGATGATCAAAAGCTCATAACGTTATTTCAAAAGTTAAAAGGGTTTAAATGTAAATTGGTAAAAATGGCAGAAAAATTAACTAAGAGTGACCCATTCGCACGATTGGACATGAGAATGGACCAACCATGCGAATGGCTTCCACTCGCACGAATGGACATGAGATTGAGCCATTCACACGAATGGCTCATCAGAATGGCCCATTCGACCGATTGGAAGGGGGCGAATGAGTCAGTCGACCGACTGAGACTCATTCAGTCAACTGAACATGCGAATGAAAGGCACGACTGAGTCAGTCGACCGATTGAACCTCAGTCGGTCAACAGCATGCGACTGACTGGGCCAATCGCACGATTGAGCCTAGTCGCCCGAATGAACTGAGCGACTGAGGCCAGTCGGCCGATTGAACTCAGCTTCAGTATTTAAAGGGCACAGTCGATCGCATTTCATTTCATCACACCCCAATCGCTCTCAAATCGCACACCCTACCGTTACGTTGCCAAATTTTCATTAGACTTTGTTTTCGTCTTGATCTTGATTCACTGACTTTCGCTATTGATTTACAGGTAGTCTGAAGTGCCATCTTCCCAAAACATGAAGGATTCAAACCCTAATTTGGTATTCGACTGTATAACAAGAACCGAGACTTAAAAGACCTAATAACTACCAAAACTATGCAAAACGTTAAAATTAAGTCTAATAGGCTATTAGTAACAAGAATGCGAGTCTATTGAACCGGTTATCTATGTTAAAACACTTGTTTTGTTAAAGATTCGAACGATGGCGACTGAACTACAGGACAGGCGACTGGTCGCCCGGATGAACTCAATCGCACGATTGAAACTTGCGATTGGGTAAATCGCCCGAATGAACCATGCGATTGAGCTCAGTCGGCCGACTGAATCATTCGCAGACTCAGTCAGCAGACTGAACCAATCGCATGGCACATTGACCAGAATGAGCTCAGTCGCATGAAAGGACAGTCGATTGACTTCAGTCGCATGATTCATTCGCACGAATGAATCAGAATGAATTTCAACATTACACTTAGAACAGAATTTTCATGTATTATGTACTAATGGTTCTATGTCATGTGTTTTTCAGGATAATGGCTGAGAGATGGTCCATAAATCCAAAGCACAACATTGTGCATTTGGATCACACTACAGGAACGGGGCCGAGTTCACCAATATTATAGCCTTTCTTAGACGGTCCCGGATTCATAAGGCTATCTCCACTCCTTGCACGCCATACAGATCACTACATCAGGCTTTCTGGGAGAATGCCTCTGTGGATCGCTCCCGTGAGCCCTACAGCATAAGGAGCTCTATACTGGGTCATGATATTGAGATCACTGCTGCCGACATCCAGAGGGTCCTAGTGTTTGGGGATGATACTGATCATCCTACCAGATTACATCCACTGACCGTGAGAGGATGCTTTCTGAGGATAAAGTACGCTGGGGACATAAAACTCAGGTGTGCTCAACAAGAGCAACCTGTGCCCCCAGTACAAGTACTTAGCACACGTGATCCTTAAGTGCGTTGCGTCGAGGAGGGGTGGGTTCGACGACCTCTCAGACCAGATCCAAAATGCCTACGTGGCACTGGTGCTGAACCACCCTTTCTGCTTTTCTAGCATCATATCTCCTATCTGGTGGAGAACTTGGAGGCGAAGGGAAAGGAGGGTTTTGTATGTACCCCAGGTTCTTACAGCTCATCTTCAACAAGAAGTTGCCACATCTGCCCAAAGAGAGTCATGATGCAGTGGCTCTAGAGATCATGGATGATACGACTCTGGGTCGGATGAGGGTTTATAGGGGGAAGCAGGTGAAGCCCCAAGTTAAGAGATTGATTAGCCACCTGGCCAACTAGAGGTATGTGGCTCCAGGAAAACACAAATGGCGTCATGAGGATAGTGACTCTGATGATGAGAGGCTGCTACTCCCAGAGATTGATTCGGATGATGATGATAGTGGAGACACCGGGGACGATATGCTGCTCCACCGAGAAGCACTGTGTCTGATGTTATTCCCCCGGTGTCTGCCCCTGCCGGAGATGTTGCTGAGACAGCCGGATTTCATCAGGAGTTTGTTGTTGGTGCTGAGGAGGAGGAGGAGTCTGATGAGGAGCCCCTCACGCGTACTGTGGGAAGCAAGGTTGTTCCCACAGAACACGGGCTACGGGTGGTTGGTGAACACCCGAGAGACTCCAGAGAGACTGAGACTGACCCGAGTTATGCTCCGGGTTCAGCAGGCAGGGTTGTAGGGGGAGCATCCACCTCCACAGGGACGAGGAGGAAGAGGATGGCTCAGCCCCATGGATGAAGAAGAAGAAGCGTCGACTGACCTTCGTTACTACCATAGCCTCTACATCCACCACCACAGCCACCACTACCACCTCCACAGCTATATCATCCCACACACAGCTACCACAGCCACCACATCCACCACTGCTACCACAGCCACCACCATACCTACCACTACAGTACATTTCCCATCCACCACCATACATTTACACCCCACATCACCTCCACCATTTTACCGACCCATCTTCACTACAGCCACCACCACCACCACCTCACACCATGCCGGACCGTCAGCCCATACCTCATATTCTTATGGATCACCTCTACCTCCAATCGGGGTAGAGGAACAGCTGTCAGCGCTAAACCGCATGGTGATGCGCTTGCTAGCTGCCGACGAGGAGAAAGCTGCTCAGATACGCCAGCTTACCGACCTGACTGCTGCCCAATCTCAACAGATGGCAGAGCAGGCTCGTGTTATAGAGCAGCAGGCTCAGCTGATGGATGCACAGCGTGTAGAGATGTCCTAACTCCAGGAGCAGCATGCCCAATCGGCCAAAAGGATAGAGGAGTTGGAGACCACCAACAAAGACCATCATGCTGCGGTTAAAGGGATCAAAGGATGAGCACTTAAAGATCAAGGAAGGGGATGGAGATGATGGAGATGATGGTGATGATGAAGATGAAGAGAGAAGATGATGATGATGAAGAGGATGATACTGACGATGAGGAGGAAACCGACGGTGAGAGGCCAGAGGGGAAGGACGATGATGACGAAGCAGAAGGAGGGGATGCGGCTGCATCGGCCTCTGCTTCAGGTCAAGAAAGAAGGTCGAAGAACAGACAGGACCAGTCCGCGACCACTCTGCTCCTCCGAGCGATGAGACTTTGATTCAAGACAAAAGTAAAGACTAGATGTTTTATGTATTTATTTACTTTTGTGTTTGAATTTTGTATTGAAAAACAATGTATTGAATGTTTATATTTAAGTTAATGTATTTCTGTTTGATTACTTACTAATGATGTATGTGTTGAATGATTAAATCAAACAAATCCAAATTATCAAAGAGATGAGTTTGATGTTGCTCCCCTCCAACAGGTCAAGACTCAACTAACCATGATTCTTGATCTGCAAGGGATCGTAAGAAGGTCTGTGAGTTATACCCCTGAAGAAGGGGAAATAATTCATGACCTATCTAACGAGTAACTTGCAGAGATCTTCAAGCTCAATCCGGATGAAATAGTTAAAGATGCTCCAACAGTTGATTCGACGAGTGATGAAGAGCTCAACGATGTGATGAAGTCGAGGTCGAAGATATCACTACAGAGGAGTACCCTCAGTACGCTGACAATGAGGGTAATGTGGTCCCCAATCTGGGTGAGTCCCTCTTCAGTGATACTTTTGAGGTGTTGAACAAGATGGAGCAGGAAACTGAGAAGGCAGAAGAAACTACCCAAGCCTCAAATGATGATGTTGACATTCGAAAGGCTGAGTGGGCTGCATGTTTGAAGAAATTAGAGCCCAACGTGCTGCACCGAAGAAAGACGCCTACACCAAGCTCTACAGAGTCAAGAAACATCACAAGGTGTCAGGCAGGGATAGCATGGGCTTATTTTGATGATCTTAATGCATATGCAGTTAAGAGAGAACAGGGCATAGAGTACTTCAGATTCCCACATGATCTGAAGACTCTACAGGTTTTGAGCTCAACCAGCTGGCTAAGCTAAAGCTTTTGTATGCTGACCCAAGGAAGATGTCAGGCTGGTTCGAGGCTGCCCTTATAAAGGAGTACCACACCAGATGGGTTAACTTCATACCCCAACAACCTACTTGGTATATCAAAAGGTCTGAGGTTGATGCTATTACTGGCAAGCCCAAGATTGTGTTGAAGTGGAGTCCTCCGCGCACAATGTCGAGAATCCCACTCAGGGAAATGCCACAGGACTTCACTCCACATTTTAAGTGTGGGGTACTATGATTGGAGAACAGCTGAAGCGGTCATAGTCCTAAGCAAAGAGGGACAAATGGATACGATCAGGGTATTCGACCCGATGTGGCTTACTAACTTGTCGGCTAATGATGTCTATACATTATACAAGTGGCCACTGTTCTATGACACGCAAGATATTGTACAAGCCCTCCAGTTCCAAAATGTTATACGACTCTGCTTCGCGTTTGAGATTCACACGGGAGTGACAAAAGAGGAGAAGTACAAGGAGGTTGTGCAGAAGACAAGAGATTAGAGAGATCTAGGTCCAAGGGGGAGTTTGTTGATGCATGTATGTCCCTAGATCATGATTTATAATGTAATAGATCTTGTCTGTCTGACTATGATGTGATATGAATTGATTAATGAAATGATATGGATTGGTTGTGATTTGTAATGTCTAATATTTCATTAATGAGTCGTTATTAAATTGATTGGGTTTATGATTGTTTGAATGTTTACACATCAAGTTATATTAATTAAAACATTCAAACTTAATTAATGAAGTTCTCATGCGAATAGTCCATGCGAATGGACCATACGCATGAATAACTTCATAGGATTGATTCAATCGCACGACTGAACCAGGAGACTGGATCAGTCGTATGATGACACATAAGATTGGCTCAGTCGCACGACTGAACACTCAGTCGTGCGGATGAATCAACCGCATGGTTCAATCGCACGACTGAACCATACTTATGGTCCAGTCGCACGATTGAACAATACTAACCTATAAATAGACCCAATTCGTGGAAAAACGTAAGCATTCATTCTATTTCGACTCCAGACGTACCCTAGCCGTCCAGAAGCCTCTCAAATCGTTCTCCAAGTTCACAGAACACATTAGATCGATTCCCAATCGACTTCTAACGTTAGATTCAATTCTTGATTGATTCTTTGTGTGTTCTCACTGATTGGATCGCCAATCAAATAGGATTCCGCACTATTTGATCTGGTTTACACGCTAATCACTAGGTATTTCATTCAAATACCAGGTCCTAACAGATGAACTAGACAACTTAGGACACACATATTTTAAGAAATAATTAGAATTAGTTTTAAGAAAAACCTACTCAAAGTTAATCATCCCAATAGCTGATATTAGATATTTAAATCTCTGTTCATCAAAAGCTTTTGTAAACAGATCAGCATATTGTTTATCTGTGTGAACTTTAACTAGTTTAATTAATCCCTTTTTATAGTTATCTCTTATTAAATGATACTTGATATTGATGTGTTTGGTCCTTTAGTGTTGCACAAGATTCTCTGTGATAGAGATAGCACTATTGTTGTTTATATGAATGGGAGTCTCCTTGAAGTTAAATCCATAGACCAACATCTGATTTTGAATCCAAAGCACTTGAGCACAGCAACTTGCAGAAGCAATGTATTCAGCTTCAGCAGTTGATGCAGAGACACAGGATTGTTTCTTGCATTGCCATGAGACAATCCTTCCACCAGGAACTGACATCCCCTAGATGTAGACTTTGCAGTCATGTTGCAACCACCATAATCACTATCTGTATAAGCATACAGATTGAAGTCAGGATTCTTGGATACCATAAACCAAGTGTTGAAGCACCTTTGAGGTAACTTAGAATCCTCTTGACAGTGATGAGGTGAGACATCTTAGGGTTGGCTTGATATCTTGCACAAATGCATGTAGCAAACATGATATCAGGCCTGCTAGCAGTAAGATAAATAAGAGACCCAATCATAGCCCTGTATAAGTGTTCATCTAACACTCCCCCTCAAGATCAGGTCCAAGGGAGTGGTTTCTGGCTATGGGTGTCTTAGCAATTTATAATCAGTCATGTTGAACCTCTTGAGTATGTCCTAAACATACTTTGACTGACTTATGAAGATACCATCTTCAAACTTGCTTCACTTGAATTCCCAGAAAGAAATTGAGTTCTCCCATTGCACTTATTTCAAATCTGTCTTTCATCAGCTTCTCAAAGTCTTTGCAGAGCTATGGATTAGTTGAACCAAAGATGATGTCATCCACATACACTTGAACTAGCAATATGTCATTTCATGTCTTTTGATGAAGAGAGTTCCATCTATAGTACCTCTCATGTATCCATGTTTGCAAATATACTCAGACAGTGTCTCATACCACTTCCTGGTTGCCTGATGCAGGCCATAAAGAGCTTTGTCAAGCTTGCAGACATAATCTGGATGATCAGGGTCTACAAAACAGGTGGCTGTTTGACATACACCTCTTCATTAATCACTCCTACAGAAAGCACACTTCACATCAAGCTGAAAGACCTGAAGTTCTTGGATGCAGCAAATGCCAGGAATATCCTAACAGCTTTAGTCTTCTACTGGAGCAAAAACATCAGTGTAGTCAATTCCTTCTTCTTGCGTGTTTCCTTGAACAAACTAGTCTAGCCTGTTTTGTGAATAATGCCTCTATCATCCTTCTTATCCCTAGACACCCATTTGGTTCCATGGTAGTCTTCCCATGAGGAGGAAGAGGATAAGGTTCCAAAAACTTTTTGCCTTTTGAATTGAAGCAACTCCTGTTGCATAGCTTCAACCCAACTTCCATCCTTTAGAGCCTCATCAATTTCTTTGGCTCTATCTGGGATAAGAAAGAAGAGTGAAGACAAAACATTTGCTTCAGGGTTTGCGCTGTGTTCTTACCCCGTGGCACAACATCTCAATGATGTTGTGGTGGGGTGAGATTGCGGTGACAACCGACCTCCAGGTTGTTACCCTAACCCTAGATTACTTGCATCATTATCCATGTTATGAGTGCTAATAATTGAAACTATTCAACCCTACTATGAAATTGGAAACAATTCTTACTATTGATGTAAATTATGATTTTATGTGATTTTTATTATTGACTTTTAGCTAATTTAGGTTTCTACCTTTTTAAAAATTAGTGTCCGGGAATGTCAACTAGTCACCCTTACAAAATTAAATTCAAGAGAAGGCAATTAAAATGTGAGCATACACACTCACACTTACATAATTTCGGCCATGCATGCATGGGCATGCATTAGATACCTCAATTCACCATCCACTAAATAATACATAATACCCAATACTACAAAATTACACTACATAATATAATTTACAATTAAAAATTAAATAGAAATCCTCCACTACACCTCCAATCGGCCGCCCCTCTCACCACTCCCCTCCTCTCTTCACCACCACCCCACACACCCACTCACCTTTCATGCACATCTCTCCCTCTCTCCCTCTCTCCCTTTATTCGAATCCATCTGATCCACAACACACACACACACCTCACAACACTCCTAAATCAATTCTCTCTAAGTCTTGTGAAGAAAATTCGAAGAACCACAAGTTCCAATCGGCCAAGAGCAAAACCGCAAAGAAGTGGCCTTGTTGCGAGATTTGGTCACACAACCGTACTTGTTCCACCTTTCCAGCCTTGGTTCGAGTTTCTCCATTCAAGTCCAAGGAGTTTCAAGCCATTCACGACCATCAACACCTTCTAAACCGTGAGTTACATCGAGTGTAAGCTCATGTTGTCGGTTTTGTGACATTTCACTTGTTTTCTTCATTTATCACCTAAGAACCGTGTATTTCCTTGTTGTAGCAGAAACATCTCACCATCATCTTGTTCTTAAGGAGTTCCCAACGTTCTTGAAGGTAAACCTCATGTTATGTTAGTCATTCTTGAGGTGGAAACCGATTTCCACCATGAAAACCCTCATTTTGAGTGTTTTGATCATCTAACTTGTGAAAGCTTCAACTCTTGTAAACCAAACTTGTGACCTGCATTTTTATGACTTAATGGACTCCCAAGAACCTGTTTTTAAAAGTTCCAAGTGGCTACATACTCAAATCCACGGTTGATACATGGATTTCACTTTGAAACCCTCCTTTCTACATGTAACAACACCCTTTTGAGCATTTGTTTGAAAAATCCTTTTAACCAAGACCCATAACCTACTCATGAACGACTTAATGACACCTTAACAATCTGTTTGAAGTTAGTTAAATGAGTGTTGGTAACATTTAAACTCAAGTTAAGATGGTTTACACAAGTGTAATTGTCGGTTATGACATTTTCTACATATTTGAAGCATATGGATGTATAGATCAACTAGGCAACATGTTGGGACTGAAATTACAGTAGGTTTTAGTGAATATTAGAAGTGTTAGCAATGTTTAATCTCTGGAATAAAGGACATGTTGTGATTTACCCTCTTTTAGTCACTTTCGGGACCCGAAAACATGGTAAAATGACTTAAAAATAGTAAGAATACAAATTAACATTCTTGAAAAGTATTCCAGGCTCAAAAATGATAAATAAAGTACTCTGGAGTCAATGGATAATTTAAATGGTCAAAGACACAAATAAATGACGTTTTAACTAAAAACGGGTACAAACCGAGCATCGTTTTGAGAAAAATCCATAAAAATAGAGCAAAACTAAGATTTATAAAATCATATGATTTCAGTAAGTTAAGTAATAAAGAAAGGACTTAAAGGATTTAAAAATTCGGTCAAACAAGCTTTAAATGGTCAAACCCGGTCAAAACGCGTATTAACGGGTCAAACGTAAAAACAAGATTTTTAACTATAAAAGGCCAATTTACACAATTTAAGGACTTAAAAATTTATAAAAAATCTTTTAGAAAATACCTACTGGTCCAAGATTTTAATATATGAAAACTCCAAATTACTGTTAAAACTATCCGGCTTTTACCGTAACCGGGAGCGTTAAACGCGCAGTTTTAAAATCGAACCCGTAGACTAAAGTTTTGAAGCACTTACTCCATAATAATATAATATGACTCTAATAATCTGATTTTGGTCTTAAATGACATAAAGGGCAAGAAACTAAACTTGAGGGTAGAAACTGTCAATTTTGAAACTTGAGGGACCAAACTGTAAAATTTTTCCAAACCTTATAACCGACTTCCAGGAAGCTAATAAACACTTGAACAACAAAATTTCTTAGTATACTTAACCAAATGAAGTGAAAATCCCAATTTTCATGAAGACGCCTTGACCTGCCATAAAAGGAAACTTTTTATACAAACCATCACGAAACCAAGCCTTACTCAATAGCTAAACCCTTGACACCATTGTTGCACTTTGAATGAGTTTAGGGCAGTAGCTTATTGCTTAATATGTACATGTTAGGGTGCTAGACTTGTGACACTTCCCGGCACACCAAGAGACTTTGATTGGAAACCTAAGGTGAGTTCTAGTGATCCCCCTTTTTACTATTGTTTTGGGATGAAACATGCTCTACTTTTTATGAACTATGATTGTGCTTTATTTGATGATTCTATGTGGGATTTATGGTTACCTGCTGATACTTATATCATGATCATTAATTCTTTCGTGAACCGCTTGATTTATATGGATAGATCTATTTGGGGAATCCCCCACACACAGTGGCTTCCGTTCCAGGAAGGTTACCCCACTGAGATCCTGAGGGGTCGTTGTGGCATGTAACAAGTTTTGTTAAGATTCTATGGTGAACCATCCGGGCAGGTAGGGTTCACTGGTTTGGGGCTCAGTTTCTTCCTTCGGGAATATCCGGTAAAACACAACTTTAGAAGAGGCCAACCGGGACTGAGTGCAGGGTTGATTATGATTTTTCCCACGATGATAAACAATGATTATTTTCTTTTAATCAAAGAAGGATTTGTTAAGTCCTTTTGTTTTTAAACTTTAAGCACTTGAATTCACCAACTTTTTAGTTGACACAATTTTCTTTTGAGCATGTTTCAGGTAATGTATGAAGAGATCCTAGCTGTTGTGAAGACCTAGACTTATCCCCGTGACATGGCATTGGCTTATTTCCTTGATGAAACATTTGAACAATTTATATTTTGTGTTGAACAAGTACAATTTTATTTTATGGATGATGTGTAAACTCATTTGGGGGCTTGATGTGTCTCTAGCCCTGCTATCTTTTCAAAACTTTAATGCCATGTGATATTCTCTCCTTTGAGCTCTTATAATGGTTTGTTTCCGCTGCCATATGTTGTTGCTAGTCTGTGACGTCCCACCCTACCTGGGCCCGGGGTGTGACAGATTGGTATCAGAGCCAAAGGTTGTAGAGAAGTCGGGAATGCCATAGTAGACCCTAGGCTACAACCCTGATACCCTAGGACTGTCCTTGTGGGAAGTGTTGGGATGATCGGGTTGGGTAAATTGATGATTACACTTGATCAACGTAATCATGAATTTACCGGACGCGTAATTTCCATCACTGATCTTTAGGTTATGGTTGGACTTTTTCTGGTTTATATTGATGATTTGAAACTATTTTTTAAAAAGGGGATTTAAATGATTTTTATGATGAACTATGTTATCCGATACTACTTGAAGAAACTATTGATCTGGGCAAAACAGACAGCTATATGTTGGAATAACAGATACTATTGCCATCACTACTATTATTAGTACTATTATGTAAATCATGAGCTATGAGAAACCAAATTACTCATGATGTATTTCTTACAGGACAACGTCAATGGCTGATAAAGGAAAGGCGCCTGCTCACCCGACACTGAGACCGCTCCTACCGGAAACCTGAGGAGAGAGAGAACCCCAGACGGAGTATGAGGCGTACCTCCGGAGATGCGGACATCCAGGGTGGATATCCGTCACGTCCGAAGACACTGAGGCTTCCGAGGACTCTTCCTCCACATCACCTTCCCGAAGCCGAACGCGATCCCACTCTCCTCAAGTAGCTGCTCCGACCCTCTCACCCATCCCACCTATTGGGAATAGGGGTGCGCGTACTGTCACCCGACCTCGCAAAAGCGTTAGGCCAGGATCCTCCGTATCCTTTAGGATGCCTCCTCCTCCTCCCCCGCCTGTTAGGATTCCGACATCGGTACCTCCACTGTTTGACCCTCGTGACGAACGCCTGATGCCGCCGAGACATAGTATGTATGACGGCCCTAGCGTACTGGCTGGTGATAGGTACTCCCAGTCGAGTCGCCGGGCAAGTGATGTAGGACCCTCCGATGCGACATTGGATGAGATTTTGAGGACTGTTCGCCGTCATGAGCTGACTGTTCAGCACGCCACTCGAACTTCTCAGTCGGCTCAATTCCAGGCGATGATGGCTACACAGGGAGTGAAGCGTTTGGAGCAGGAGCAGAGGAAGAAGGGTACAGGATGGTTTGGATGGCTAAAGAGGAAGTGGATGTGAGAGCTGGAGTACTCAGTGGGATTATCTGTCTGTGGACAGTAGAAGGAAACTATTTGAATTCTTATTCGATACTATTATTTTATTATCATGGGGGTGATGGCACCTTCCAAATTGTAAGAGCATGACTCTGATTCTATTTGTTTGGATGATACTATCGTAACTGCTATTGGGATGCTAGAATTATTAAACTGTCTGTATTGAATTGCTATATGTTTTGTTGTGCCTTGAAATTTGTCTGTGCCTTTTCTAAATGGTTGCCCAACTGTTATGTCATGTTTTGATTTGGACTTTGTAAGGTTCTTTAGTGGGTTGTAAATACATATGTGCATGCCATGATCCCTCTTCCGAGGCATGGTGTGATAGGATAATGATGCATAGGCTATCCGAAACAAAATTTATGAGATGCTAAACGAATCTATTTGTGATACTATCAGAATGCCGACTCGCAGAGGAACACGTTTTGGTCGACGTGGAGCCACCAGGGGCCGCCATGAGGAGGAAGCAAGGCCTATTGGAAACCAACCTACTCCACCAGGGACTCCCCACGGGGAGAAAATACTAATCAAGAGAGTGACGAAAGGATTGCTAACCTCGTAGCTCAGCAACTGGCTAACGCCATTCCGACTATTATTGCACAGATAAATGCAGACCGGGATAACACTACTGGTAATGAACGGCCGGTAAACGATGAGAGCCACGACGAAGAAGCCGAGGCGTTAAGGAATGGATGCTCTTACAAGACCTTCATGGCATGTAAGCCCAAGGACTTCTATGGCACCGAGGGTGCTATAGAGACTTACAGGTGGATTGACGAAATGGAAGCCGTCTTAGACATCAGCGAGTGCAAGATGGAGCATATGGTGAGGTTTGCATCACAATCTCTCAAGGGATCAGCTCTTGAATGGTGGAAGTCCATTACTCAGAGCCGTGGAAGAAACGTGGCTAATCGAATGGGTTGGACTGAATTCCGAGAGCTAATGACCAACAAATATTGCCCCATCAATCAACTCGAGAAGCTGGAGACAGAATTTTTAAGCTTGGAGATGAAAGGACCCAACTACAACACCGAATACATCAATCGTTTCTTAAGCCGGTCCCGACTTGTGCCACATTTGGTGACGCCAGAAGCCAAAGGTGTAGCACGGTTCATCAGGGACTACACCCAAGAGTTAGGGGTATGGTCGTGCCTCTCAGCCTTAACCCTGCAAGATGCTGTCGACCTTACCAGCAGTTTGACTGATGATCTAATTAGGGCTGGATGGACCGATCAAGCAGGGCTGATGAGAGAAGAAGTTTGTTGGTGATAAAAGGAAGTGGTTTGAAGCGAAAAGAGCGGTTGGAAGTCGCAGGGGGTCAAGTAGAAGGAGTTCTGAAGGAGTGAGACGTGATGATCAAGGAAGCAAAAACCGGAGATTGTATACGGGGACAAGCCCATTCTGCAGCAAGTGCAAGTCATCATCAAGGGGAGTAACCCGATGCCCTGTTTTAGGTGCAAGAGAACAGGCCATTTAATTAAAGACTGTACTTATGCACCGGGGAAACAATGCTATGAGTGTGGAGATCCAGGCAATGAGGAAACAAGTGTCCTAAGCTGGGTAGAGACAAGGATGCCAAGCACAACAAGCCTAAGGAAGAGCTTTCGTTATGGACCCAGCAGGAGCTCGTAGGGAACCCGACGTGGTCAACGGTACGTTCCTTGTAAACAATCATACCATCCCGCTACTGTACTGTTTGATACTGGAGCGACTGCTAGTTTTATCTCTAGTACTTTTAGGCCATTGATTGACTTAGACGTGTGTGTACCTTGACTGGATTTACATTTAGCGTAGAATTAGCTAACGGTAATATTTTAGAAGCTAAAGAAATCATTAGGGATTGCCCCCTGAATCTAAAAGGGAATACGTTTAAGATTGACTTGATGCCCATTAAGTTAGGAGGATTTGATGTGGTTGTGGTATGGACTGGTTAGCAAGCATAATGTCGAAATCGTATGTGATGAGCGACTACTCAAGATACCGTTGGGCGACGAAGAAGTGTTAGTGGTAGAAGGTGAAAGGAATAACACTCTATACCCTATGATATCCTACTTAAAAGCTACCAAGAGCTTGAACAAGGGATGTCCAGCTTTTATAGTATATGTGATGAAAGCCCAAAAGGAGAAGAAGATCGAAGAGATTCCGTGGTTTCGGAATACCCAGAGGTGTTTCCGGAAGAACTACCAGGACTTCCCCCGAATCGGCAAGTTGAATTCCAGATAGACTTGTTGCCTGGTGCTGCACCAGTAGCCAAGGCACCTCTACCGACTCGCCCCACCTGAGATGAAGGAGCTAATGGTACAAATTCAAGAACTACTGGACAAGGGATTTATACGTCCGAGTGTCTTTCCATGGGGTGCCCCTGGTACTATTTCGTGAAAAAGAAGGACGGAACCCTGCGAATGTGTATTGATTACAGGAAATTGAATAAGCTGACCATAAAGAACAGTTACCCTCTTCCGAGAATAGATGACCTATTTGATCAACTGCAAGGAGCAAGTTATTTCTCCAAAATAGACTTCAGGTCAGGATACCACCAGTTGAAGATAAGTGAAGAAGATATACCCAAAACCGCCTTCCGACTAGGTATGGACACTATGAGTATTTGGTCATGCCCTTTGGACTGACTAATGGCTCCAGCAGCATTCATGGACCTCATGAATCGCGTTTGCCGCCCTAACTCGACAAGTTTGTGATCGTGTTTATCGACGACATACTGATTTATTCCCAAGTAAAGACGAGCACGAGAAGCATCTCAGGCTAATTCTTGAATTGCTCAAGAATGAGGCAAATATATGCTAAGTTCTCTAAATGTGAATTCTGGATGCGCCAGATCCAATTCTTAGGTCATGTGGTAAATGAGGATGGGATTCAAGTTGACCCTTCCAAGATTGAGGCCATAAAGAATTGGAAGATTCCAAAACTCCTACGGAGATAAGGAAATTCTTAGGACTGGCTGGCTACTACCGGGAATTTTTATAAAGGACTTCTCGCGTATAGTGCAACCTTTGACCGCCACTAACCAGAAGAACACAACCTTTGTGGGGAGCGAGAGCAGAACGAGGCGTTTGAAACGCTTAAGGAGAAGTTATGCAGTGCACCTATCCTTGCTCTTCCAGAAGGAGTTGAAGACTTCGTGGTCTATTGTGACGCTTCGCGTCAAGGGCTAGGATGTGTATTGATGCAACGCAACAAGGTGATTGCTTACGCATCAAGACTGCTGAATGATCATGAGAAGAACTACACAACGCACGATCTGGAGTGGGGTGCCGTGGTGTTTGCCCTCAAGATGTGGAGGCACTACCTTTATGGCACAAAGTGCATCAACTACACTGACCATAGAAGCTTGCAGCATATCCTTGACCAAAAGATGCTCAAACATGCGTCAGAGAAGATGGGTCGAGCTATTGAACGATTACGAGTGCGAGATCCGCTACCATCCTGGTAAGGCCAATGTTGTGGCGGATGCGTTGAGCCGAAAGGAAAAAGAGAAACCTCTTCGAGTACGAGCCTTAAGGATGAGTGTGTATACCAACCTTATAGCAAAACTGAAGGAAGCTCAAGGCGAGGCATTAAAGGAAGAAAAACTAAAGGAAGAAGGATTGACTGGAATGGAAAAAGCAAATGGAGATAGGGGACGATGGTACATATAGATATGGTGGAAGGGCTTGGGTGCCAAAACACGGAGGAATTCGAGAAGTAATCCTCGACGAAGCACACAAGTCTAGGTATTCAATTCACCCTGGAAGTGATAAGATGTACCAGGATTTAAAGACACTTTTCTGGTGGCAGGGAATCAAGAGATCAATCGCCGTTTATGTGGGGAAATGTTTAACTTGTGCCATGGTAAAAGCTGAGAACCAAAAACCATCAGGAACGTTACAGCAACCTGAAATTCCAGAATGGAAATGGGATAATGTTACGATGGATTTTGTTACCAATTGCCTAGAACGTTTAAAGGTCACGATGCTATTTGGGTAATAATGGATAGATTAACAAAATCAGCTCACTTCTTGCCACTTAGAGAAGACTACGACCTAACGAAACTGGCCCAACTTTATGTTGACGAGATTGTAACGAGGCATGGAGTGCCTATGTCGATCATCTCCGACCGTGATAGCCGTTTCACCTCTCGTTTCTGGAAATCGTTCCAGCAAGCTTTAGGAACCCGTTTAGATCTTAGCACGGCTTACCACCCTCAGACCGACGGACAGAGCGAAAGAACTATTCAAACGATGGAAGACATGCTGAGAGCTTGCGTGATGGACTTTAGCGGAAACTGGGATACCCATCTTCCTTTGGTGGAATTCGCCTATAACAATAGTTACCACGCGAGTATCAAAGCCGCTCCGTATGAGGCCCTTTATGGCAGGAAATGCCGGTCACCCTTGAGTTGGAATGAGATTGGTGACAGCCAAGTGATGGGACCCGACATAGTGTTGGAAACCACCGACAAGATCTATAAGATAAAGGAGCGACTGAGTGCAGCCAGAGATCGACAGAAGAAGTATGCTGACAGGAGGCGGAAACCTCTAGAGTTCCAAGTGGGCGACAGAGTGATGCTAAAAGTAGCACCGTGGAAAGGAACAGTGAGGTTCGGAAAGAGAGGAAAACTAAGCCCAAGATACATTGGACCATTCGAAATAATGGCGAGAATTGGCCTAGTGGCATATAAGTTGAAACTACCCCCGGGGTTGAGTCACATAAACGACACCTTTCATGTGTCAAACTTGAAGAAGTGCATGGTAGACAAAAACCTGGAACTACCATTAAAAGAAGCAAGAATAAGCGACAAACTGAACTTTGTGGAAGAACCTGTGGAGATCACAGATCGTTTGGTCAAACAACTCTGGCGGAGCCGCATACCCAAGGTTGAGGTTAGATGGAACTCCAAGCGAGGACCTGAATTTACTTGGGAGCGTGAAGATGAAATAAGGAAGAACTATCCACACCTCTTCAGACCCACCCGTTCAGTCTCTAATCAGAGTTAAAATTTCGGGACGAAATTTCCTAAACGGTGGGAGAATGTGACAACCGACCTCCGGGTTGTTACCCTAACCCTAGATTACTTGCATCATTATCCATGTTATGAGTGCTAATAATTGAAACTATTCAACCCTACTATGAAATTGGAAACAATTCTTACGACTTGATGTAAATTATGATTTTATGTGATTTTTATTATTGACTTTTAGCTAATTTAGGTTTCTACCTTTTTAAAAATTAGTGTCCCGGGAATGTCAACTAGTCACCCTTACAAAATTAAATTCAAGAGAAGGCAATTAAAATGTGAGCATACACACTCACCCTTACATAATTTCGGCCATGCATGCATGGGCATGCATTAGATACCTCAATTCACCATCCACTAAATAATACATAATACCCAATACTACAAAATTACACTACATAATATAATTTACAATTAAAAATTAAATAAGAAATCCTCCCCACTACACTCCAAATCGGCCGCCGCCCCTCTCACCACTCCCCTCCTCTCTTCACCACCACCCCACACACCCACTCACCTTTCATGCACATCTCTCCCTCTCTCCCTCTCTCCCTTTATTCGAATCCATCTGATCCAACACACACACACACCTCACAACACTCCTAAATCAATTCTCTCTAAGTCTTGTGAAGAAAATTCGAAGAACACATCAAGTTCCAATCGGCCAAGAGCAAAACCGCAAAGAAGTGGCCTTGTTCGCGAGATTTGGTCACACAACCGTACTTGTTCCACCTTTCCAGCCTTGGTTCGAGTTTCTCCATTCAAGTCCAAGGAGTTTCAAGCCAATCACGACCATCAACACCTTCTAAACCGTGAGTTACATCGAGTGTAAGCTCATGTTGTCGGTTTTGTGACATTTCACTTGTTTTCTTCATTTATCACCTAAGAACCGTGTATTTCCTTGTTGTAGCAGAAACATCTCACCATCATCTTGTTCTTAAGGAGTTCCCAACGTTCTTGAAGGTAAACCTCATGTTAAGTTAGTCATTCTTGAGGTGGAAACCGATTTCCACCATGAAAACCCTCATTTTGAGTGTTTTGGTATCATCTAACTTGTGAAAGCTTCAACTCTTGTAAACCAAACTTGTGACCTGCATTTTTATGCCTTAATGGACTCCCAAGAACCTTTTTTTTTAAGTTCCAAGTGGCTACATACTCAAATCCACGGTTGATACATGGATTTCACTTTGAAACCCTCCTTTCTACATGTAACAACACCCTTTTGAGCATTTGTTTGAAAAATCCTTTTAACCAAGACCCATAACCTACTCATGAACGACTTAATGACACCTTAACAATCTGTTTGTGAAGTTAAATGAAGTGTTGGTAACATTTAAACACAAGTTAAGATGGGTTACACAAGTGTAATTGTCGGTTATGACATTTTCTACATATTTGAAGCATATGGATGTATAGATCAACTAGGCAACATGTTGGGAATGAAATTACAGTAGGTTTTGGTGAATATTAGAAGTTTTAGCTATGTTTAATCTCTGGAATAAAGGACATGTTGTGATTTACCCTCTTTTAGTCACTTTCGGGACCCGAAAACATGGTAAAATGATTTAAAAAGTAAGAATACAAATTTAATATTCTTGAAAAGTATTCCAGGCTCAAAAATGATAAATAAAGTACTCTGGAGTCAATGGATAATTTAAATGGTCCAAGAAACAAATAAATGACGTTTTAACTATAAACGGGTACAAACCGAGCATCGTTTTTTAGAAAAATCCATAAAAATAGAGTTCAAAACTAAGATTTATAAAAATCATATGATTTCAGTAAGTTAAGTAATAAAGGACTTAAAGGATTTAAAAATTCGGTCAAACAAGCTTTAAATGGTCAAACCCGATCAAAACGGCGTATTAACGGGTCAAACGTAAAAAACAAGATTTTTAACTATAAAAGGCCAATTTACACAATTTAAGGACTTAAAATTTATAAAGAAATCTTTTAGAAAATACCTACTGGTCCAAGATTTTAATATATGAAAACTCCAAATTACTATTAAAACTATCCGGCTTTTACCGTAACCGGGAGCGTTAAACGCGCAGTTTTTAAAATCGAACCCGTAGACTAAAGTTTTGAAGCACTTACTCTATAATAATTATAATATGACTCTAATAATCTGATTTTTGGTCTTAAAAGACATAAAAGGGCAAGAAACTAAACTTGAGGGTAGAAACTGTCAATTTTAAAACTTGAGGGACCAAACTGTAAAATTTTTCCAAACCTTATAACCGACTTCCAGGAAGCTAATAAACACTTGAACAACAAAATTTCTTATTATACTTAACCAAATGAAGTGAAAATCCCAATTTTCATGAAGACGCCTTGACCTGCCATAAAAGGAAACTTTTTATACAAACCTTCACGAAACCAAGGCCTTACTCAATAGCTAAACCCTTGACACCATTGTTGCACTTTGAATGAGTTTAGGGCAGTAGCTTATTGCTTAATATGTACATGTGAGGGTCTAGACTTGTGACACTTCCCGGCACACCAAGAGACTTTTGATTGGAAACCTAAGGTGAGTTCTAGTGATCCCCCTTTTTACTATTGTTTTGGGATGAAACATGCTCTACTTTTTATGAACTATGATTGTGCTTTATTTGATGATTCTATGTGGTATTTGTGGTTACCTGCTGATACTTATATCATAATCATTAATTCTTTCGTGAACCGCTTGATTTATATGGATAGATCTATTTGGGGAATCCCCCACACATAGTGGCTTCCGTTCCAGGGAGGTTACCCCACTAAGATCCTAAGGGGTCATTGTGGCATGTAACAAGTTTTGTTAAGATTCTATGGTGAACCATCCAGGCAGGTAGGGTTCACTGGTTTGGGGCTCAATTTCTTCCTTCGGGAATATCCGGTAAAACACAACTTTACAAGAGGCCAACCGGGACTGAGTGCAGGGTTGATTATGATTTTTTCCACGATGATAAACAGTGATTATTTTCTTTTAATCAAAGAAGGATTTGTTAAGTCCTTTTGTTTTTAAACTTTAAGAACTTGAATTCACCAACTTTTTAGTTGACACAATTTTCTTTTGAGCATGTTTCAGGTAATGTATGAAGAGATCCTAGCTGTGGTGAAGACCTAGACTTATCCCGTGACATGGCATTGGCTTATTTCCTTGATGAAACATTTGAACAATTTATATTTTGGGTTGAACAAGTACAATTTTATTTTTATGGATGATTGTAAAACTCATTTGGGGGCTTGATGTGTCTCTAGCCCTGCTACCTTTTCAAAACTTTAATGCCATGTGATATTCTCTCCTTTGAGCTCTTATAATGGTTTGTTTCCGCTGCCATATGTTGTTGCTAGTCTGTGACGTCCCACCCTACCTGGGCCCGGGGTGTGACAAGACTTGTGGATCCTAAGCTGAGGGATCACAGCAAGTTGTTGAGAAAGATCTAAATTTGAGAAATTTAGATCTGGCATAGATGTTTCACCCTCCACATCACCACACTTATCAAGATTGACTTGATTCAATGAGTGTGTGACATCATTGATGTTGTCATCTATGGTGTGGTTATTAGCATCAAGGAATTCTTGATCACTGTCACCACCACCATTATTGTCTTCCACAATTGAGGTATCTTTATCTGGTTGCGGAGCCTCTGAGCTGGAATTTGAATGCACCCCAGATGTATCAGCTAAGTTTGTCATTGTAGTACTGATAGAAACCTCATTTGGAGAAGTAGTTCCAACTGAAGCTGAAGATGTATGAGTTAAAGGTCTTCTTAGCTCAAATCTTGGATCAGGATCACGTGTATTTAGATTTTTTGCAGATCCTGAAACATTCTCATAAGATTTGTTAAAACAGTTGGTAACTAAATCAAGATCAAACAGCCAATAAGAACCAGAACCAGCCACACAGGATGTGTGTTCATTGAAAGTCACATTGGCTGACTCCTCAACAATTCTAGTTCTAAGATTGTATATTCTATAAGCCTTAGCCTGGGAAGAGTATCCAATGAAGTGTCCATCATCTGATTTCTCAGCAAATTTAGCAACTTGATCTTTGGTATTCAAGATGGTGCAAGGACATCCAAATGACCTGAGAAAGCCAATGAAAGGTTTTCTCTTGTGCCAAAGTTCATAAGGAGTCTTACCATGTGTCTTAACTACTAAAACTCTGTTTTGCACATAGCAAGCAGTGTTTACTGCCTCTGCCAAGAAGGTGATGGGCAGTTTAGAGTCAGACAACATAGTTCTTGCAGCTTCAATTAGTGTCATGTTTCTCCTCTCAGCAACAACGTTTTGCTGAGGAGTCTTGGGAGCACTATATTGTCTTGTAATACCTTTTTCATCACAAAATGTATCAAGGGTTTGATTCTTGAATTCAGTCCCTTGATCACATCTTATGGTTTTGACCTTGTGATCACATTGATTCTCAATCTTTAAGATAAATTTCTTCAGAGTCTCAGGGGTCTCATCCTTAGTTCTAAGAAAGAAAACCCAAGTGAATCTTGTAAAATTATATGTGCTCACCAAACAGTAGAAGGTCCTTCCTAGACTAATTACACTGGTAGGGCCAAAAAGATCCGTATGTAATAAGTGTAGGGGAGTAGTGATAGAGTTCCTTTCCTTAGGCTTGTGAGATACCTTATGCTGCTTCCCTTTCAGGCATGCAACATAATGATCATCACTTGTAAACTCTTTCTTTGGCATTCCAGTTACCAAATCATGTTTAATTAGTTTATTCATGTTCTTAAAGTTTACATGGCATATTCTTTTATGCCATAGGAAAGACTCATCACTATCTACTTTAGAAAGAAAGCATGAAACTTCTCCAGAGGGAGATGTTT
The DNA here is from genome assembly GCA_025215565.1 of Flaveria ramosissima. NCBI lineage: Eukaryota > Viridiplantae > Streptophyta > Magnoliopsida > Asterales > Asteraceae > Flaveria > Flaveria ramosissima. The sequence continues at coordinate 40,334,035 of CM046033.1, read as the reverse complement.
CTTGCAAGTCCATTTTATACATGTTCCCTTTTCTGGGGGCTCTAAGCAGGATGTGCTCAAGAGGAATGACCACTCCAGGCTTGAGAACAATGCACTCATGCTCACTAAAGAGCATGTTATGAATATGATCACAAAATTAGGATACACTCAAAAGATTGTACCCAAGCTCCTTGACAAAGTTTACCTTTTCAATGCTGAGCTTACCATTTGTGACCTTGGCCCTTCCAGAAATGTAACCACCTTCATCTCCTCCAAAAGCAACTGGTCCTCCATCAATCCTTTCAAAGTTATGGAGTAGTGACCTATTGCCTGTCATGTGCCTGGAACAGCCACTATCAATGATCCAGACATTCTTGTTTGTCTTGAGTTGTTCCTACACAAAGAAAATGTTACATTTGGAAACCCAAGCCTTATTCTTCTTGGGCTCACTAAGTATAATAGAAGGTAATGAAACAGTAATAGATCCTAGGGTTGTGCTAGGAGGATCTTGAGCTGTTGTTGATGGAGAATTTTCAGTCACTTGGTCTTTCTTAGACTTCCACACCACCTTTGGAGTCTTGGACTTGACCTTCAAAACTTCGGAAGCTTTTGGGACTTCGGAAGTTTTTATGACTGAACCTTCAGTAGATTCTGCAGTCACTGCAGCAGACTTCAGTGCTTCGGAAGAATTCCTTTCTTTCGAGACCAACTTCTCTTCCAAAGGTAATTTTCCATTTGCCTTCTTCTTAGATTTGGAGCTTCCGAAGGAAACAGATTTTCCTTCCGAAGCTTGAATCTTCTTGAAAACTCTTTGAAGTCTTTGTCTTGGTCATATGGACAGTACTTTTAGGACTGTATGGACAATCCTTAGCAATGTGAGAGGTACTTTCACACATGACACACACCATTTTCTTCTTCACAAGAGTCTTCTTATGAGAACAAGACTGTCTTTGGTCACATCCCTTCTCCACCTTCATCTTTGCAGATGTTAAGACAGTCCTTTTAGGCTGGGAACTGTTCTTGGAGTTTGATGGTCCAGGCTGTGCAGTAGTGGTACACAGCAGATCAGTCTTCTTCTTGGTACTGAGATGATTTGAACAAGAACCAGAACTCTTAGCTGAAGAGTTTTGGTTGATGTCTTTAGTTTTTACTACTTCAAACCCTGCAGAGATAAAAACTTTTTTCTGCTTAGAGTCAAAAGTAGCCTTGATCTCTTGAGCGTTCCTTGCTTTTCTTTTGCTCATCCTGATCAAGTTCTTTCTCATTGACTTGGTCATCACAGCAATCTTCTTCTCCTCAGAAGGATAGTGGCCCTTCTTAGAATCCTCCTCTTCACTCTTCTCAAAGGAATTCTTCACTATCTCTTCTTCATCCTCTTCACTTATAGGATCTATGATAGGAAGCTCATCTTCACAAGTTTCACACCTAGGAGATCTTATAGATAAGATTGTGTGTGGAGGAGCTATCTCATTGGATCCCAGTCCCTACCTATTTTGATAACACACCTTGTTTTATAGAGATGAGGATATCATGTTCTTGAAGGTCTCTTCTTCAAGTACACTCTTTTCTGCCCTGGCTTTGCTGATCACAAGCTCAGCCTGGCACTCAGGCAGCTTGGTTATGAGATCTTTGATTTGAGTCCTAAAATCAGTATGCTCATGCTTTAGAACTGAAATGGTTTTCTCTAAGTCCTCTATCTTTAGTTTATAATCATTTCAGACTTTCTAAAATCAGATTTTAAAATGTTTAAGGACTCAAGATCAGATCTCATCTCCAAGTTATAGGACCTATATCTATTAACTTTAGCAATGAATTTAGGAGTACAGAGATGTTCCAATACCTTGATTCATCATGATCTGCCATTAGGCTTGGTTTGGAGAAGCATCTTCCACCTGAAAGCTCCAGTCAAAGCCTCCTTCTTCAACAGCAACAACAGCTTGTTGCTTTGGCTTCTCATTTTGGGGAGCTTTGTCAGTGTAGTTGGCTCTGAACTGTGTTTGTCCACCATTTGTTCTAGGTGCCTTACACTCTCTGGCAAAGTGGCCCATCAGGTTACAGTTGTAACACTTGACTTTGCCTTTGTCCAGGCCAAACTTTCCACTGGTTGCATTGCTTGGAAACTTCCTTCCAGTTCTCTTGTAGAGTTTCTTGGCTCTGTGAGTGAGAAGAGCCATCTTCTGGACTATTTCCATGTATTCCAGATCATCTGGATGGATACAATCTAGGTCTTCAAGAGTGAAAAGAGAGTTTCCATAGCTTTCATCAGAAGACACAAAAGCTTGAGAAGAGCTTGTCTCTTGGAATGGGCTTCCTTGAGTGTAGTTCTCCCTGGGTGTCTCTGGGAAGGTGATGAAAGGACCCTTTGGTGAATTGTCAGGGTAGCATATGAGATGATGTTGGGGTTCTATGCTATCCCTTTCAACCACGTGCAGGGCTGAACCCAATTGATTGTTGGAGTTGCCAGATTAACCTTGCATGTTCATCTCCATCTGGTAGCCACTGAGAATCCCATATAACTCTGTCAGAGTAAGAGTTTTGAGATGTTCAGTCCTCTTGATCACCACACAGTAGTGTGTCCATTGCCTAGGAAGTGAGGACATGAACTTCCTTACAATGTCTCTCATCTCAAGAGGAACTCCTCCATCCACAGGGGTATCCACTATCTCAACATACCTAAAGTATTGCTGAGTCATGGTTTCACCTGTTGAAGGTGAAGTTTTCAAACTGCTGCTTCAGGAGATCCTTATTGTTCTCCTTGGCTTCAGAGGAGCCTTCATACATCAGTTTTAGTGCATCCCACAGTTTTTAGCCGTTTTGCACTTCTTGAAACCTCTGTACACAGAGTTTGGAAGGGCAGTTTGAAGAGCTGTCATGGCTTTTCTGTCAATCTCTACTCTCTTCCTATCTTCATCAGAGTAGTTAGCCACATCTTTAGGGATCATACCAGCACCAGTAGCAGAAGGAGTGCTGGGTATGAAAGGTCCATTTTCAACAGACTCCCACATTCTTGAGTCTAGAGACCTGATGAAACCTTCCATTCTCAGGCACCAGGTATCAAAGTCATCAAGAGTGATTAGTGGGGACTTGTTCATGGTTCCAGTTTCCATATCAGTCTTGGAAATGGCTGTCATTTGAAAAGTTTTAGTATTTGTGTGTGTGAGGGATCTTAAGATGGTGAGATCTTATATCAAGAGCCTGAAATGCTCTGATACCAATTGCAGGACCGTTGAAGGGTGGTCACTTACAACATAACAACACAAAGAAGAGATTAACCAAACTTAATCAAACAGTAAACTGGATTAACCACAAGAATGATACTAAGAACACAAGTAATAAGTAAGAGACAAACCAAGAGAACACAAGTGATTGGTTTTCAAGGATGCAGTATATTGCTTTCTTAAGTTCTATTACAAGTTTTACAAAGCATAATGGAAAGATACAAGAACAAGGAATACTTATACTACAACCTACAGCCGGTTATACTTTGAAAGCCAGCTAAAGCCAGCTGGATACAATTGACTAGATTCAAAAGGCATATCTGCCTTTTGACTTGTGACTATGACATGCCATAGCTCACATCCTAATATATTACAAAAAGGATAAAAGTACATAAAGTAGAAAGCATGGACTCAAGACCTCAATGTATAGTTACCAAAAGCATGGACCTTTCACCAACTCATGTAAGTTGGTGACTTTAAAGAGTTGCAGCGGAAAGGTGGTCCAGCTTTATGGTAAAGTACATCAGATAAAGGCATATCTCTAAAAGTCTTCCGAAGAAATCTGTCTTCACTCTTTGGCTTCTGAAGACTTTGTCTTTGAAGCTTCAGAAGACTTCACTTTTGGCTTCGGAAGATATTGGTCTTGGCTTCGGAAGATTTTACACTTAAAATATTTCTAGTGCATGGTGTAAAACTTCCGAAGCATTTCTACTTCAGTTCTTTGGTGCATGCTTGCAGAGAGACTTTGGATGTTTTGGCTGCATCAGACGTATAGGAATCCTTACACAATTAAATGTGGGCACTCACTCATCATTCACGGCCAAAATGCATGCATGCACACTTGATACTTAAAACACATTCAACTAGAACTACCACCTAAAATACTACATTATACTACACACTACACAACATTATAACATTTATACAATAAAAATTAAAACCAAAATACCCCCATAAAACTCCAAGGCTCGGCCACCCCCTTGGCCACCAATCCCCTTCCTCCTATTCCACTTGATCCATTCAAACACACCACCACCCTTTCCTCCACTCTCATTTCATGCAACTCTTGTCAATCTCTCCTCTCACTCTCTTCTCTCTTCTCTCGGTTTCTCTCTAGCTGAAACACACACACACAACCGAAATTCTCTCCATTTCAGCCTCACATTCGAAGATCAACAACAAACCACCATCGGCTGATTCCAAGCAACCGAGAAAGTGGCATCTTTAGAGCTTTTGGTGCACGGTTCATACAAGTTCGAGATTCTCCAGCCTTTGTTCGAGATTCTCCAGCTCATCTTGTCCTTCTAAACTCTCCAAATCGTGAACCATTCAAGTGTAAGCATCAACACACCCAAACTAAGCTATGTCATGTGTTATTCCTTCATTTATTTACCAAAAGCCTTACTTTCTTTGTTCTAGCAGAATCTTGCTGCCATCATCTTGTTCTTGAAGAGCTTTTAACATTCTTGAAGGTATCTCACTCATTATATAAGTCATTCTATGGGTGTAACCCGATTTACACCTAGAAAACCCTCTTTTTGGGTGTTGTTACACTATCTAACTTGCACATCTTGTTTTCTTCCGAAGCTACGTTTGTAACCTGCTCAAAATAAGTTTTCTAACCTTCTAATAACCTGATTTTAAAGTTACAAAAGGTTTGGGTAATGTTTAATCACAAGTTATAACGTTTTACACATGTGTAATGGGTGAAAATGGTGTAATCTCTAAGTTTCCATCTTGTTCTTGAGTTGAATGTTGAAACCGTGAGTTAGGCATGTTATTTCAGTAGGTTTTGGATGATAATGGGTGTTATGATGAGATGTTAGTGGCGGAAAATATAAAGTTATAGACTTGTAAGCAATTTGGACATTGGTCAAACAAGCTTTTAAACGGTCATTTACGGGTAAAAACGTGTTTTGACGGGTTTAACATAAAAACGAGGCTTTCAACTAAAAGAAGCTTGAAATATATTTTTCACAGATTATAAAATTATAAAAATATCATTAAAATAATATTTAAAAGGCCTAAGACTAAAAATATGGAAATACACACTTAACTGTTAAAAACCTTCGGTTTTACCGTAACCGGTAACGTAAAACATAAAAATATAAAACCCGGACCTAAATTATGAAAACTTGGAGTAAACTTACTTAAAATAAGTTACTTAACTTTAAGAACCTAATATTTGGCCATAAAAGTCATTAAATGCAAGAAATCAAACTTTGGGGTAGAAATTGTAAATTTTGGAAACTTGGAGGACTAAACTGTAAATTTTGTCAAACCTCAATAAACCGACCCCTTGGACTAAAAATCATTTAGAAAACTCAAACTAACTTGTATAGATGATCCAACATGGTAAATCATGTATTCATTCCTAAGAAACCCTCACTTTCTATAAAAGGAAACTTTTTATATAAAGACTTAGCAAACCAAAAGCTAGAAGGGCATTAATCTCATGACACTCCTAGTGCATCTCCATAACCCTAGAATTAGTGGCTTAACACTTAAATCTTGATGGTAGGGTGCTAGACTTGAGACTTTTTCCCGGTACACGAAGAATCCTTTGCTTGAATCTTAAGGTGAGTTCTAGTGTACCCTTTTTACTACTGTTTTTGGGATGAAACATGTTATACTTGAATTGAAACCATTTATGAGTTATTGTATGATACTTGAATGTTGGGGTTAATGTTAGAACCTACTCTTATTTGTATCACGATCATTAATTTTTGTGTGAACCGCTTGTTTTATATGGGTAGATCTACTTGGGGAATCCCCCACACACAGTGCCTTCCGTGATGAACGGGAAGGGTACCACACGGTGACCCTGCGGGGTCGTTTGTGGCATGTGACAAGTTTTTATAAGATACTAGGTGAACCATCCGGCAGGTATGGTCCACTGTTTTGAGGCTCATTTCTTCCTTTGGGATTAACCGGTATAACATAACTTTTGAAGAGGCTAGCCGGGACTGAGTGCAGGTTAGATTGTGATCCCCCACAACAGTGAATCTATGATTCTTTTAAATCAAATGTGGATTCTATTGAATCCTTTTGTTTTTAAACTTTAAGCACTTGAATTCACCAACTTTTTAGTTGACACAATTTCTCTTTGAGCATGTTTCAGGTAATCCATGAAGGGACTCTAGCGGTTGTTGAAGACCTAGACCTAGCACCGTGACCATGGCATTGGCTTATTTGATTTTAAAAACATTTTGAACAATTTATAATTATTATTGATGAATACATTTTGTCTTAATGTTGGATGTACAATTTATTTGGGGGCTAGACCTATTACTAGCTATGGTTTCTTTTAAACTTTAATGCCATGTGATGTTCTCTCCTTTTGTGCTCTTATGATGGTTTGTTTTCGCTGCCATATGTGTTGCTAGTCTGTGACGTCCCACCCTACCTGGGCCCGGGGTGTGACATGGTGTGCCTAAAAATGAATTTTCCTGCAAAGATAACTGTGTTGCATGTCTGAAAGGCAAGCAACATAGAGCATCTCATAAATCCAAAGAAGTTAACTCTATCACCACTCCATTACACTTATTGCATATGGATCTATTTGGTCCCACAAGTATAATGAGCATTGGAAGGAAATCATACTGCCTTCTGATTGTTGATGATTTTACTAGATTCACATGGGTATTCTTTTTAAGAACTAAAGACTAAACATTTGAAACTTTAAAATCTTTTATTCTTAAAATAGAAAATCAAATTGATCAAAAGGTTAAGATAATTAGGAGTGATCAAGGGATTGAGTTTAAGAATCAAGTTCTTGACTCATTTTGAAACTCAAAAGGGATTTCCAAATAATATAGTGCTCCTAGAACTCCTCAACAAAAAGGTGTTGCTGAGAGGAAAAATAGGACACTTATTGAGGCTGCTCGAACTATGTTAGCTTATTCAAAGCTGCCTCTAACATTCTGGGCAGAGGTAGTCAGCACTGCATGCTATGTGCAGAACAGGGTTCTTGTAGTTAAGCCATATGGAAAAACCCCTTATGAGCTATGGAACAAGAGGCCACCGTTCATTGGCTTTCTTAGGTCCTTTGCCAGCAGGTGTACCATACTTAACACAAAGGACAATTTGGCAAAATTTGCTGAAAAGTCGGATGATGCTATCTTTGTTGAATATTCCTCTACCTCTATTGCTTAAGAGTGTATAACATCAAAAATCAACAATTTGAGGAATCATCCAACATTGTTGTTAATGAGCACACTCCTTGTGTTAGGGGGAATGGCCCTGATCATATCTTTGATTTAGAATTGTTTCCAAACTATTCTAAACCCTCTTGTGAGACTGTTTCAGCTAGAACAGATACTCAAAGTGATTCAGATGATGACAATCTGTTTGAGTTACCCAGACCTCTTCCAAGTTCTCCAAGAGTTGCTGAAAATCAAGCTCCCATAATTGGCAAATCTGATCGTATAACTATCTCAGGAACCAGTGGAGCTTCAACAAGTTGTTAACAAAGAGTCTGAAGAAGAAGAGTACTGTCCACATGACCAAGAAAGAAACTTCTAAGAGTCTGAAGAAGAAGAAAGCTTCAGAAGGAAAATATTTTCTTTTCGGAAGCTCCAAAATGAAGAAGGAGACAAGTGAAAAATTGTGTTCGGAAGAAATTTTGGTCTCGGAAGAAAGGAATACTTCCGAAGTACTAAAGCCTGCTGTAGTGTTAGCAAGATCTTCCGAAGGTCCAGTCATCAAAACTTCCGAAGTCATCAAAACTTCCGAAGTGTTGAAGGTCAAGTCTAAGCTTCCAAAGGTGGTGTGGAAGACAAAGAAAAACCAAGTGGCTGAAAGTTCTTCATCAACATCAGCAAATGATCCTCAAAACATGACAATAGGATCAATTATTGTTGCATTGTCTTCAACTTCTTTTGATGAGCCCAAGACCAATAAGGCTTGGGTTTCCAAATGTAACTAACCATCTCTTTTGTGCAGGAACAGCTCAAGACAAACAGAAATGTATGGATCACTGATAGTGGTTGTTCCAGGCACATGACAGACAATAGGTCACTACTCCAAAATTTGAAAGGATTGATAGAGGACCAGTTTCTTTTGGAGGAGATGCTGGAGGTTACATAACTGGAGGGGCAAGGTCACAAATGGTAAGCTTAGCATTGAAAAGGTAAACTTTGTCAATGATCTTGGATACAATCTTTTGAGTGTATCTCAATTTTGTGATCAGAGTCATATCATGCTCTTTACTGATCATGAGTGCATTGTTCTCAGGCCCGGGGTGGTCATTCCTTATGAGCATATCCTGCTCAGAGCACCCAGGAAATGGAACATGTACAAGATGGATTTGCAAGAAACATCTCCCTTAGGAGAAGTTTCATGCTTTCTATTTAAAGCCAATAGTGATGAGTCTTTTCTTTGGCATAAAGAATGTGCCATGTAAACTTTAAAAACATGAATAAATTAATAAAGAATGATTTGGTAACTGAAATGCCAAATAAAGAGTTTACAAGTGATGACCATTGTGTTGCATGCCTTAAAAGGACGCAACACAAGGTATCTCACAAGCCAAAGGAAAGAAACTCCATCATACTCCCCTACACTTGTTACATATGGATCTCTTTGGCCCCACCAGTGTAATGAGTCTAGAAAGGACCTCTTATCGGTGATCACAGATGACTTTACAAGATGCACTTGGGTCTTCTTTCTTAGAACTAAGGATGAGACCCCTAGGATTCTGAATAATTTCATCTTAAAGATTGAGAACTAATGTGATCACAAGGTCAAAACCATAAGATATGATCAGGGAACCGAATTTAAGAACCAAATCCCTGATACATTTTATGATGAAAAGGGTATTTCAAGACAATATAATGCTCCTAGGACTCCTCAGCAAAATGGTGTTGTTGAGAGGAGAAACAAGACACTAATTGAAGCTACAAGAACTATGTTGTCTGACTCTAAACTGCCCATCACCTTCTGGGCAGAGGCGGTGAACATTGCTTGCTATGTGCAAAACAGAGTTTTAGTAGTTAAGACACATGGTAAGACTCCTTATGAACATTGGCACAAGAAAAAACCTTTCATTGGTTTTCTCAGGTCATTTGGATGTCCTTGCACCATCTTGAATACCAAAGATCAAATTGCCAAGTTTGATGAGAAATCAGATGAAGGACATTTTATTGGATACTCTTCCCAAGCTAAGGCTTATAGAGTATACAATCTCAGAACTAGAGTAATTAAGGAGTCAGCCAATGTGACTTTCAATGAGCACACTCCTAGTGTGAAAGGTTCTGGACCTGATTGGCTATTTGATCTTGATTTAGTTACCAATTGTTTTAACAAATTTTGATGAGCATGTTTCAAGGTCTACAGATATATTATCAACAGGTGATCGTGATCCAAGGTTTGAGCTAAGAAGACCATCAAGTTATACTACTTCAGCTCCAGTTGTAACCAACCCTGCAAATGGAGTTTTTATCAGTACAACAACGACAAATCCAGCTGATACTACTAGGGTGCCTTCAAATTCCAGCTTAGAGGCACAAAACTCAGATGAAGGAGCTTCAAATGTAGGAGGAAATGGTGGTGGTGAAAGTGATCAAGAATTTCTTGATGCTGACAACCACTCAATTGAAGACAACATTAATGATGTCACGTACTCATTGGATCAAGCTTCTCTTGATAAGTATGCTGATGTGGTGGGTGAAACCTCATTGCCTGATCTAAATTTCTCTAATTTAGATCTCTCCAAAGAACTTGTTGTGATCCCTCAACTAAGGATCCACAAGTCTCATCCCACCACAAACATCATTGGAAATGTTGACTCAGGGATGAGAACAAGAGGACAAACCCATGATGCAAATGTTGGTATTCACTCTTGTTTCTTATCCCAGATAGAGCCAAAGAAAGTTGATAAGGCTTTAAAGGATGGAAGTTGGGTTGAAGCTATGCAAGAGGAGCTACTTCAATTTAAAAGAAAAAAGGTTTGAAACCTATGTCCTCTTCCTCAAGGGAAGACTACCATAAGAACCAAATGGGTGTTCAGGAATAAGAAGGATGATAGAGGACTTGTCATCAAGAATAAGGCAAGACTAGTTGTTAAGGATACACACAAGAAGAAGGAATTGACTACACAGATGTATTCGCTCCTGTAGCAAGACTTGAAGCTGTTAGGATATTCCTAGCTTTTACTGCATCCAAGGATTTCAAGGTCTACCAACTTGATGTCAAGTGTGCTTTTCTATATGGGGTGATTATTGAAGAGGTGTATGTTAGACAACCACCTGGGTTTGCAGATCCTAATCATCCTGATTATGTCTGCAGGCTTGATAAAGCTCTTTATGGGTTGCACCAAGCACCAAGGAAGTGGTATGAGACTTTGTCTTAATATCTCTGTCAGCATGGCTACAAAAGGGGTACTATAGATGGAACTCTCTTCATCAAAGGAACAGGAAATGACTTAATGCTAGTTCAAGTATATGTAGATGACAATATCTTTGGGTCAACTAATCCAAAGCTCTGCAAAGACTTTGAGAAGCTGATGAAGGATAAATTCGAAATGAGTGCCATGGGGGAACTCAATTTCTTTCTAGGAATTCAAGTGGAGCAAGTTGAAAATAGCATCTTCATAAGTCAGTCAAAGTATGTACAAGAAATACTTAAAAGATTCAACATGACTGATTGTAAGGTGGCTAAGACACCCATAGCCAGAAACCACTCACTTGGACCTGATCTTGAGGGAGAGTGTGTGGATGAACATCTTTACAAGGCTATGATTGGGTCTCTTATGTACCTCACAGCTAGCAGGCCTGATATCATGTTTGCCATATGTATTTGTGCAAGATATCAAGCCAACCCCAAGATGTCACACCTGGTCACTGTCAAGAGAATTTTAAGATATCTCAAAGGTGCTCCAACACTTGGCCTTTGGTATCCAAAGAATTCTGACTTCAATCTGTATGCCTATACAGATAGTGACTATGGTGTCTGCAACATGACTGCAAAGTCTACATCAGGAGGATGTCAATGTCTTGGTAGAAGGATAGTCTCTTGGCAATGCAAGAAACAATCTTGTGTGTCTGCATCAACTGCTGAAGCTGAATACATTGCTGCTGCTAGCTGCTGTGCTCAAGTGCTTTGGATTCAGAATCAGATGTTGGACTATGGATTCAACTTCAAGGAGACTCCCATCCACATAGACAACAACAGTGATATCTCTATCATAGAGAATCCTGTGTAGCACTCAAGGACAAAGCACATCAATATCAGGTATCATTTGATTAGAGATAATTTTTGAAAATGGATTAATCAAACTAGTCAAAGTTAACACAAATGAACAATATATTGATCTGTTCACCAAAGCTTTTGATGAGCAGAGATTTAACTATCTTGTATCAGCTATTGGAATGATTAACTTTGAGTAGCTTTTCTTAAAACTTAATCATATTATTTCTAAAACATGTGTGTCCTAAGTTGTCTATTTTATCACCTTCATAAGCCCTTGTTTACTATGGAAAAAAAATCTTTTTGAAAGACATTCCTTAAATTTTTTAAAATTTTGATCTTTTTATCTTTCAGAAGATATGAAATTACCTTTGGAAGAAACTTATGTCTTAGAAAACAAATAACTACTTCAGTAGATGTACCTTCGGAAGAAATTTTAGAAATATCTTCCGAAGCTTAAATTTAACTTGAGTACTTGTATGTTTTTTAAGAACAATTTTCTTTCAAAAGTAATTTAGTCTCGGAAGTTTTATTCTTCAAAGAATAAAATTCTCTGAGTATAAATCTCTTCCGAAGAAGAATTTTCTTAACTCTTTGGAATATCTTCCGAAGTCATTTTGTCTTCAAAAGCTTTGCATCAAAACATCCAAAGCACAATTACCTTCGGGAGATTTTTTAGACTTCCAAGAAAACTACTTTTTTGGGCACTTTTTCAGAGGTGGGACCAACATCCAGATTTCAAAGTTTATCCTCTTTCATTAACTTTGTCTTAAATTCATTTCGTATATATACCCAACGGTTCCCCCCTCTTTCACTCTCTTCTTCATCTGAACTATTCTAAAACCTAAATTATCCATAAACCACCTTTGCTCTTCACTTTTTTTGTCCTCAAGCTTTCTGAAATGGCCAAACAAAACTGTAGAAACAACCTAGATTTCTCCATACAACTTCACAGGCAGCACAATTAGGTTGCCATGTGGAACTCTGAGAAAGATGCTAGTTTCTTAGAGGTTTGTCAATTCTTGACTGCAGGATCGGTTTTTGTCACTAAACACTTTGTTTTCTCTCAAACTCACTTGAATCACACTGGTTTAGATGATGCAGAATCCTTTCTAAAGATTGAAAATAATATACTAAGTAACAAAAAACACAAAGAAATAATTTTCAAGGTACTTGTATATATTACTTCTCAACTCAAAGTATTACAAGATTCTTACAAGCATATTACAAGAGTTACAATAAGAAACTATATATACTATCACCTACAACCGGATATACTTTGATACTAGCCGGAAACCTATGACTAAAGCAGATACTACAATGCTAAAGTTAAGGTATCTTAGATAAAGTATTATCTAAGATAAGGTAGTCATGACATGTCCATGACTTACCTTTTGTCACCAACTAAAGTTGGTAACTGTACTAACTGATAAAGATGAACAGTGGAGTAAAGTATGGTCAACTACATGGGCGTGGGAAAGCACCATGCAGTATCTCAAAGATTTGCAGCGGAGTGTCAGAAGGGCCATACTTATGTCCACTGGTTCATAGTAGTGTCTTCCGAATGTTAATTGGCTCGGAAGAACTTCTTTTTCCGAAGCCACTTATACTTCGGAAGAGGCTACTTCTTCTGAGGCTTGAGGACTTCTTTAGATCTTCATACTTCGGAAGTCGTTGTCTTGATTTCTTCTAAGTCTTGAACTTCGGAAGAGAGAAGACTTTGTCTTCGGAAGCTAAAATCTTCCTTCGGAAGATCCTTCAGGCATGATCTATGGAAGATCTGCCTTTGCCTTCGGAAGAACTCCATTTGCCTTTGGAAGTTCTGTACTTAGCTTCGGAAGATCTTTACTAGATGTACCAAAAATGTCTAAGTGTTTTGGTTTTGGTTGCACCAGCCTTTCTAGATCCAACAAACTCCCCCTAAGCTGATGCTACCAAAACCTCACTTATTCCTACTTCTCAAAACCTTCAGCACCAGGGACAGAAGATTTTTATCCGTTTCTTTGTTCTTCCCTAAAGAATAAGAGCATTCAGGCTGAGAAGGAATTCAATTCCTTTGTTGGATACAAGAACGAGAGTTTGACAGATCTCACAAATCGTTTCTTAAATGTTTCAAGCACCTTAAAGAAATATGATGAAAGGCTTTCCAACAGTGAACAAGTTAACAGGCTTCTTGATTCTCTTCCACCTCAGTGGAGTCTTCAGGTGAGGATGCTTAAACAAGAAAGGGGGTTCACAGACTACAAGTTGATGGATATTATCAATAAGTTTAAATCCTTTGAGTTGGATATGAAGAGACGGTAATTTAACCAGACTATGATGCCCACATTCAAAATGCTGCTTTATTGTCATCCGCTACAAACTCTCAAATACAGAATTCAATTCAGGGAGGGATTAATACAAGTACTTTCTCGGGTGGAAATAGTAGTGTTGGAAGAGATCTGGGAAATTCTAAGGCCAATATTGAAACTTCAATTCCATCAGAAACAATGGCTCTTTTTGGAATGTTCGTTCAAAGCAATGAAGCACTTGTAGCTGGAGAATTGAAAGGGAAGGGAATGACTATGGAAGACATGTATCAGGTGGATCCTGATGATCTTGAAGAAACTGATATCCAATGGCAGATGGCTATGTTGACCCTTAGAGCTCGAAGATTTATGGAAAGAACTGGACGAAAGAACTTTGGTGGTCAAACATCTAATTCAAAACTGGGATTTGATAAGTCCAAATTGAGATGTTTTAACTGTAAACAATTGGGACACTTCAAACGTGAATGTCCATTACCAATTGTCACCGATCCTAGTAATTCTGGAGTCCCAAGACTGACAGCTGAGAAAGAGAAGGAAGATGTGAATCACAAAAAGGAGACTGCTTTGATTTCTAACTTTGATTGGAGTGCTGAGGTTGAGGAAACAAGAACTGAGATAAATCATGCTTTAGTTGTTGAGTTTGTTGAAAGGAGTGAGAAGGAAGATGGTAAAGATGGATTTAATCTTTTTAAGGAATTCAAAAGAGAAGATGTGTCATCTGTGAATGAGAAAGAATAAAAAGATGCTGGAATTGGGGAAGATAAAACTGCAAGTTTAAGTGAGAAAGGAAGTTCATGCACTGGGCAAAGAAAGGATAATGATGATGATGCTGCTACTGTTGAGGAAAAGAAGTCAAGTACTCCAGTATGCCAATGTGACAAAGCCTTAGCTGCTAAAAGGATGGTAATGGGACTTCCATATGAGGTAATACAGGATATGTGCTCATCTGCTTGTAAAATTAGATTATTTGGGATTTATAAAGCTAATAGTCTATTAATTGATAATGAAAAGGATTTAAAGCGAATTAATGATGAGCTTAAAATCAATGAATCAAAATATTTTGTTAAATTAAATGAGGCTTTAAAAGAAAATGATCACTTAAAACGAATCGTTTTGGAAAGAAACGTCAAGATTAACACTTTGACTGAAAGGGTTGCCCTTGCTGAATTTGAAGCAAGCAAACTTTAGTCAAAGTTAGACAAATGGACTATATCAGGGATGAAACATGATGATCTATGTAAATCTCAACGGGGAGTTAGGATTAAAACGGGATTGGGTTATGAAAACGTAAAGGTTTATCCTCCGCCTAGTACATACTGTTATGCTCCTGTGCTTGTTCCTCATCCTTCTAATGATTTAATCAAAACAGATACTGACAGTATGTCTGCAGGTTTAGAGGGGATTAACTCTAAGCACGTTCGTGAAGACTACGACTATGGACCAACTAGTGGGCTTGGATGCACTAGTATTAGTACACCTGATTGTCAGCAGTCTGTTTTAGATCTCAAGTCTTGTTTAAATTATGTTTTTGTTTCTAGTTCGCCTGTAACAGACTCTGTTGTCTCATGTTCTCATGATAGTTCTATTTCATCTTGTAATTCAGTTCATGGTGGTGATGTCTTTTGTTCTGGTAATGATTATGATGCAACTGATCTTTCTTCAAAACCAACTGAGCAAATTAAAACTAATTGTTTTAAAAAGTTCTTTTCTCACCCTATTACATCTTTCACTCCATTAAATATGACTCTATCTGATGAACGAATTACTTCTTCATCTGACACCAGTACCAATGAAACTAGTTCTACTGGTACGTCGGACGAATCTTCATCTATTTTTGTAAATAATAATTCTTGTTCAAATAAACGTCAAACTCATGGCTTGTATGAGACCTTTAGTGACATTGATTCTAGTTTATCTGAATGTGATGAGGAAATTATCATTGATCCTATTTTTACCCCATCATATCACAGACCTAGACTCAAACCTCATTGTTTCAGGTGTGGTCAAGAGGACCATCTTGGCAAGAATTGTCCTACTTTGATTCATGGTCCTTCTAATAGGAACTGCTTTGGAAATAAATTAACAAAATTGGTTAATAATTTCTTCTGTAAAAAATCTGTTTCATCAAAAGATAAAGCTGTTCAATATTGGGTTCCTATTACACCTGGTTAACTGATTTATTCATTCATTTCAGGAGTCATCCACTAAGATTGTAAACAGCTTGTGGCATGTAGATAGTGGGTGTTCCAAACATATGACTGGGCTGAAAGATTTGCTGACCAATTATCGGATTATTAATGGAGGATATGTTGCTTTTGCTGGTGACAAAAAAGGTGGAAAGATGATTGGACAAGGAGAAGTTACCAATGGTTCTCTAACTTTGGAAAAAGTCAACTATGTTCCTGAGCTGGCATTTAATCTTCTGAGTGTTTCTTAAATCTCTGATAAAGACATTCCCGTTGTGTTTAAATCTGATGAATGTCTATTTTTAAAATCAGAGATTGATATTCCAGATGATTTGATTCTTATGTGTGCTCCAAGAAAACATGATACATATCTTCTTGATATGAACTCAAGCGAGTCAAAGGCTACTGCAACTTGTCTTCTTTCTAAAGCTTCAACTTTTGAGTCTCTCTTACGGCATCGTCGATTAGGCCATGTTAATTTTAAAATAATTAACAAATTAGTAAAGAACAATCTTGTTAGAGGACTCCCTTCAAAAGATTTTTCTGTTAACGAAAAATATATGGCTTGTGCCAAGGGCAAACAACACAAGAAACCTCATAAGACCAAACTTCTAAATAGCATATCCAGTCCTCTCGAGCTGTTACATATTGATTTGTTTGGCCCAATTAGCGTTAAATTTATTGCTAAAAAATCATTTTGTCTTGTTGTTACAGATGATTTCTCCAGATATTCATGGGTGAGGTTTCTTGCACACAAAGGCGAGGTTGCTGAGAAATTGCAGAAATTAATTCTTTCTATCGAAACAATCAGCAAGAGAAAGGTTATGGGTCGGAGAAGTGACAACGGCACTGAATTCAAAAATCAGATTCTTGATAAATTTTGTACTCAAAGGGGGATTGTGAGACAATTTAGTGCTGCAAGAACTCCTCAACAGAATGGTATAGCAGAACGAAAGAATCGCACTCTCATTGAAGCTGCTCGTACAATGCTGATAGAATCTTCATTACCCGTTATTTTTTGGGCTGAAGCTGTAAACTGTGCTTCATATGTTCTAAACCAAGTGTTGATTGTGAAGGATAAAATGAAGACTCCTTATGAACTTTTTCATAAGAGGAAACCTCTAATTGATTTCTTTCGGCCATTTGGTTGCTCTTGCACTCTTCTGAATACTCAAACTCAAAAGACAAAGTTTGGTGCCGTATCTGATGAGTGTTACTTTGTTGGTTACTCTTCTTCTCAAAAGGCATATCGGGTTTATAACAAAAGAACACGTATTGTTCAAGAGTAGTTCTATGTTGATTGGCAAGAATCTAACTCTTCTGAAGTTCGATCTGAACCAGCATGGTTCTTTGACTCCGATACTGTGTTTAATTCGTTCAATCTTCCAGTTTTCGATGATGATGCGTCCACTCCAAATGCTCAAACCAATATTATTTCCTCCTCTCCATCACCTGTTCATTCCAACTCGTCAGTAAATGAAGCTATTTCAACTGATGTTAGTTCATCTTCTCCAGTGCTTGATCCAGCACCAACATCTGATTCTTAATCACCTACATCTTCTCCATTACTTGATCCAGCATCAACACCTGATTCTCCCTCATCTAATCTTTCACCATCTATGAGTGAAATTTCTCCAAGCATATTTCCCTCAGCCACAGACTACAAAACTTTGAAAAATCATCCTCTTGATAACGTTATTGGCTCTATCACTGATGGTGTTCGGACGCGGAGTCCATCTGGTTTGATTAATATTTGCCTCTTCTCGTGCTTCATTTCTCAAACTGTCCTGAAAAATGTACATGTTGCTCTACTGGATCCATGTTGGGTGGAGTCAATACAATTGGAGCTTCAACAATTCAGAAAGCTTAAAGTTTGGACCTTGGTTGACTTGCCTCCTAACAAATGCCCAATCGGTACAAAATGGGTGTTTAAGAACAAACCGGATGATCGTGGTGTAGTGGTGCGTAACAAGTCTAGACTAGTTGTGCAAGGTTTTGCTCAAGAGGAAGGGATTGACTATACTGAAGTCTTTGCTCCTGTTACTCGTCTTGAAGCAATCATAATTTTTCTCGCTCATGCTGCTCATAAACAGTTCAAGGTCTATCAGATGGATATGAAGTGTGCTTTTCTCTATGGAGACATTGATGAGGAGATATATGTGCGTCAACCACCAGGTTTTGAGGATCCTGACTTTCCCGATAAAGTCTTTAAGCTTGACAAGTCTCTGTATGGTCTTCATCAAGCACCTAGGATCTGGTATGAGACCCTCACACAGTATCTTTTAAACAATGGTTTCTCTCGTGGTACCATCGATATGACTCTCTTCAAAAAGGAAGTGAATTGTGAAATGCTTTTTGTCCAAGTTTACGTTGATGATATTATTTTTGGATCTACCAATTCTCTATTATGTAGAGAGTTCGAAGAAGTGATGCGCCAAAGGTTTGAAATGAGTATGATGGGAGAAATGTGCTTCTTTCTTGGATTACAAGTTGAACAACAGCAAGAAGGAATTCTTATTCATCAGGAGAAGTATATTAAAGATATTTTGAAGAAATTCAAGATGGATGATGCCTCTCCTGAGATGACTCCATTTACTGCTCAGACTTGTCTCACTCATGACGAGAACGGGAAACTAGTTGATCCTCATCTTTATAGATCCATGATCGGTTCCCTCGTGTATCTTACAGCAAGTCTTCCTGATATCACTTTTGCTGTTGGATACTGTGCTCGATATCAGTCGGCCCCAAAAGAATCTCATGAGAAAGCTGTCAAGAGAATATTTCGTTATCTCAAAGGATCATACCGTTTAGGTTTATGGTATCCATATGGAGGGAATTTTGATTTACAGGCTTATTCTGATAGTGATTCCAATGGTTGCAGGCTAAACAGAAAATCAGTGTCTGGAGGGTGTCAATATTTGGGAAATTGTTTGGTGTCCTGGCAGAGCAAGAAACTGACCACTGTCTCTCTTTCTACAGGAGAAGCAGAATACATTGCTGCCTCTAGCTGTTGTTCTCAAGTTCTTTGGATACAACACCAAATTATTGACTACGGAATTAATTTTCTCCACACGCCATTATTTTACGACAACGAAGCAGTCATTAGGATTGCGAAAAATCCTATTCATCATTCCTGAACCAAGCACATCGAGACACGGATTCATGCAATTCATGATGCTCAAGAAAAGGGTTTCATTGATATTATACCCATTGATACAAAACATCAAAAAGCTGATCTTTTCACAAAAACTTTTGATAAACCCCGTTTTTATGAATTGATCTCTATGCTCGGGTTAATATCCTTTTAAACCTTCTTTAAATTTATTAATACATATAAAAAAATAAATAAATAATAATAATAATAATAAATAAATAATAATTGATTTTAATAACTGAAATAAATTTTAAATCCTTTGAAAATAAAATTTTGGGGGAGTAACTTCATAACCTGAGGTTGGAATTTGACATGACAAAGAAATGATTTTATATCTTCTAGATATGTTCCTTTATGCATGTCTGGTGCTAAAATGAGAAATGATAGTAACTGATGCTGATCTCTGTTTCACATCTTATTTTTTAAGTCAAGAGAATCAAACAGATTCTTTATCGATTTGCTTGATAGGCTCAGCCTGAAGAATAAAGTATACAGCAGCAATATGATTTAAATTAAAATATCATGCTTAAGGACGTCTGGATTTACGCAATCATTTTGGCCTGCACAAAAACTGAGTCCCGACAAAAATTGGATTGAGAATGAATCTTTCACCCATCATGATCATATAAGCCATATCCTTGGGCCATGTCTGGTGTATTTATGTGTCTTGTGTTTGTGCTTATCTCCTCTGCTGTACGGAAGTACTGACCAGGAGTGATGATCTCCTCTGCTGTACGATAGTACTGACCTGGAGCTCTCATCAGCACATGATTAAAAGGTCATCTCCTTTGTTATACGTGAGTATAGACCTGGAGCTCTCACCTTTTTTATCTAAATTGTGTCAATTCATCTAAACGATGAATTTATTACAGAATGCAATATTCTGGCTATACTCACTTGCACACTAATGTACAAGCCTTGCTCTGTAAAGATCGATTCAAAATTCAAGAAATCTTGAGGTTGGGTGAGGGTTTTTGCCAAATGATTGTGGGGTCCTAACATTCTAAAGCATCTAATTGAACCACAAATCATAAGCTGTTTGTTGAGAAAAAGGATAAGGCATGGGTTTAAGTGGACAACTATATCAGCAATAGTTATTGATTTGTTCAAAAATTTCAACAGTTCCTTTGCAGATTGTGATAAGATCTAGTAATCAGTATGATCTCATTGCCAGAAGATGATTTAAGATCATCTTTGTGTTCAGGAATATCTAGAGGATGTGATCTCTAATTGATTTAGATCCTCGTGATTGAAGTTAATTATAATTAAAAAAAGGTGAAACTACTCTTTCGCTACTTGCTTCGCTAGACGAAATTGCAATTTCGCTCGGCTTGTTCATCAATTTTTATATGTAGATTTCTTTGTGAAATTGCAACTTTTCTTGGCGAAACTGTAGATTCGTTCAGCGAATCTATAGTTTCACCATATGCGAAACTATATGCTATATAAGTCGTTTTTGTGAAATTATTCTTTCATTTTCGCTCAAACGATCTGTGTCGTCTCTTTAGTTCGTTCCGTAACCTAATTTGGTGATTTTGCATATTTGTACTGTTTCTTGCTGATTGTGTGGTGTTTCTTGTTCGCCAGTGAGTTTCGATCGTTGAATGTTCTTCTAATCATGTTAATATTAACTCATTCTAAGGCCATTTAATTTTGACTCTTCGGTGTCTTCGCTGTTCATCCAGCGAAACTATTGTTTATCCTGCGAAATTGAACGAAAGTTCTTCAGTTTTCAGCGAAACTGTGAGGTTATGCTGTCTATGCGAATCTAACAGTTTCGCCGACCTATTGTCAGCTTCGCTGGATTTGAACATAAGTTTGTACAGTTTCGCCCGGTCGAAACTATCTTTATTGGGCAGTGAAATTGATATGTTTTAGTTAGCGAAACTATGTTTTCGCTTGCCGAAACTGTCAGCGAATCTATTTTTTTATAATTTTCGCTTGGTCGAAACTATCTTTGTGGTCAGCGAAATTGATATGTTTTAGTTAGCGAAACTATGTTTTCGCTTGCCGAAACTGTTAGTGAATCTATTTTTATTTATTTTTCTTTTATTCTTTTCTTAACTTCTTAATTTCTTATTCAACTTATCTGATCTCTTCTTCAAGTTATCATGGCTAATCTAAAGTTCGATGAGCGGAACAATATTACCGCTATTCTGGATGATACACATCCAAAGGCTGCTGGATGCAGAGAATGTATCAGATGGCTACAAAGATCACCCATAGCCCATGCTATATCTCATACGACTACCATTTATGATCTTCATATCAGAGACTTCTGGCGATCTGCAGAGTATGACACTCGAGGAAATTCACAGAGGATTACTGCTAAAGTCATTGATCAAGAAGTGACCATCACTATTGAGACTGTCTCTAGGATATTGAGACTAGACGAGGATTCTGGAGATGAAGTCACCATGACAAATTCCGAAGTGTTCCAGGCCTTCAGAAGCATGGGATACGAGGGACCAGCTTTTGGTTCTCGCAAGGAGATCAAGAAGTCATTTCTGTCTAAGGAGTGGAGATATATTGCTCAAGTTTTATCATGTGTCTTGATCACCGTAAAGGTGGATCAGACGGTCTAAATATTGATTGGGCAAAGGCAATTGTGTTATGTTGTAAAGGAGAGAAGGCCAATATTGCCAAACTAATTTTTGCTTGCATGGCTGAGAACGTGATGGCCTTGAAGAAAGACAAATGGCTGCTATATCCCCGTTTTCTTCAGATGATATTTGATGATCTTATACCTAATGTACCAAAACATGGAGAGATAAAGAGGCTGGTACAAATGAATCCTCGCATTTTTGCTGATTGTTGTGCCATTCGCCACGATTTCAGTGGAAAGATCACCCATCTTTGGGAAAATATGTATCCTCCAGAACGCTGGAGCTATATTAAACGGGTGGATGAATCTGAAAATAAAAGGGCTGAAGAAACTAGAGTACAACAAATTGAAGCCACAAAGAAAAGAAAGAGATATGCCAAAGAAAAAGACTATGACTTTGAGGAAGATATTGTTGAACAAGCTGAAGAAATAAGAGTTGAAAAAGAAAGAAGGTCGAAGAAGAAAGCCGATACTGCTGAACCTGAAAGACGATCCAAACATAGACATGAAGGATTCACCGAAAGAAGAGAGGAAAGAGGAAACCTTGATGAAGATATGATTCGCAATCTGAATACTTCCTTGGCAAATGAACTGAGTATGATCAAGACCAAACTCACAAACCAAGAAATCAGAGAAAAGCAAAAGGATGAAGTAATAGAGGGTATGCAAAAGATGCTTGTTGATCAAAACCGATTACTGAAAAAGTTATTTGAAGAGATTACCCTTCTGAAAGTTGCAGCCGGTCTGCCTGATCAACTAACTCAATCTGAGTTAGATGATCTGACTGACACAACAAAGTACCCATTTTCGAATGTGGGTACTTCATCCAAGGCAGGAGAGGGCACATCTGGTGCAGCAACCACTGATGCTAGAGATTGTGAAGCTAGAGGAGAGGATGTTGGAAGGGAAAATGAGGAGGATATTATAGAAGTTGGGTTTGTTAATATGCATTTTGACTTTGAGAAGGATTTAGTCGGTGAAGAAGTAATAATTACGAAAACTGCTGAAGAAGAATCTGAGAAAGGAAAGGGATTTGTTGATGTGGAAGAGGATGATGAACAGCTCATAGATTATGATTCTGAACCAGAGTTTTATGAGGTTGATGAGCGACCTCTGATCTATGTGGCAAAGAAAGGGGAGGATGCGGAAGATGTGTTTGAGATGGACAGAGAAGAATGGTTTGTAAAGGAGAAGGAACCAGAAGAACTCACTCCTTCATTTCAACATTTGGGAGGGTTGAGTAAACAAGAGGCAGACAAGAAGATTATTAGCTGGGCCTACAATCCCAGGCTAAAAATGTTTATAATTAAGAGGAGGGGAGGTCATATCAGTTATCTGCATAAGAGGAAGGCTTTTAAGTCCTTGCCTAAATGGGATCTCAGGCGTCTGGCAGCTCTACCTCTTCTAAATGCACATTTGAGTGAGAGAGCCACCATTCTGCTGTAAGAAATACAAAACGGGCTTAATGACAACTTCAAATCTTTTGGTTACATGAAGGCAGAACGGAGAAGGTCAAAGAAAGACAAGGACTGGGAAACGAGAAAGGGGCGAATTGTTCTGAGAATTAAACCTCCAAAAACAGTTAACAGAGTGAGATTATCTGATCCACTTCCCCAACAGCTACAAGATTTCGAGAAATGGTTCTATGATAATAACACTGGGGAAGCTGTGGTTAGGGTGAAAAATGGCAAAGAGTTTAAGGTTTTTGATCCGATGGAATTGTTCAGTTTCTGTGATGAAGATATATTGGTGTTATGTGAGAATCACATAAAGGCTGGAGCTCGAGAAGAGACTCGGAAAGAAGCTAGCCTGTTTATGAATGTTGCCAACAAGATTAGAGGAGTGAGGTCTGAGGTGAGGAAGTTAGCTGAAAGGGTAAGGGATCAAGATGACCTTCACATGGATATTCAAGATTTAGCAAAGCAATTTGAGAGAGCTAGTGCTCATACTGAGGGAGCTAGTGAAGCAGGTAGAGACCATGGAGAATCATGTGCTGAAGCTTCTGAGGAAGTAGCTGCAGGAGGTAACGAAGACAAATCAAATGCAACAGAGGAAAGCGGAGCTAACAAGATAAATCAAGAAGAGTGAAGACGGTGAGATCCAACCTAGGGGGAGTATTGAAGATCATGTATAGGTTGGACTCACCTTAGTTTAGATTGTTTACTTTACTTGTAATAGAACTTTTGATAGTTTCCTTTTGTATGTACTTAGATTTATGTATTTTAGCAGTCTAGCGAAACTGTGAGCGAAACTGTAAGTTCGCTCACAGTTTGCTGTTTTGTTTACCTGGCGAATTTAATGTTCTATCGGGTGAAACTATAGTTTCGGCAGGATAGCGAAACTGTCTGCGAAACTAAGACTGCTATATATACTCATGTTAATTTTCATTGTTGGGGAGCTTGCAAAACCCAAATCGTGAATCATTGTTGCAAGCTATCTTTTCAAAGCAGTTATTACACAGAAATATCATTGTGCTTTTTGTTATTGATTGTCATTGATTGTCATTGATCATTGTCTTATCATGAATGAGTTATTATTGTGTTCAATCCTCTCTATTATCGTTGTTTAGCATGTTTGTTGGATTTGAACGATTCTTCATATCTTTTGCACTGTAATTCGATCACATGGACCAACAAAGACTGCTCAGATGATTTCTGATGTGAGCAGCTATCTCAGAGTTGGAGGGGTTGGAGAATGGCTTCTCTGTTAACTCAGCAATATCGAATCTGCTTAAGTGTAGCAGAGATGAGGCATTGAGCTTGTTTAACTCTCCATTCTCTCTCTCAACAACAAAGTTATGAGAAGAGTCTTCAAACCTACACTGGATGATCTTCTTTCTTGGCCCAAGGGGTTGACTTGGCACTTTATCTCTTTCTTTGAATCCAGCAGAGTCACCAGCCTTCTTCTTAGCTTCTTATCTTCTTCATTTAGTGAATCCGAGTTGAGGTCAAGGAGTTTAGCGTCTTGGTCCAGTGTTCTTCTAGGCAGATCAAGGAATTGATCTCTAGTGAGGGAATATAAGGAGCCATCAACATAGGTTAGCTTGACTGACCCCTCCTCACAAGAGATGTCACTCAAGGTTGTACATTTAATGAGTTTCATCTTGATCTCCTTAAACTCCTCTAAGGAGAGATGTTTGGAAGGAAGAGGGGATGGTTTGGGTGGTTGTTGGGCAGGTAGTTGTGTTTGGGTTCTAGGAAGAGTTTTGGGTTTGAGGATGGGTAGTTGAGGTGGTTGTGGTGAGGAGGCAGGTATGGAGGATTGTGTGGGTTCAAGAGTGTATGGCTCAGTGGTAGGTTCAGTTTTGATGGGAAACGGGAAAGGGATTGGTTCAAGTTGAGGTTGGGATTGAGGTTGGGGTTGAGATGTTGGTTTGAAGGCCATCCATGTCCCCTTCTGAACATCTCTTTCCTTTTCCTTGAGCGAATGTCAGCGTTGATGTCACTGACATGTCGTTACAAGGTTTTCTCAGACATGGGACGCACCTGTCTGCCAGAGAAGCCATAAGCCCTTAGATAATCCTTCATCGAGGTTTTCTCAGACAGCAGCGAGTCATGCTTCTTCCTCCTCCTTCTTCTTCTTCTCCCTCAATTTCTCCTTTGTAGCTTTCTTTCTCTCTTTCTCCATTTGATCTTGCTCTTTCTTGAAAAGCCACAAGATCATGTCATTGTTGTGAGGATTCAATTCCTCTAAAGAGAAACCCCTGGTGCTTAGGAAAGTTAGCCTTTCAGTCCATAGATGCAGATCAGCCTCTCTTTTCTCCCTCTCCCTCTCTTCTTTCAAGGCCAACCTTGCTGCTTCTTTTCTTTGTTGAATCTGCAGCAAAGTTGCCTTTTCTAACTCAATTAGCTCCTCTAATGGTAGCAGGAGCACATCTTCACTGACAGCTCCAAGCTTGACAAGCCTGTCAATGATTTCCACCCTCTTCTTATCATTGATAGCCTCCTGGTTGGTTGCAGCTGCTTTGCTACTTGTAGCTAGCAACTTCCCAGTTCGGAGTCTACCTTTTCTTTTTAGTTTCTCCAACCTTTCTTCCTCCATTATTTCTTCCACAGTCATCTTCCTTTTCCCTTTGGTGTCTTTAAAAGCTTTAGACTTTGGAGGTTCTTGAGTAGAGGTTTCAGGTTGAGTGGTGGTGATGGGAGCAAGTGATAGTGATGAGTCTTGAGTGAGGGGTTGGGTGAGAAAGTCCTCCCTATTGACCTCATATGCTAGTTCAAGAATTGCATCTGTGACAATTAGATCATCGGAAAGAGAAAATAACCCTTCCACAACTTTAATCTCAGCTTTGAAAGTTTGAAATGGTTCTTCCGAGGCTTTGACTTCAGCTTCGGAAGTCTGTGGGAATGCACTTTCTGTCCCAACTGTTTTAGTTGCTGGGCCATCAGTCCTTATTTCCCCTTCAAAATTAATCTAAGGTTTAACATGGACCTTAGGTTGATCAACTTCTTGAAGGTGCATTCAACCTCTGAAGCTCTTTAGCTCCAAAGTACATCACAGGAACATCAGGGCTTGGCTGTTCAATGGAAGATCCCATCAGGAACCTTGAAAAGAACCTGTTTAGATCTTGGAGCATCCTTTGGTCCATTTGAATGACAATTGGAGGAGATTCAAGGAAAATTGAAGCTTGTTGAGTGGGGTATCTTGAAGTTAAAGTAGAAAGAGCTCGACTCTATGGTTCCTCATGCATTTGTCCCTAAACACTCTCCCCCTTTTTGGTATCATCATCCTGAGAGCTTGATGAGCTAGAGGAAGAGGTCAATGAGACCTGAATTGGTACATGCCTGACAGATCTCTCAATCTATTTCTCAGCAAGTTTGGCCTTGAGATTTTCAATCTCAAGTTGTTGAGTGGCAAACCTATCCTCTAAAGTCTTAACCTTAGATTCAAGGTTTGAGACTTTAGAAAGTAGGTCTTGAATGGTGAGTTGCAGACTTCCCTCATATTCTTTTGAAGAATCATGGGGAAATGAGGTAACATACCTAGAATGTTCATCCTCACCACCAGATGTGGTTTCTTGGCACCCTGGTTTCCCTTGCCTAATGATGTCTCTTTCAGAGTCATCAAAGGGCATGGCTGCCGTAGATTCAGTCTCAGTAATGTTACCACTGTCCTAAACGTCCAATGAGGCTCCTTCAGTAGTGGCAACTGAATCTACATGAGTCCCATCCATGTCAGTGGGACTCACCTTAGTTGGGGCTTGTTGATGGGGGCTAGAGATAAGAGGTCTCTCTAGGCTCAGTTGATCCTTGAGAGGGTGTTATGGATCAACTTCATTGCCTTGAAGATACATAATCTCCTCATCAGTTCCTATCAATAGGTCAGTGAAGGATATAGAAGTTATGCCTAATGAACCGGGACTTTGGCCAATGTCTAATGGCATTGAGCCTTGGATAGGGTTGTCCCTTTTTGGCTGCTCAGGAGAGTATACTGACTCGTCCTGAGGGGTTTCAGCTTGGGTTTCGGGCTTATGGGATTGAGAATGAGGAGACTCAATACCTATATTGAGGTCAAAAGTGAAGGATGGTGAGACCTCAGTTTGAGTGGGAGCCCATGTTCCCACTCCAGTCTTTTTGGGTTGAACAGGAGGAACTTGTTCAATCAGAGTAGATTGAACAAGGGTTCGTTTGGGGCGTCTCTGATAAGTGATTTTGGTGGAGTAAGAAGGTAGGTTTGGCAATGTGAGGGTTGTTGTTGGTGATGGGTTCATCACCTGTGGGGTTAACAGGGATGTCACTAGGAGCTATGCACTCAATCATAACTGGAAGAAGTGGAGTGTGTCTTCCAGTGAAGTTGGTATACATCCTCTTCAGTTGAAGATGGCTAGCCTCATGTGAGGGACTGGTAGAGTAGTTGCACAGACAAACTTGCTCTGACTTGTTGATGAAGTAAAATGTTTCCCTTTGAAGGTTTCCAATCAAATTGGTCAGCACAAATCTGCATTAGTTAAAGCGGAGGCCTCTTACCGACCCATGAACTAGGCAGCCTAGTTCGTATGGGATTTGATCCCATCCCTCTGACATGTTTGACAAGCAGTGAAGGACAATGTGCAGTAGGAACTTCCAATGGTATGAGAAGTTGAACTTGTAGACTGTGGACCTGCTGACATCACCACCATATCCCATTAAGGTATATGTTTCGTCAATGTCTGTCTTGGGGAACTCCGTTGGAGAGCCTTCATCATGGAGCTCGAGATGCTCCTTGATGAGCAGTTCAGATATGATCAACAGTTGACCACAAATGCTCGACCTCATAACCCTAACCCCATTGTGGGTTATAATTTGTGCATTTCCCCAAAATTCAGCCATGTGGTTTGAATGCATGGTGGGGTTTACAGTTATGGCTGTGAAGTAAGTGGATTGGGTTAGAAAGGAGATGATTTCAGAGAAGTCGTCATCCATGGACGAATCCAAGAATGCGACTTGATTGTGCTGAGGGTTTAGCGCCATTTAGGGAAAAGTTGCAGAGAAATGAGTTTGAATGTGGGTAAATTGGAGACGAAAGAAGCTTTGTGCAGTAAATTTGGTAAAAAGATTAAAGAAGTTAGTCAGGGTTATTTAAATGGGTGAAAAAGGCGGTTTTGGTGGTTGGATAAGGTGAAAAGATGGTTTGGGGTAAGATGTGACAGGGGCGGTAAGGTTAAATCCATTTAGATAATCCTCGTTAATAAAATCTTTGCTTTTTACAGAGTGGGGCCCAAAATATTTTTGTTACACATTAAAGTTTCTCTTCCGAGTATAAAACATTTCCGAAGGTAATCTTCTTCCGAAGCCAATTTTACTTCTGAATGTAAGTTTCTTACTTCCAAGAGTAAAGGGGGCTTTTCGAGTGGAGAAGTTTATATGCTTCGGAAGTAGATCTGATATGTTATCAATCGCTTCTTCCGAGAAGAAGATTTCCCTTGCATGAATTTTGCTTCGGAAGATATATAAAACATCTTCCGAGGGTTAATTCCTCTTTGGAAGAATCTATACTTAGTAAAGTTTTAGAGAAAAACCTTTTGTAACAGGGCTTAGATTGTATTTGACAAAGACAACACACATTTTGAAAAGGTTTTTAAAATGAGATGGACTAATCAATGTTTATCATCCCGATAGCTGTAATGAGATACTTAAATCTTTGTTCATCAAATGCTTAGTGAAAATAGATTAGCTTAATCAGATTTTTCTCATGAATATCTCTAATGAAATGGTACCTGATATCAATGTGCTTTGTCTTGGAGTGTTTCACTAGATTTTTAGTAATGGAGATAGCACTATTGTTGTCAATGTGGATATGAGTACTCATGAAGTTGAGTCCATAGTCTATCATCTGGTTCTGAATCCACAGCAGCTGAGCACAGCAACTAGCAGCAGCAATGTATTCAGCTTTAGCAATAGATGTTGAAACGCATGATTGCTTCTTGCATTGCCATGAGATGATCCTTCCACCAAGAAATTGACATCCTCCTGATGTTGATTTCTTGTTGATATTGTAGCCACCAAAGTCACTATCAGAATATCCATAGAGATTGAAATTGTTGTTCCTTGGATACTAGAGACCCAGTTTAGGTGCTCCTTTGAGGTATCTGAGGATTCTCTTGGTAGCAACTAGATGAGACACCTTTGGAGCAGCCTGATATATTGCACAAATGCAAGTTGCAAACATGATATTAGGTCTACTTTTTGTGAGACATCAAGAACCAATGATTGCCCTATACTAATGTTGATCAGTATCCTCCCCCTTAGAGTCAGGACAAAGATTGTGGTTTCTGGGTATTGGTGTCTTGACTGGCTTACAATCTTTCATATCAAATCTTTCTAAAATGTCATTGACATATATAGATTGATTGATAAAGAACCCTTCCTTCATCTGCTTCACCTAAATTTCAATGAAAAAGTCCATCTTCCCCATGGAACTCATCTCAAATTTCTTCTACATAATGCTCTCAAAGTCTTTGCACATTTGGTCATTTGAGGAACCAAAATGATGTCATCAACATAGACTTGTACTAGCAAAATGTCTTTCCCAAACTTTCTTATGAATAAAGTCTTGTCAATGGTACCTCTAGTGTATCCATTCTTCACGACAAATTGAGACAATGTCTCATACCACAGCCTAGCTGCTTGGTTCAGCCCATAGAGTGCTTTATCCAGTTTGCACACATAGTCGGGGTGCTGTGGGTCTTCAAATCCTAGAGGCTGGCACACATAGACTTTCTTATCTATATCCCCATATAGAATGGCACACTTGACATCAAGTTGGTAGATAGTAAAATTCTTGGATGCAGCACAAGCAAGAAAGATCCTCACTGCCTCAAGTCTTGCAACTGGTGTAAAAACATCAATGTAATCAATTCCTTTCTCTTGAGTGTATCCTTGAACTACTAGTCTTGCCTTGTTCTTGATAATCAAGCCTCTATCATCTCTCTTGAACCTGAAAAGCCATTTGGTGCCTATTGGTACTTGACCAGATGGTAGCAGACATAGGTTCCAAACCTTTTGTCTTTTGAATTGAAGCAATTCCTCTTGCATTGACTCAACCCAGCTACTATCGTTCAAGGCATCTTCTACCTTCTTGGGTTCCATCTGGGATAAAAAGCATGAGTACAAACAGACATTCCCATTGTGAGTTTATCCTCTTGTTCTCACACCTTCAGAGACTTCTCCAATGATGTTCTCAGTTGATGAGTGTTGTGAATCCTAAGCCTGTTGCAAAGATAGATCTAGATTGGACATATTTTGCTCTCGAGGATGAACACTTGGACTAGTTGTTGTTTTATACTCATTCAATGAGGACTGATTGAATGAGTCAGAAACAACATCAGCATCAGTTGGCTGTGAAGCAGCATTAACAGTTGTCTGTTCCTTCAAGATGCTACTTTCATCAGCTTGGTGTTGTACAATGTCACCAGATGAGTTTTGAGGCTTACTAGGTAGACAACTGGTTGAAGTTCCACTATCTCTTGAAATAGTTATACTATCAGATGTGCTAAGAGTGGGAGCTTAGTTTGTACTAACTCTTGGAGAACTTGGAAGAGGTCTGGGCAACTCAAACAGTTGGTCATCATCAGAATCATTTTGAGTACCTGTTCCAGTTGAAACATTCTCACAAGAAGGTTTAAAATAGTTTGGAAACAATTCTAAATCAAAGATATGATCAGGGTCATTCCCCCTAACACGAAGAGTGTGTTCATTAACAACAATGTTGGAAGATTCCTCAAATTGTTGATTTCTGATAGTATAAACTCTATAAGCAATAGAGTTGGAGGAATATCCAACAAAAATAGCATCATCCAACTTTTCAGCAAATTTTGCCAAATTGCCCTTTGTGTTAAGTATGGTACACCTGCTGTCGAAGGACCTTAGAAAGCCAATGAACGGTGGCCTCTTGTTCCATAGCTCAAAAGGGGTTTTCCATGTGGCTTATCTACAAGAACCCAGTTCTGCACATAGCATGCAGTGCTGACTGCCTCTGCCCAGAATATTAGAGGCAGCTTTGAATCAGCTAACATGGTCCGAGTAGCCTCAATAAGTGTCCTGTTCCTCCTCTCGACAACACCATTTTGTTGAGGCGTTCTAGGAGCACTATATTGTCTGGCAATCCCTTTTGAGTTACAGAATGAGTCAAGAACTTGATTCTTAAACTCAAACCCTTGATCACATCTAATTATCTTAACCTTGTATCATTTTGATTTTCTATTTTAAGAATAAAAGATTTTAATGTTTCAGCGGTTTTATCTCTAGTTCTTAAAAAGAATACCCATATAAATCTTGTAAAATTATCAACAATCACGAGGCAGTATGATTTCCTTTCAATGCTCATTATACTTGTGGGACCAAATAGATCCATGTGCAATAAGTGTAATGGGGTGGTGATAGAGTTAACAACTTTGGATTTATGAGATGCTCTGTTTTGCTTCCCTTTCAGGCATGCAACACAATTATCTTTGCAGAAAAATTCCTTTTTAGGCAAACCATGTACCAAGTTATTTTTAAGCAGTTTATTCATGGTTTTAAAATTGACATGACACATTCGTTTATGCCATAGTGTTGACTCATCACCATCAGCTTTGGAAAGAAAGCATGATACTCCACCTAGTGGGGAAGCATTGTTCATATCAAGCTTGTACATATCCCTTTTCCTGGGAGATCTAAGAAGCACCAAATCCTGAGGAATTGTCATCCCGGGTTTGAGGATAATGCACTCATGTTCTGTGAAAAGCATTTGGTGCTTTTGATCACAAAACTGAGAAACACTTAACAGGTTGTGTTCAAGCTGTTTGACAAAGTGTACTTTGTCAACATTTAAATTACCATTGGATATACTACCTCTGACAGAAATATATCCTCCGGCCTCACCTCCAAACTGGACAGGACCTCCATCAAAATGTTGAAATTGTTGAAGGAGAGATCTGTTCCCTGTCTGTGCCTGGAGCATCAACTATCCACAATCCATACATTGTTATTCTTGTCATATGGATGTCCCTGCACATAAGATGAGACGATTAGTTTTGATTGGAGACCCAAGCCTTGTTGGTCTTGGGTTCTTCCAATGATAGTGACATAATTGAACCAAAATTTATGCATGGGGGTTCAATGGATGTCTTTGAAGAAGAGGTTTTAGTTGTAGCATCTTCTTTGATCTTCTGTTCCATCCCTTGGTTGATCATAATAGATGAGCTTGTTGAAGCTTATGCAGCTTGGCATTCTTCCGAAGCTTCTTTCTTTTCGGAAGAAACCTTCACCACCTTTTCTTCCGAAGTAGTCTTCTTCTCGGAAGGTCTCAAAGGAACTCTCTTGTTCTTTTGAATTTTCTTAGCCTTGTCTTCCGAAGAAATTTTCCCTTCGGAAGAATGAGTTTCTTCCAAAAGCAACTTTGCTTCCGAGACAAGCTTTCCTTTCTTCATCACTTGAACCATATGATAAGGTCCAAATGTGAAATGTTCCTTGACTTCTTCCTTTTTAACATTATTTGCATAATGTGTGCTAGCAGGATTGTAGTAACAATCTTTGGCCATGTGGTTTTGCAGACCACACATTATGCAAGCAATGTTAATCTTCTGGGAACTTGAGGACTACTGTTTCTTGTTCTTCTTTTCTTCATCAGCAGTCTTTCCCTTTATCTTCTGATCCTTTTGCTGGATAGGTGTGCTGGTACTACACACTTTTCCAGGATCAGAATTTCCCACCACCTGGTATCCAACTTAGATGAACACACCTTTTTGTTTTGGGTTTATCTTCAACTTGGACTCAGCCACTTTCTTGGTAGTTTTTCTGGCTGCCTTCGCTCGGCTTCTTCTGGCTTTGGTGGTTAAGGGTTGGTCATCACTGGTAAGAGGGGTTTGGTTTACCTAGTTCTTTCCTGTGATGATCTTTAAAATTGCATCACTCTTTGACTCATGGGAAGGTGGGTCAGCAGATGGAACCTCTTGCTCTTCAGTACCATACCTTGTTTGTCTAATAGACTCATAAGAGTGTGGTGGAGCAATTTCATTGGTTCCCAACCCACCATTGTTTTGATAACAAACTTTTAAGTGAAAGGATGATGCAAGAATGGCTTGGAAGTTTTACTCCGAAATAACATGCTTCCTAGCTTGAGCCTCAGCTGTGACAAGCTTGGCTTGAGCCTCAGACAATTTGGATATTAAATCCTTGATTTGAGTCTTGTAGTTTGTATGTTCATGTTTTAACAAGGACACAATTTTCTCTAACTCTTCATTTTTGTTTTGATAGTCAGATTTAGCCCTATAAAAATCAGATTTTAAAATATTTAAAGACTCAATATCAGATTTAATTTTCATATTGTAGTCCCGATATAACTTAACCTTAGCAATGCAAGCTGGAGTACAGAGATGTTCATATACCTTGTTATCGTCTGTTCCAGCCATGAGTGCTTGACCAGGAGTAACATCCTGTACCATGAAGCTCCAATCAACTTCTTAAGCTACGGTAGTTGTTTCAGTTAATTTTCCAGTAGCTTTAGGTGTAGAGGGATGTGTGGAGGCCTATGAGGTTCCCGGATTTGATTTTGGAGCCTTGCATTCCCTGGCAAAGTGACCAACTTGGTTACAGTTGTAACATTTGGCCTTTGTCTTGTCAAACCCAAAATTGTTGTTTGTTGGGTTTTAGGGAAACTACCTTCCAAGTCTCTTGAAGAACTTCTTCGCTCTATAAGTTAACAAAGCCATCTATTGGACTATGTCCACATACTCCACATCATCTGGGCTGAAACACTCTAGATCATCAAAACAATACTGATAGTCACTAGAGTGCCTATTTCCTGAGACAAAGGCACAGCTGTCCTGGAAGGAACTTTGTTGAGCCTGTTGAGACCTTGGAGTGTCAGGGAATGTGATGTATGGCCCAGAAGAACAGGATGGCTGCTGGTGTATGTCAGGTACTGCTGAGGGTTGCTAGCAGAAAGGCTTGAGGGTCTGCTCTTCTGGTGGCCTCTCTTGTTCTACATCTCTAAATGGTATCCATCAAGGATGCCATATAGTTTAGTAATGGTGAGGGAGTTCAGATTTTTTGTCCTCTTGATAGAGACACAATAGAACGTCCACTCATTTGGGAGTGTACTCATGAATTTTTTTAAGAGCTCTCTCAACTCAAGGGCAATTCCCACAGACTGAAGGGAGGAAATAAGATCCATATACCTGAAGTATTGTTGGCTAAGGGTCTCTCCAGCAATATAAGTGAAGTTCTCAAATTGTTGCTGTAGGAATCTTTCTTGGAGTCATTTGAGCTTGAGTACATCTGGGACAAGGCATCAAACAGTTCTTTGGCTGACTTGCAATGCTCAAACCCCACCATAATGGAGTTGGGTATAGCAGTCATTAGAACAGTCATAGCGTTGCTATCAATGTCCAGATTCTTACGGTCTTCATCAGAGTAATCTTCCACAGCCTTCTCTATCATGGCACCATTTCCACCTGGTGCAACCATCTTTGGTTTGTAAGGGCCATTGATGATAGATTGCCACAGTTTGCTATCTTGATATCTGATGAAGCCTTCCATGCGTCTGCTCCATAATCTGAAGTTTTCAAGGGTGATGATAGGTGCTTTAGTCATCGTCCCCATCTCAACTTCAGACTTTTGGTTGAGGGCCATTTTTGAGTGTCGTGAAAGGAGGAGTGAAAAACAGGTTGATTTGGATGGTAAGATCTCACAATCAAGAGCCTAAAAAGCTCTGATACCAATTGCAAGATTGGTTTTTATCACTAAATACTTTGTTTTCTCTCAAACTCACTTGAATCACACTCGGTTTAGATGATGCAGAATCCCTTCTAAGAGTTGATAATAATATACTAAGTAACAAAGAATACAAAGAAATAATTTTCAAGGTACTTGTATATATTACTTCTCAACTCAAAGTATTACAAGACTCCTACAAGCGTATTACAAGAGTTACAATGAGAAACTATATATACTATCACCTATAGCCGGGTATACTTTGATACCAGCTGGAAACCTATGACTAAAGCAGATACTACAATGCTAAAGTTAAGGTATCTTAGATAAAGTATTATCTAAGATAAGGTAGTCATGACATGTTCATGACTTACCTTTTGTCACCAACTAAAGTTGGTAACTGTACTAACTGATAAAGGTGAACAGTGGACTAAAGTATGGTCAACTACATGGGCGTGGGAAAACACCATGCAGTATCTCAGAGATTTGCAGCGGAGTGTCAGAAGGGCATACTTATGTCCACTGGTTCATAGTAGTGTCTTCCGAAGGTTAATTGGCTTCGGAAGAACTTGTTCTTCCGACGCCACTTATACTTCGGAAGAGGGTACTTCTTCCGAGGCTTGAGGACTTCTTTATATCTTCATACTTCGAATGTCGCCGTCTTGATTTCTTCTAAGTCTTGAAATTCGGAAAAGAGAAGACTCTGTCTTCGGAAGCTAAAGTCTTCCTTCGGAAGATCCTTCAGGCGTGATCTTCGAAAGTTTTGCCTTTGCCTTCGGAAGATCTCCATTTGCCTTCAGAAGATCTCTACTAGTTGTACCAAAAGTGTCTAAGTGTTTTGGTTTTGGTTTTGGTTTTGGTTGCACCAGCCTTTCTAGATCCAACATTGACACTATCCAACTACTTCACCTTCCTAACCATTGATCCTCCTCTTTATGAGGATCAGTTGTTACAATTGTGGAAGACCTGTCAAGAGGTCATTATGGATGGGGAGGAGGCACTGTCTGCCATAGTGTAAGGGAGGACAATCTTTATCACTCCAGCCATCATCAACACTCCTCTTTTGATGATGAAGAAGATGAGTTGCCCTTTCCAAGTGAAGTTGTAAATCATTCCTTTGAGCTAATGGGCTATGAGGGGGATTTCTCTGTAAAGACCTTCAGGAAAGGAAGGTCTCATCCCTGTGGAAGTACCTCCATCATGTGGTCATTCACAGCTTGTCCAACAAGCATGGGGGTGGGACTAGATTCCTGAAGATCTCTCATTCATTGTCCATGGAATGGTCCCGGGGGTCAAGTTCAAGTACTCTCAATTTTTTTATACAAATTTACTTGCTAATTTGGACTCCTTAGAATATTATATGGTCCTTAGATATGGGCAACACATTCTTAACTCTGAACTGGGCTCAAAGTTAAGGGGAACATGTAATATTCTTAAATTGGGATTGATAAAGCCCGGCATCTTTAAAATAATGAAGAAGCCAACTGTAGGCTTCTCTAGGGTAGAAACAGCCCTTGTCCCAAAAATGTTAGCGCTCATTGCTTAAGGTGACAACCTTGCAACACAAGCTAGTGTTGAACCCACACCTCCTACCTTTAAACCACCTAAACAGCCACAAATCATCCTCACCTACCAAAGAAAATCCAAACGAACCCTTGCTCAAGCTATTGAGCTTGTGCATGCCCCCATATCATCACCCATACATGAGGAAGTGGACATTGGAGCTCCCATTTCTCCTGAGGAGCAAACCACTCCCATCTCATCAAGAATCAGTGCTGAGGTTTCTCATGCTCAGCCTGATGAGCTCATTAGCCCATCAGCCTTAAGCCTTCACTCTGAGTCTCAACACTCAAGTGAACAACCTTCAAGGGAAAGTTACCATCCCCAGCCTTTAGATCTAAACCAATCTCTTCCCAACCTAGAATTCTATGATGATGAAGACATAGGATTCAATGAGTACCATGAGTCTCTCTACTCCTCCCCTACTCAAAGAGAGATGAGTGCTCCTGCCTCTCCTATGTCTAGCCCACATCATTCACCCATCACTAAGGTGGATCTCCCTGAACCTGTTCAGGAGGTCCATATGGAAGAGGCTCTCACTTTTGCAAGTGATTACATCATTCAGACCTCAACCATGGCAACTCAGCCCATTGACACTTCAACTGAAGTTGTCAGTGAGCAGGGGAAATCCAGCAGCCAAGAACCCTATGCTGGTGGTGAGAGTGAAGACCTTGGTCTAATTCTCTCATCCCCCATGATTCTTCTGATGAAGATGAAGGGAACATGAGACTAAAGGTACAGAAATTGTCACAAACATGCTCCTATCTAGTCTCTAAGGTTAGTCACCTTGAATCTCAAGTGACTACCTTGCAAAATAGGGTCAATGATCAGGAACTTGAGATATCTTATCTTAAGGAACAACTAGCGGGGAGACTGTTGGTCCATTTGATCGATTTGCAGTACAAATGAGTTGTTGAATCGTTCAATATCAAATACAAACAATAGAGAACAAAGATGAAGACTATTGAGAACAATCACAAATGTATCAAAGTAAGAATAATGAAGATCAATACAATCAATAAGAACAAAGCACAAATGTATTTCTGTGATAATACTACTTACAAAGGTCACTTGCAACAATGATAAACGATTAGGGTCTTGCAAATATTACCCAACAATGAAAATGATCAAATCTATATATAGCAGTCTTAGTTTCACAGACAATTTCTCTGCCAGCGAAACTGTACCGCCGAAACTATAGTTTCGCCCGGTAGAAACAACAGTTTCGCCGGGTGAACTACAACAGCTGACTATGAGCGAAACTATAGTTTCGCTCATAGTTTTGCTGGACTACAAAACTAGACAAAATGAACTACATTCAAAAGTAACTAACATTAAACCTATTACAAAGTAATATTAACATAATCTAATCTAAACTAAGGTGAGTCCAACCTATACATGATCTTCAATACTCCCCCTAGGTTGGATCTCACCGCCTTCAGTTGTCTTGATTTGTGGCGTCTGCTCCAGTCTCTTTCGCTGCATCAGATGTATCTTTATCTCTTCCTGCAGCTTCTTCCCCGGGGGCTTTAGACATAGATTCTCCCTGGTCAGCTCCAGTCTCCCCCATTGCCTCTGATATGTCTTCTTCAGCTCCTGCAGCAACCTCCTTGGGAGCTTCAGCAACTGATTTACTCTGGTCACCTCCAGCTTTATTAGCTCCCTCGGGATGGGCACTAGCTTGCTCAAACTGTCTTGCCAAATCCCAGACATCCATGTTTAAATCATCTTCAGCTCTTACTTTCTTAGCTATCTCATTCACTTCTGCCCTCACTCCTCTTACTTTATTGACCACAATCATAAACAGACTGGCTTCCTTTCTCGTCTCATCACCTACACCCGCTTTAATATGATTTTCACAAAGAACTAGCAGGTCTTCATCATAGAAATTAAACAGCTTCATAGGATCAAACACTCTAAGCTCATCCCTATTCTTTACCCTAATCACCACCTCCCCCATATTGTTATCGTAGATCCACTTCTCAAAGTTTTGCAGTTGCTGGGGGAGGGGATTTGCCAGTCTAATCTTGTTCACTGTCTTTGGGGCTTTCACCCTTAGCACAATCTTTCCTTTTATTTTTTCCCAATCTTTATCCTTCTTGGATCTTCTCCTCTCAGCCTTCATAAACCCGAATGACTCAAAGTTGTCATTCAGTCCATTCTTTATTTCCTTTTCCAACAACGAGGCTCTTTCACTTAGATGAGCGTTTAGTAATTGTAGCACTGCAAGGCTCC
This sequence comes from Flaveria ramosissima, assembly GCA_025215565.1. Classification (NCBI taxonomy): domain Eukaryota; kingdom Viridiplantae; phylum Streptophyta; class Magnoliopsida; order Asterales; family Asteraceae; genus Flaveria; species Flaveria ramosissima. Next base: position 40,295,430 of record CM046033.1, on the reverse strand, counting down.
TCAAATCCCATTTGGGTAAGGTCTTGAAAGCCTTCCTCTTATGCATATAGGTTATGCTTCCCCCTCTCCTCTTGATCATAAACATTTTGAGGCCGGGGTTATAACACCAATTTATAATTCTCTTGTCTGCTTCCTTCTTGCTCAACCCTTCCATATTTTGGAGCAGGGGAGTCAGCTCTTCAGGCTCTTTCTCTTTGACAAACCATTCTTCTTTAGCCATTTCAAATACGTCTCCATCATTATCTCCCTTTTTGGCAACATATGTTAGGGGCCTCTCATCAACCTCATAATATTATGGTTCTTAATCAGTCAACCAGTTGTTCATCATATTCTTCTTCATCAATCAGCCCCTTCTCAACAGTCTTTTCCACATGTTCAACAGGTTTCTCTCACACCACCTCTTCACCAACCAAACCTTTTTCAAAATCAAACTGCATGTTCACAAAACCAGCCTCAAAAATATGTTTAGCACTCCACATTCTCACTCTCCTGTCTTACCCCACAACCTCCTGCTTCCTCACCCGCTACACTAGATGTGCCCTCTCCTACCCAGGAGGATGTACCCATATTTAAGAATAGGTATTTGGAAGTATCAGTTAAATCAGCAACCAACTCAGGTTGAGTTAGCTGATTAGGCAGGCCGGCTGCAGCCTTTAGTTCATTTACCTCCTCAAACAGTCTCTTAATCAGTTTATTCTGATTTATTAGCATTCTGGTCATACCATCAATAACTTCATCCTTCTGCCTTTCCCTCATCTCTTGATTGATAAGTTTTGTATTAATCATGCTTAACTTATTTGGCAGAGAGGTGTTGAGGTTTCTTATCACATCCTCATCTAATCCGGCTCTCTCCTCTCTCCTTGAGGTCTCAGTAAATGATTGGTGTCTCTGTTTAGTCCTTCTCTCAGTCTCTCCCATATGAGTTTTCTTCTTTGATCTCCTTTCTTTCTCAACCCTCGCCTCCTCAGCCATTTCATGCACTTCCTCCTCAAAATCGTAATCCTTCTCCTTCGTATATCCTTTCCTCTTCTTAGCAGCATCATTCTGTTGTACCCTGGTCTCTTCAGCTCTTTTATTCTTAGACTCATCTACCCTCCTGATATAACTCCATCTTTCTGGTGGATACATGTTCTCCCAGAGATGAGTAATTTTTCCACTAAAATCATGACGAATGGCGCAACAGTCTGCAAAGATACGGGTGTTCATTTGCACCAGCCTCTTGACCTCCTCGTGTCTTGGTAAGTTAGGAATAAGATCATCAAAAATCATCTGTAAATATCGAGGGTAAAGCAGTCATTTATCCTTCTTCAATGCAATCACATTCTCCGCCATACAGGCAAAAATCAGTCTCGCTATATTTGCCTTCTTTCCCTTGCAGCATAACACCATGGCTTTTGCCCAATCTAAGTTAAGCCCATCTGATCCACCTTTACAGTGATCTAAGCACATAATGAAGACATGAACTATATATCTCCATTCCTTAGAAAGGAAGGACTTCTTAATCTCCTTCCTAGTCGCAAAAGGTGGTCCCTCAAATCCCATCGATCTGAAGGCTTCAAACACCTCCTGATCTGACATAGTAACCTCCTCTCATGTGTCTTCATCTAACCTTAGCACCCTCGATACAACCTCTGAAGTAATGATCACCTCATTCTCCATCACCCTGGCTATAATCCTCTGAGAGTTACCTCTCGTATCATACTCCGCCGTCCGCCAGAAATCCCTGATATGTAGGTCATATATGGTAGAGGAATGAGAGATCGCGTAGGCGATAGGAGATCTCTGCAACCAGCGAATGCAGTCTCTAAAGCCAGCTGCTTTCGGGTGTGTGTCGTCTAAGATGGCAGTAATGTTGTTCCTCTCATCAAACTTCAGATTCGCCATTTAGTCTGAAAACCAAATGAAACGCATTAGAATAGTATATTAAATAATAATATTAAAGAAAAATAAGAAAAGGATTAAAATTAATCAAAAAAACCAAATTAATTTCGCTGGCCGAAAGTATAGTTTTGCAAGAAGAATTTTAGTTTCGGCAAGCGAAAGTATAGTTTCGGCAAGCGAAAGTATAGTTTCGTCAGCAATTATTCATTAGTTTCGGCAAGACAGTGAAGTAGATTCGACCAGCCGAAAGTATAGTTTCGGCACAGCGAAACTGAAGTTTACCCAGCGAAACTGTTAAGTTCGCTCGGACAGCATAACACCACAGTTTCGCTAAAAAACCATGAACTTTCGTTCAGTTTCGCTGGACTATCGGTACTTTCGCAGTAAGAACTGCGAAGGTACCGAAGAGTTTCAATCGAATAGACTCACAATGTTGTTGTTTAACTTCGATTAAATTATCGTCCTGAGTTCGAAACTCACTTGCGAACAAGATACAACGGTCAATCAAGAATCAAAAACACCAACAATCAAAATCGCACTCAGAAGCCACCGATAAACCCTAAAACGCCTAAACCTTCGAATGTGCGAAAATGAGAAAGTAATTTCGCAAATTGAGTTATATAGAAAATAGTTTCGCAGAAAGCGAAACTGTAGTTTCGCCAGGCGAAGCTACAATTTCTCCGGGTGAAACTCTGGTCGAAATTGACTTTGCACGGCGCGAAAGAACCGACGAAGCTACAATTTCGCCCTGCGAAACTATCAGCGAAAGTATATTTCGCTGAAAACCAAAAACTTAAAAAAAATTATTTTGATTCCCTTTCTTTAAAATAAGATAAAATAAAAGAAAAAGAATTAAAATAAGGTAAACAAAATCAAAAGAAATTTACCCCACAAGACCTCACCATTCTTCACGTTTAATAATTTTTATAACAAAATTTGAACAATATAAAAGGATATGAACAAGAAGCTGAAAAGATCTTCTGGAGAATCAAAGTTTGGGGATTGCTGATATGCTCATCCTTTTAAGTCCATCCTTCTTCGTTTCAACAGATGCATCGCAGCTATTGTTATCATGTTTTGGTTTTGTTTAAAGAAAACATTGAATGACCCAATCCCCACAGACATTTGGCAAAGAAACTTATCCTGTCCTTATGATGTATTGAACAAATGACACGCTTTGCATGAATCTTCCTCTCAGAAGCAACAGAGGTCTTATTTCAAAAGAAGCAATGCCTTTATAGACATCAAATGATAAGAGCTCTAGGTCTATACTTACTTATAACAGATGAGTTGATCAATTGAGTTTTCCAGATGATAACTTCAGCTCTATACTTACGTATAACAGGGAAGATTATCATATTGTGCCGATGAGAGCTCCAGGTCAGTACTATCTTACAGCAAAAGAGATCATCACTCCAGGTCAATGTTCACACATAGCAGAGGAGATAAGAACAAGATAGAATACAGCAGGGAGCATCTTATATGCAAAGATGAAAAAGCATATTGCTTTTTGAGATAGATTGGAATGATTTGACCCAAAGATACTTTAGATAAGAATAACTCAAAACAGAGGTATCACGTTCTCAACCCTTTTTGAACAAGAACTTGAAACTTTGTGAAGGCCAAAGATGTTAAGGGGATTATTTGAGTCATCAAGTTTCTTGTTCTGTTAATTCAGCTACAAAATAACTGTTTACTTCGATTTCTGGCTGAACCTATCAAACATATCCCACACAATACTATTAACCTCTTTTACATCGTCCAAGCTTCTCATTTTATTCTGCAAAGAAAAAAAATAAGAACTTTTAATATATATTCTCCCCCGAAATTTCCACACTTAAGAAACATGTGGAAATTTCTTACTTGACCCTATATCACGATATTTTATTATTATTATTATTATATATGAAAAAAATTATTATTTTTTATATTTTTTTTTTTATTTATATTTTTTTATGTGAAAAATGATGAAGAATGAAGGAGCGGGCTGAACAAAAAAAAGAAAGAAAATAAAAGGAGAAGTATAAACAATGTGTACAAAACATAAATTTAAGGAAAATAGGTTTTAAAATGATATTAAACCTAACATAGAGATCAATTCATAAAAGTGAGGTTTATCAAATGTCTTAGTGAAAAGATCTATTTTTTGATTTTTGGTTTCAATAGGAATAATATTAATAAAACCCTTTTCCTGAGCATCACGAATTGCATGAATCCGTGTCTCAATGTGCTTGGTTCGGGAATGATGAATAGGATTCTTGGCGATCCCAATGGCTGCTTCGTTGTCACAGAACAACGGTGTATGGAGAAAGTTTATCCCATAGTCAATCATCTGGTACTGGATCCAGAGCACTTGTGAACAGCAACTGGAGGCAGCAATGTATTTTGCTTCTCCCGTAGAGAGAGAAACAGTGGTCTGTTTCTTGCTTTGCCATGAAACCAGACAATTTCCCAAGTATTGACACCCACCAGTAACCGACTTTCTGTTTAACCTACAGCCATTAGAATCACTATCAGAATAGGCATGTAAGTCAAAATTCCCACCATAAGGATACCAAAGACCTAAACGAGAAGAGCCTTTAAGATATCGAAAGATTCGTTTTACAGCCTTTTCATGAGACTATTTCGGGATAGATTGGTATCGTGCACAATATCCTACAGCAAAGGTGATGTCGGGATGACTTGCTGTAAGATACATAAGGGAACCGATCATAGATCTGTAGAGATGAAGATCAACAGGTTTCCCATTCTCGTTAAGAGTGAGGCACGTTTGAGCAGTAAATGGAGTCATTTCAGGAGAAGTTTCATTTATCTTGAATTTCTTCAACATTTCTTTAATATACTTCTCTTGATGAATGAGAATTCCTTCTGGCTTTTGTTCAACCTGCAGCCCAAGGAAAAAGCACATCTCCCACATCATGCTCATTTCGAAACGACTTCGCATTACCTCCTCAAACTCCCGACACAACTTTGGATTGATGGAGCCAAAGAGAATATCATCGACATAGACTTGTACGATCAGCATCTCACCATCCACTTCCTTCTTGAATAATGTCATATCTTTGGTGCCATGAGAGAATCCATTGCTTAAGAGATACTGTGTTTGGGTCTCATACCAGATCCGAGGTGCCTGATGAAGACCATAAAGAGACTTGTCAAGCTTGTAAACTTTGTCAGGAAAATTGGGATCCTCAAAACCTGGTGGTTGACACACATATATCTCCTCGTCAATATCTCCATAAAGGAAGGCACATTTGACATCCATCTGATAGACTTTGAACAATTTATGGGTGGCATGAGCTAGAAAGATTCTGATGGCTTCAAGACGGGCGACAGGAGCAAAAACTTTGGTATAGTCTATCCCTTTTTCTTGAGTAAATCCCTGGACCACCAATCTTGATTTGTTTCGCACCACAATGCCACAATCATCGGGTTTGTTCTTGAAAACCCATTTCGTGCCAATTGGGCATTTGTTTGGTGGAAGATTGACCAGGGTCCACACTTTGAGTTTCCTAAACTGTTGTAGCTCTAATTGCATCGATTCAACCCAGCAAGGGTCCTTGAGAGTTGCATGAACATTTTTCGAAACGATTTGGGATATAAAACAAGAGAATAGAAAAATGTTAATCAAACCAGATTGACTCCACGTCCGTACTCCATCGGTGATAGATCCAATGATGTTATCATGAGGATGATCTTTCAAGGTTTTGAAATCAATGGGCATAGGCAGGGTGTTTGGAGATGGTTGGCTGATAGATTGTTGATGGGTAGATGAAGGTGAGAAGGATGGTACTGGCTGTGATGAGGTAGATGTAGGTGATGAAGGAAGAGATGCAGAAACAGGTGGAGGTGGAAGGTCAAATGATGATGAAGACGATGCAATATCAACTGATGTAGCATCATTTGCAGATGTGGTGGAAGGGGCTTGAAGAATGATAGGTAATGGAGTTGGAGGAATGATATTTGTTTGAACATTGGAGATAGACGCATCATCGTCGAAGACAGGAAGATTAAATGAGTTAAACACCGTATCGGAGTCAAAGAACCATGTTGGTTCAGATCAAACATCAGAGGAATTAGATTCCTACCAATCAACATAGAACGACTCTTGAACAATATGTGTTCTCTTGTTATATACCCTATAAGCTTTTTGAGAAGAAGAATAGCCGACAAAGTAACATTCATCAGACACAGCACTGAATTTCGTCTTCTGTGCCTGAGTATTCAATAAAGTGCAGGAGCAGCCAAAAGGTCGAAAGAAGTCAATTAAAGGCTTTCTCTTATGAAAAAGTTCATAAGGAGTCTTCATTTTGTCCTTGACTATCAACACCCTATTTAGAACGTATGAAGCACAGTTCACCGCCTCAGCCCAAAAGATGATGGGTAAGGATGATTCGATCAACATTGTACGAGCAGCTTCAATAAGGGTGTGATTCTTTCGTTCAGCCACACCGTTCTGTTGAGGGGTCCTCGCAGCACTAAATTGTCTTAAAATTCCCTTAGCAGCACAGAACGAATCAAAGATCTGATTTCTGATTTAGTACTGTTGTCACTTCTGATTGCCATGACTTTCCTCTTACTTATAGACTCGATTGAATGAACTAGCTTTTGCAGCTCCTCAGCAGCCTCTCCCTTGTGAGCAAGAAATCTCACCCAAGAATACCTGGAAAAATCATCTGTTATAACAAGACAGAAAGATTTTCTAGCAATTGATTTAACACTGATTGGGCCAAACAAATCAGTGTGTAACAACTCGAGGGGATTAGATATGCTATTTTCGAGTTTTGGCTTGTGTGGTTTCTTATGTTGTTGCCCTTGGCACATGCCATACATTTTTCAACTACAGAAAAATCTTTTAAAGGTAGTCCCCTAACGAGATTGTTTTTAACCAATTTGTTTATATTTTTGAAATTAATGTGGCCCAATCTGCGATGCCATAGAAAAGACTCAAAAGTGGAAGCTTTGGACAGAAGACAGGTGACGGTAGATGTTGACTCCCTTGAACCCATGTCAAGAAGATATGTATCATTCTTTCTTGGAGCCCTCATTAGTACCATCTCATCTGGAATATCAATCTCAGATTTAAAAAGAGACATTCATTGGACTAGAACAAGACCGGAATGTCCTTATCACAAATTGAGAGACACTCAACAGATTAAACGCAAGCTCGGGTACATAATTGACTTTCTCTAAAGTTAGAGAGCCATTGGAAACTTCTCCTTGACCGATCATTTTCCCTCCTTTCTTGTCGCCAGCAAATGCGACATATCCTCCATTTATTATTTGATAATTGGTCAATAAGTCCTTGAGCCCCGTCATATGTCTGGAGCATCCACTATCCATATGCCATACACTGTTGACGACCTTCGTGGATGACTCCTGCAAAAATATCAAAGAACAGGTTAACCAGGTGAAATGGGGACCCAAGTTTGAACATTTTTGGGTTTAGGAGGAACAGATTTTTTATAGAAGAAATTATTAACTAATTTTATCAATCTATTCCCAAATGAATTCCTATTAACATGTCTATGATGTAGTTCTGGACAATGCTTAACTACATGATCATCTTTACCACACCTAAAGCAATGTGGTTTTAATCTTGGTCTGTTATGTAACGGGGTCGGGATTTGATCAATATGTATTTCCTCATCACATTCAGACAGTTTAGAATCTACATCACTTTATGTCTCATGCATGTATCGAGGTCTGTTCTTATTTAAAAAAGAATAGTTATTTACAAAAGAAGATGAATTGTCATCAGAAGTACATGTAGTACTTGTACCACTTGTACTAGCATCAGATGATGACGATATCCTTTCGTTTGATAAAGAAGTATTCATTGGGGTAAAAGATGGAATAGGATGAGAAAAGAATTTTTCAAAACAAGTCTTATTTTTCTCGTTGCTCTTTTTGGTAGAATCATTCACACTATTAACATAATCAGAAACACTAGCATCATCACAATCCACAGAAGTTAAAGATGAAATAGAAACATCACGAGAACATGATGAGACAGAGTCTATTACAAATTCACTAGAAACAAAAACAGATTTAAACTAGATTTATGATCTAAAACAGGATGCTGAAACTCAGGTGTACTAATACTAGTGCATCCAAGCCCGCTAGTAGGTCCATAATTGTAGTCCTCACGAACATGCTTAGGATTCACACCTTCAAACTTGCAGACATACTGTTAGTATCTGTTTAGGTCAAATCATTAGAAGGATGAGGAACAGGCACAGGAGAATAACAGTAAGTACTGGGAGGAGGATAAACCTTAGCATTTTCATATTTCCAACCCTGTTTTAATCCTAGCCCCCCGTTGAGATTTACATAGATCATCATGTTTCATTCCCGATATAGTCCATCTATCTAGCTTTGACTGAAGTTTGCTTGTTTCAAATTCACCAAGAGCAACCCTTTCAGTCAAAGTATTAATCTCAACATTTCTTTTCAAAACTATTCGTTTTAGGTGATCATTCTCTTTCAAAGCCTCGTTTAATTTAACAAATATTTTGACTTGTTTATTTTAAGTTCCTCATTAATTCTTTTTAAATCTTTATCATTATCAGTTAATAAACGATTAGCTTTATAAATCCCAAATAACTTGATTTTACATGCAGAAGAACACAAATCCTGAATTACCTCATATGGGAGTCCCATCACCACCTTTTCTGCTGCTAAGGCCTTCTCACATTGGCACACTAGAGTACTTGACTTGCTTTCCTCGACAGTGGTAGCAGCATCATCTTTTTGTTTTCCTTGCTCAGTGGATTGACTTCCTTCCTTCCTCAACTCCTCAGATTTACCTTCTTTCACCCTCTTATCCTCCTTCACCTCCACAAACAACTCAGCTTCATCTCTAAGTTCTTTGAACGGATCAAATTCATCCTCACAGTTTACCTTCCCTTTTTCTTCCACAATCTCAGCCACCAGTGCTTGATTAATCTCATCTCTCGTCTCTTCAACTTCAGCACTCCAATCAAAATTAGAGATCAAAGTTGTCTCTTTCTTATGACGATTGGCAATGGACAGTCACGTTTGAAATGTCCCAATTGTTTGCAATTAAAACACCTCAGCTTAGACTAATCAAATCCCAGTTAGGAGTTAGAGTTTTGACCTCCGAAGTTCTTTCTTCCAGTGCGCTCCATGAATCTCCGGGCTCTAAGTGTCAACATTGCCATTTGCCATTGAATATCAGTCTCTTCAAGATCATCAGGGTCCACCTGATACATATCCTCCATCGTCATTCCTTTCCCTTTCAATTCCCCTGCTACTAAGGCTTCATAGCTCTGAACAAACATACCAAAAAGAGCCATTGTCTCGGATGGAACTGAAGTTTCAACATTTGCTTTCGAATTAACTTGATCTCTCCCAACACTACCACAACCACCTAAATAATTACCAGTATTCACTCCTCCTTGACTAGATGTCTGAATATGAGAGCTTGCAGCGGAAGACAGTAATGCAGCATTTTGAGTGAAACCAGATGTAGGCATCATGGTTTGGTTGAATTTCCTTCTCTTCATGTCTAACTTGAAGGATTTAAGCTTATTGATGATGTCCATAAGCTTGTAATCAGTGAAACCTCTTTCCTGCTTTAGCATTCTCACCTGAAGGCTCCACTGAGGTGAAAGAGAGTCTAGCAATCTGTTTACTTGCTCACTATTAGAAAGTTTTTCATCGTATTTCTTCAGTGTGCTTGAAACTGTCAGAAAATGATTTGTGAGATCTGTGAGACTCTCGTTCTTGTATCCCACAAAGGAGTTGAATTCCTTCTCAGCTTGAATGCTCTTATCCTTCACCAGCTCATCATTACCATCATAGAACTCACATAAAGCATCGAAGAGAGACTTAGCATTCTTATACTCAGCGAATCGATTGTAGATGTCTGGTGCGAGGCAGAGAGTTAATGCTCCAAAAGCTTTCTGGTCTCGATCAATCAGTTTCAGATCCTTCTCGTTGAATGTGGACGGGTCCTTGTTTTGAGATACAACATCACCAACAGTGACAGTTGGTATGTGAGGACCAGAAATGATAGATTCTCATTGATTGTGGTCAGTGTAGAAGAAAAAGGCTTTGAGACATCTCTTCCAATCCTCGAAATTATCCCCGTTTATGAGTCTCGGAGGTCTATTGGGAGCTACACTTTCAAGATCAGCAAGGGTGAGGGAAGTCATCTTTGACATACTAGTTTCGATGGGAAAGAAATAGTTTCGCTGGAAATTGGTAAATTCGCAGACAATTTCGCAGGGAAAACCTAGTTTCTCTGGGTCGCCTTAGTTTCGCAGGCAATTTCGGCAGCAGTTTCGCTAGCCAAATGCCTGAAATTGCTTAGTTTCGCCGACAATATCGCACGAAACAAGCTTGAACTTTCGTTCAATGGTACTTTCGGCAGCAATTTCGCTTGTAAATCACCCACAAACATTGTTGAACTTTCGTTCAATGAAACTAGTTTCACAGGACAGCAGAAAACAACTTCAAAGAGGATAACACATGTAGTTTCGCTGGAAGATTAGGCGGTTTCGTTGGATGAATCTGTAATTTCACCAGATGAAGCTAAAAAGCTTTTTCAACACGAAATCAATCTGAAATCAGCAAAAACTCAATGGATTTGAGATCTGATGATTAACAGAGCTTCTCCAACCAAAAACAAACAAAAAAAGCAAATTCCATATCAAATACACTAGAATTTGATCTGAAATTGATGAAAACTTGATATTGAACAAAAACAACCAAAAACTCAACAAATCATGAGCACTAAGGCTTTGATACCATATTGTTGGTCCATTTGATCGATTTGCAGTAAAAGTGAGTTGTTGAATCGTTCAATATCAAATACAAACAATAGAGAACAAAGATGAAGACTATTGAGAACAATCACAAATGTATCAAAGTAAGAACAATGAAGATCAATACAATCAATAAGAACAAAGCACAAATGTATTTCTGTGATAATACTACTTACAAAGGTCACTTGCAACAATGATAAACGATTAGGGTTTTGCAAGGATTACGCAACAATGAAAATATCAAATCTATATATAGCAGTCTTAGTTTCGCAGACAGTTTCGCTGGCAGCGAAACTGTACTGTCGAAACTATAGTTTCGCCCGTCAGAAACAACAGTTTCGCCATGTGAACTACAACAGCTGACTATGAGCGAAACTATAGTTTCGCTCATAGTTTCGCTGGACTTAAAAACTAGACAAAATGAACTACATTCAAAAGTAACTAACATTAAACCTATTACAAAGTAATATAAACATAATCTAATCTAAACTAAGGTGAGTCCAACCTATACATGATCTTCAGAGACCTTTAAGAAGAGCTCATCCAGGAACACAAGAACCTGTGGATGTGATTGACCTAACTCCTAGCTCACCTATGTAAGAGGGTGATGCTACCAAAAAGGAGGAGAAAGTCATAACAATCACAGAACCTGGGAGTTCTTCATAGAGTATGGACATTAAGCACTCACCATCCTCACTTGTAGTTGTCCATACTTAGCAACTTCCTCAAATTCACATTGATATGGATTCACTAGACTCACTCATTTAGAGTCTCTTTGAGGAAGGTATACCATGGGCTATGTCATCCGCACCTCAAGGATCTTCAAACTATATAATTGGGTGGAGGTATGATGCTGACAGAAGAGCCCTTATACTTCAAAGAGTTCAAGGGCAGTAAGAGATTTTTAACTTTCAAACCTTGAACTACTATGAAGGTCTTGACCTGGTCAACATGCCACTTGCCAATCCAAGCCAATCTAGGAAAGCTGACAGAATGGCTCAAAGGATTCAAGACTGGATTGCTGAAGTTTTTAAAGCAAGAAGACAAATGCAAGCAGGCAATGTCATTGGTCAACTGGATGTTGAGGTGGACCCTAAGATTAGCTTTAAAGGGAAAACCTTGACTAAAGGCCCAGTGACAGAACCTGTAAGCTCTGTCTCACAACCAGCAACGTCAATAATCCATTCCCTCAGTGAAACACCTGCTGGTGAAGGTGTGTCACAACCTCTCTCTGGCCAGAGCATGGAAGCTACTCCAAGAAATAAAGGCCAAAGCTCTCTCCACCCTATGCCAGAAAGGTCTGTGGGTGACAAAGGGAAAAGGATAATGACTCCTGAGGAGATTAAGGAGGAGGAGGAGGAGAGAGAGGAAGAGAAAGCTAAGGGAAGAAATTTCCTTTGGGTCTTCAGGCTTCATGCAAGCTGTAATCAAGGCTTCCCCTAGACCAAACACTCAAGATGATGAGTTAAGAGCAGTCAGGATTACTTACCTACAGACCAGAAACTATGACTTGATGAGATCATTTCTCTCCCTTAGAAGAACTTAATGAACTGGCAGACATGGAAGTGTCAAGAGAAAGGAAGGAAGCAGAGGATACAAGGTTGCTCCTCCAAATCAAAGAAGAAAAGAGACAGAAAAGACTGTACAAACATGTTTCTACTCTCTCCAGTTCAAGAAAGCCTTGCGCAAGAGACTGTGGTGACTCTACAACGATACCAACCTGTCACATCCCGGCGGAAGCGTGAAATGCTTAGGGTGTGACCTGTTTGCTCAGAACTCATTGATACACAACTTTTTACCAAGTATCATATAAACATGTTATTTTTCATAATAAGGCACAATATATATATATATTATCACATAACATAGCATGTTTCAGGTAGATAAAGAGCTGACAGACAAAAGATGATCAGTTACCTGACTGCCACGGGACTCTACCAGGAAGCTGCACTTCTTCCCTTGTCCTTTGAGTATATTGAGTTTGAGTATCTCAAACAACTTGAACTTCAAGTACTCAAAGAACAAAAGGCAACAAAGAGAAAGATGAGGGAAGAGGCTGCAAAGTCAATAGCCATCATCCAAAAGAGTATGAAGAAGTCTGTTGACAGACAAAGGATAATGAGCTTCTTGAAGCTGTATGGATTCCCCGGAAGGAGAGTTGGCCCAATGTCTCTATCCACAATGGATGAGCACATCAGGATAATCAAGCAAAAGATAAAGGGAGGAGAGCTCACTGACTTACACTCCCCACCAAGTTAAGCCCCTCCTGAAGTGGAGGTTAAGGTTGAACAATTTGAGACAACACAACCTAGACCTCCTACTGAGTCTTAGCAAGCTTCATCTTCTGATCCACGGCAGGGTCAAACTCCCTCTCCTTCTGAACCTGTGAGGGAGGTAGACCAAACTGAGAAAGACAAGAGTAAACAACGTGTTGTAGGCCAGTCTTCTCAGTTGAAGTTTTCAAAGGGAGGAAAAGGATGGACTCTAGACCTAAGTCAAAGAAGAAGAAGAAGTCAGAGTCATCCACCTCCAAGCCTCAGGATGAATCATAACATTCTGAGAAAGTGTATGAAGAGGCAGCTCAATCAACTCCAATTCAAGTAGCTCATCTTGCATCAGGAAGACCCATCTTATCCTTGACCTTCACTACTAATCCAGAAAGATGGCATGTAATCAGAGATCAAGGTGGTGAAGATGTCTACACATGGCAAGACATGTTCAACCTACCTCTGCACGATCTTTTTGAGATGAGAAGACACTTTGAGAGTCTGAGTGATCCTGACCATTTATTGAAGAAGGGTGTTGGAGCATATATTGTCATATATAGTGTGTCTGTCGCTTGTCGAATAGTCTAGGCTTAATGTAATACACCTGATATGTTGTAAACATATGAAACTGGGTCATTCGTAGGAGCATATGCGAATGAGACTCAGTCGTGCGACTGAGCCTTGCTAATGGGCCAGTCGTGCGACTGAGAGATGCGATTGGCCATTCGTAAGATTGAACCATAAGTATGGTCCAGTCGCACGATTGAACCATACGCATGGTCCAGTCGTACGATTGAACCATACGCATGGTCCAATCGCACGAATGGGCCCAGTCGCATCTAATATGGGCCGAGGCCTATATATACCAGTTTCAATGTGTAGAGAGATTAAGGGTTTGGGGAGGGAGTCTGCCCGGGGCCTAGGGTTGCCGGATGAGAGGGGAGGTCATGCTCGATCTCCCCTTGCAAAGAGTCTTGATTCTTATGTTGTAACGATCTTGTAATCATTAGGTTTTATCAATGAAACCATTTTATTATAGATCGTGTTTATTGTTTGTCTCTTGGTTTTGATTTTGTTTCCTTCCGTCAAGAACATGCTCGGATGTCTACCGATCCAGTGACTTCACAAAGGGTATGGTCATCATCATGATGAGGACTGTCAACATCTAAGGTCTTCAAATGTTTTGGTAGCATCAGCCTAGGGGGAGTTTGTAAGGTTTCATGTAAGGCTGATGCACCTAAAACATTCAAAGTCTTTCCTGCATGCATGCACTAAAGTACAGAGTAGAAATGCTTCAGAAGTTTTACATTCTGCATCAGAATTATTCTAAGTGTGAAATCTTCCGAAGCCAAGACCAACATCATCCGAAGCCAAAAGTGAAGTCTTCCGAAGCTTCAAAGACAAAGTCTGCCGAAGCCAAGAAGTGAAGACTGATTTCTTCCGAAGACTTTTGAAACATGCTTTATCTGATGTACTGTTCCATAAAGCTAGACCACTTTCCGCTGCAACTCTGTTGACTCGCCAACTTTCACAAGTTGGTGAAAAGGTCCATGTTTTTGGTAACTGTACATTAAGATCTTGAGTCTGTGCTTTCTACTTTATGTACTTTTATCTTTTTTGTAATATATTGGGATGTGAGCTATGGCATGTCATAGTCACTAGTCAAAAGGCAATCTGCCTTTTGACTCTACATTTGATTTTGTTGTTGTCTAGATCATATGTTTCCAGCTGGCTTTCTAAGTATGGCCGGCTGTAGGATGTAGTATAAAGTATCTCAGGTCCTTGTATCTTTTCTCATGCTTTGTAACACTTGTAAAGAACTTGAGAGCAATATACAGCATTCTTGAAAACCAATACTTGTGTTATTTGCTTCTGTTCTGTCTCATATTTACTTATGTTCTAAGTATCAAACCATATAGTTATCAGTTCCCTATTTGATATGTTAAGTGTTCTAAACTCTCTTTTCATTGTGTGTTGTGTTGTAAGTGACCATCCCTTAATCGGTCTTGCACTTAGACAATTGCCTAAGGTGATGTAACGATTTAAGTTTGAATTTATTTATTTCCACTACATTGTGATGATATCAATCGTTCACGGCCAAACCGGTCAACGGGTGTGACAAATTGGTATCAAATCCAATGGTTTCAGCGAATTAAGTTCTTACTTCTTACCTTAAGATACCTAGGTTTTAACTACATATTAGGGACCTAAGGAAACTAAGTAATCCCCCCCTCCTTAAGTTATGACTTACATTCTTAATATCATTAAGGTACAAAAAGGTATGTTAGTATATTTTACTAATCAATCAAAATAAGTTTGGTTAGTTTTGTACATGTAGGAAATGTAACACAATACAATTACGAATCTTGTGGTAGTTGCTTATGGGAGGAGACACTCATAGTCTTATATGAAGATAATACATGTTGGATCTAGAAAGGCTGGTGCAACCAAAACCAAGTCACTTAGAAGATTTTGGTACAACAAATAAAGGACTTCCGAAGCTAAGTGTGGAACTTTCGAAGGAAAAAGGAGCTCTTCCGAAGACAAAGTGTAAAACTTACTTTCGAAGGAAAACTCCAACTTCCGAAGACAAAGAACCTACTTCCGAAGATCAAGACTTAGAATGAAAGATCTAAAGTTAACTTCCAAAGTACAGAAGTCCTCAAGCCTCGGAAGTATAGAAGCCTCTTCCGAAGTATAAGTGGCTTCGGAAGAACTTGTTCTTCCGAACCCAACTTACCTTCGGAAGACACTGCTATTATCCAGTGGACATAAGTATGCTCTCTATGACACTCCGTTGCAAATCTCTGAGATAGTGCATGGCGTTTTCTCAAAAGCCATGTAGTTGACCATACTTTAATCCACGGTTTACCTTTTTAAGTTTGTACAGTTGCCATCTTTAGTTGGTGACAAAAGGTAAGTCATGGACATGTCATGACTACCATATCTTAGATAATACTTTATCTAAGATACCTTAACTTTAGCATTGTAGTATATGCTTTAGTCTTAGGTTTCCAGCTGGTATCAAAGTATATCCGGTTGTAGGATATACTTTGATATAGTTTCTCATTGTAACTCATGTATCATGCTTGTAAGAGTGTTGTAATATCTTGAGTTGAGAAGTAATATATACAAGTGCCTTGAAAATTATTTCTGTGTGTTCCTTTGCTACTTATTATATTATTATCAACTCTTGTAAAAGACTTTACTTCATCTGATTTGAGTGTTTCTATAAGTGAGTTTGAGAGAAATCCGAGTGTTTAAGTGACAAACCTGATCCTGCAATTGGTATCAGAGCTTTTTAGGCTCTTGATTGTGAGATCTTACCATCCTAATCAACCTGTTTTTCACTCCTCCTTATACCTCACTCAGAATGGCCCTCAACAAATTTGAAGTAGAGATGGGGACGATGACCAAAGCACCCATCATCACCCCTGAAAACTTCAGGTCTTGGAGCAGAAGAATGGAAGGCTTCATCAGGTATCAAGACAGCAAGATGTGGCAATCCATTGTCAATGGCACGTATAAGCCAAAAGTAGTAGGTGGAAACGGTGCCATGATTGAGAAAGCTGTTGAAGATTATTCTGATGAAGACAGGAAGAAGCTAGACATCGACATCAACGCTATGACTGTTCTCATGACTACAATTCCAAACTCCTTCATGGTGGGGTTTGAGCATTGCAAGTCTGCCAAAGAACTGTTTGATGCGCTTGCTCAAATGTACTCAAGCTCAAATGACTCCAAGAAGGACTCACTGAAGCAGCAGTTCAAGAACTTCACCTATGTTGCTGGAGAGACTCTTAGCCAGCAATATTTCAGGTACATGGATCTCATTTCTTTCCTTCAATCTGTGGGAATTGCTCATGAACTCAT
Source organism: Flaveria ramosissima (assembly GCA_025215565.1). Classification (NCBI taxonomy): domain Eukaryota; kingdom Viridiplantae; phylum Streptophyta; class Magnoliopsida; order Asterales; family Asteraceae; genus Flaveria; species Flaveria ramosissima. The sequence continues at coordinate 40,278,617 of CM046033.1, read as the reverse complement.
AGACCTTACAAGAAAGTTCATGAGTGCATTACCCAATGAGTGGACATTCTACTGTGTCTCTATCAAGAGAACAGAGAATCTGAATACACTCACCATGACCGAACTTTATGGGATCCTTGATGGATACCGTTTGGAAATGGAAAGTAAGAGGGGTCATCAGACAAGCAGACCCTTGAGTCTTCCTGCTAGCAACACATTAATGGTTGCTAAGGCTCAAAAATCTCCAACCTCAACAATACCTGACTTACACCCAGCAGCCATCTTGTTCTTTGGGCCGTACATCACATTTCCTGAGACTCCAAGGTCTCAACAAGCTCGGCAAAGCTCCTTTCAGGACAGCTGTGCTTTTGTCTCAAGAAATGGACACTCAAATGATTATCAATACTGCTTTGATGATCTAGAGTGTTTCAGCCCGGATGACGTGGAATACGTGGACATAGTCCAACAAATGGCTCTTCTAACCTACAGAGCAAAAAAGTTCTTTAAGAGAATGGAAGGCATTTCCCCAGAACCCAATCAACAGCAAATTTGGGTTTGACAAAACCAAGGCCAAATGTTACAACTGTAACCAACTTGGTCATTTTGCAAAGGAATGCAAGGCTCCCAAGTCCAACCCGGGAACCCCACAGGCCTCCACACATCCCTCTACACCAAAGCCCACCGGAAAGTCAACAGAAACAGCTGCAATGGCTCAAGAAGTTGACTGGAGCTTCATGGTACAGGATGTGACTCCTGCTCAAGCACTCATGGCCGGAACAGATGAAAATAAGGTATATGAACATCTCTGTACTCCTGCCTGTATTGCTAAGGTTAAATTGTATCAGGACTACAATATGGAGATCTGATATTGAGTCTTTAAATGTGTTAAAATCTGACTTAAAAGGGCTGAATCTGACTACCAAAGAAAAATTGAGGAGTTAGAGAAAACTGTGTCCTTATTAAAACATGAACACACAAACTATAAGACTCAGATAAAGGATTTAATATCCAAATTGACTGAGGCTCAAGCCCAGCTTGTCACAGCTGAGGCTCAAGCCAGGAAGTATGCTATTTCCGAGCAAAACTTCCAAGCCATTCTTGCATCATCCTCTCACTCAAAACTTTGTTACCAAAACAAAGGTGGGTGGGAACCAATGAAATTGCTCCACCACACTCTTATGAGTCTATAAGACAACCAAGGTGTGGTACTGAAGAGCAAGAGGTTCCATCTGCTGACCCACCTTCTCATGAGTCAAAGAATGATGCAACTATGGAGACCATCACAGGAAAGAACCAGGTAATTATGCCCTCCCCTGCCAATGATGATCAAACCCTGACCACCAAAGCCAGAAGAAGCAGAGCTAAGGCAGCCAGAAAAACTGCCAAGAAAGTGGCTGAGTCCAAGCTAAAGATAGACCCAAAGCAAAAGGGTGTATTCATCTCAGCTGGATTCCAGGTGGTTGGAAACTCTGATTCAGGAAAGGGGTGTAGTACCAGCACTCCTGTCCTACCAAAGGATCAGAAGTTAAAGGGAAAGGTTGCTGATGAAGAGAAAAAGAACAAGAAACAGCAATCCTCAAGTTCCCAAAAGATTAACATTGCATGCATAATGTGTGGTCTGCAAAACCACATGGCCAAAGATTGTTACTACAATCCTGCTAGCACACATTATGCAAATAATGTTAAAAAGGAAGGAGTCAGGGAAGGTTTCTCATTTGGACCATATCAAATGGTTCAAGTGATGAAAAAGGGAAAGCTTGTTTCCGAAGCAAGGCTGCTTTCGGAAGAAGATCTTCTTCCGAAAGGAAAAAGGCTTCGGAAGCTAAAGCTGTCAAGACTCAGAAAAACAAAAGAGTCCCCTTGAAACCATCCCAGAAGAAGACTGCTTCGGAAGAAAAGGTGGTGAAGGCTTCTTCCGAAAAGAAAGAAGCTTTGGAAGAATGCCAAGCTACAAAAGCTTCAACAAGCTCATCCTCCATGATCAACCAAGGGATGGAATGGAAGATCAAGGAAGATGTTGTAGCCCAAACCTCTTCTTCAAAGACATCCATTGAACCCCCATGCATAAATTTTGGTTCAATTATGTCATTATCATTGGAAGAACCCAAGACCAATAAGGCTTGGGTTTCCAATCAAAACTAATCATCTCATCTTATGTGCAGGGACATCCATATGACAAGAATAACAACATTTGGATTGTAGATAGTGGATGCTCCAGGCACATGACAGGGAACAGATCTCTCCTTCAACAATTCAACATTATGATGGAGGTCCTGTCCAGTTTGGAGGTGAGGCCGGAGGATATATTTCTGGCAGAGGAAGTATATCCAATGGAAAGTTAAAAGTTGACAAAGTTAATTTTGTCAAACAGCTTGAACACAACCTGTTAAGTGTTTCTCAATTCTGTGATCAAAAGCATCAAATGCTCTTCACAGAACATGAGTGCATTATCCTCAAACCCGGATGACAATTCCTCAGGAATTGGTGCTTCTTAGATCTCCCAGGAAAGGGGATATGTACAAGCTGGATATGAACAATGCTTCCCCAATGGGAGAAGTATCATGCTTTCTTTCCAAAGCTGATGGTGATGAGTCAACACTATGGCATAAACGAATGTGTCATGTAAATTTTAAGACAATGAATAAATTGGCTAAAAATAACTTGGTACATGGTTTGCCTAAAAAGGAATTTTTCTGCAAAGATAACTGTGTTGCTTGCCTGAAAGGGAAACAACACAGGGCATCTCATAAATCCAAAGTTGTTAACTCCATCACCACCCCATTACACTTATTGCACATGGATCTATTTGGTCCCACAAGTATAATGAGCATTGGAAAGAAATCATATTGCCTTGTGATTGTTGATGATTTTACTAGATTTACATGGGTATTCTTTTTAAGAACCAAAGATGAAACTGCTGAAACTTTGAAATCTTTTATTCTTAAAATAGAAAATCAAGTTGATCACAAGTTAAATAATTAGAAGTGATCAAGGGACTGAGTTTAAGAACCTAGTTCTTGACTCATTTTGTAACTCAAAAGGGATTGCCAGACAATATAGTGCTCCCAGAACTCCTCAACAAAATGGTGTTGCTGAGAGGAGGAATAGGACACTTATTGAGGCTGCTCGGACTATGTTAGCTGATTCAAAGCTGCCTCTAACATTCTGGGCAGAGGCAGTCAGCACTGCATGCTATGTGCAGAACAGAGTTCTTGTAGTAAAGCCACATGGAAAAACCCATTATGAGTTATGGAACAAGAGGCCACCGTTCATTGGCTTTCTAAGGTCCTTTGGCAGCAGGTGTACCATACTTAACACAAAAGACAATTTGGAAAATTTGCTGAAAAGTCGGATGATGCTATCTTTGTTGGATATTCCTCTTACTCTAAAGCTTATAGAGTTTATAATATTAAAAATCAACAATTTGAGGAATCTTCCAACATTGTAGTCAATGAGCACACTCCTTGTGTTAGGGGGAATGGCCCTGATCATATCTTTGATTTAGAATTGTTTCCAAAACTATTCTAAACCATCTTGTGAGAATGTTTCAGCTGGAACAGGTGCTCAAAGTGACTTTGATGAAGATCAACTGTTTGAGCTTCCCAGACCTATTCCAAGTTCTCCAAGAGTTGCAGCAAATCAAGTTCCCACTATTGAAAGATCTGACAGTATAACCATCTCAAGAGATAGTGGTGCTTCAAAAAGGAGTTCACCTGCTGACTTTCAAATCTCTTCAGGTGACCCTGCACAACACCAAGCTGATGAAAGCACCATCTTGAAGGAACGGGCAATTGTTAATGATGCTTCACAGCAATCAAATGATGATGTTTCTCTTTCATTCAATCAGTCCTCATTGAATGAGTTTGAAACAACAGCTGGACCAAGTATTCAAGCTCCTGAGCAAAATATGTCCAACTTGGATTTATCTTTGCAACTGGAGGTGATTCCTAGACTTAGGATTCATAACACTCATCCAGCTGAGAACATCATAGGGGAAATCTCTGAAGGCATGAGAACAAGAGGACAAACTCAAAATGGGAATGTTTGTCTGTACTCATGCTTTTTATCCCAAATGGAACCCAAGAAGGTGGAAGATGCCTTGAAAGATAGTAGCTGGGTTGAATCAATGCAAGAGGAGCTGCTTCAATTCAAAAGACAAAAGGTTTGGAACCTATGTCCGCTACCATCTGGTCAAGTACCTATAGGCACTAAATGGGTTTTCAGAAACAAGAGAGATGATAGAGGCTTGATTATCAAAAAAGGCAAGACTGGTGGTTCAAGGATACACTCAAGAGGAAGGAATCGATTATACTGATGTCTTTGCACCTGTTGCAAGACTTGAGGCAGTTAGGATCTTCCTTGCTTATGCTGCATCCAAGAATTTCACTGTCTACCAGCTTGATGTCAAGTGTGCCTTTCTATATGGGGATATAGATAGGGAAGTCTATGTATGCCAACCTCTAGGATTTGAAGATCCATAGCATCCCAACTATGTGTGCAAATTGGATAAAGCTCATGGGCTGCACCAAGCACCTAGGCTGTGGTATGAGACATTGTCTCAGTTTCTCCTGAAGAATGGTTACACTAGAGGTACCACTTGATAAGACTCTTTTCATAAGAAAGTCTGGGAAGGACATCTTGCTCGTTCAAGTCTATGTTGATGATATCATATTTGGTTCTTCAAATGACCAAATGTGTAAAGACTTTGAGAGCATTATGAAGAAGAAGTTTGAGATGAGTTCCATAGGAAAAATGGACTTTTTCCTTGGAATTCAGGTAAAGCAAATGAAGGAAGGGTTCTTCATCAATCAATCTAAGTATGTCAATGATATCTTAGAACGATTTGATCTTAAAGATTGTAAAGCAGCAAAAACACCTATACCCAGAAACCACAATCTTGCCCTGATTCTGAGGGGGAGGATACTGATCAACATCAGTATAGAGCGATTATTGGTTCTATGATGTATCTCACAGCAAGTACACCTGATATCATGTTTGCAACTTGCATTTGTGCAAGATATCAGGCTGCTCCAAAGGTGTCTCACCTAATAGCTGCCAAGAGAATTCTTAGATACCTTAAAGGAGCACCTAAACTAGGTCTCTGGTATCCAAGAAATAGTGATTTCAAATCTATGGTTACTCTGACAGTGATTATGGTGGCTGCAACATCAACAAGAAATCAACATCCGGTGGATGTCAATTCTTGGTGGAAGGATCATCTCATGGCAATGCAAGAAGCAATCCTGTGTCTCTACATCAACTGCTGAAGCTGAATACATTGTTGCTGCTAGTTGCTGTGCTCAGCTTCTGTGGATTCAAAACCAGATGATAGACTACGGATTCAACTTCATGAGCACTCCTATCCATATTGACAACACAGTGCTATATCCATTACTGAAAATCCAGTGAAGCACTCCATGACTAAGCACATTGATATCAGGTATCATTCATTAGAGATATTCATGAGAAAAATCTTATCAAGCTAATCAAAGTTGATTCAAATGAACAATATGCTGACTTGTTCACCAAAGCCTTTGATGAACAAAGATTTAAATATCTCATTACAGCTATTGGGATGATAAACCTTGATTAGTTGATCTCATTTGAAAACCTTTTAATGTGTAAAGTCTTATGTCAAAACAATCTAAGCCCTGTTACAAAAGATCTTTTTCTAAATTTTATCTAAGTATGAATTCTTCCGAAGAGAAATTAACCCTCGGAAGATATTTCACATATCTTTCAAAGCAAATTTCTTCCAAGATAATTTTCTTCTCGGAAGAGTGTTAAGTCTCGGAAAAAGCGATTGATTTCATATCAGATCTACTTTCGAAGCTTATAACACACTCCAATTGAAAAGCAACATATACTCTCGGAAGTAATCAATTTACCTTCAGAAGTAAATTTGCCTTCGGAAGAACATTACCTTCGGAAATGCTTTATACTCGGAAGAAATATTTTACTGTGTTACGGAAATCTTTTGGGCCCCACTCTGTAAAAAGTAAAGATTTTGTTAATGATGTTGGATTATTTAAATGGACTAACCTTACCGTCCATGTCACATCATCCACTGAAACCTCACATCATCTTATCCAAACCCCCTTTAAACCGCCATTCCACCCATTTAAATACCTCCGGCTAATCACTTACATCCTTTTTACCAAAATTACTGCCCTAAAAGCTTTCTTCATCTTCAATTTACCGTGTTCCGAACTATCTTCCTGTAACTTTCTTCAATGGCACTTAACCCTCAGCACAACCAAGTCGCACTCCTTGACTCTTCAAGGGACGTTGACTTCTCAGACATCATCTCCTTTCTAACCCAATCTTCTTACTACACCGCTCTGACTATAAACCCCATGATTTACTCAAACCATATGTCTGAATTTTGGGCAAATGGTAAGATTGAAACCTTAAATGGGGTTTGTGTCATTCGATCGAGCATTTGTGGCCAGGAGTTGGTCATTTCTGAACAGATCACCAGGGAGCATCTAGAGCTTCATGATGAAGGCGCTCCAACGGAATTCCCCAAAGCAGATTTGGACAATTCTTATATCCAAATGGGATATGGTGGAGATGTTAGCAGGTCAACTGTCTACAAATTTAACTTCTCTTACAATTGGAAGTTCCTGCTGCATGTGGTTCTTCACTGCTTGTCCAATAAATCTAGGGGATGGGATCTAATCCCATATGAACTTGGGTGCCTAGTTCATGGTTTGGTGAAAAGCCTCCGCTTCAACTATTCAAGATTTGTGCTGACTAACCTCATGGGAAATCTTCAAAGGGACACATTTTTCATGTATCCCAGGTTTCTCCAGCACATAATCAATTGTGAGCTGGACCAGAGCAAGCTTGTCTGTGCAGCTGCTCTGACTGCTCCTCAAATGAGGCTGACCATCTTCAAGACTTTGAAGAGAGTGTCCACCAACTTCACCGGAAGAGATACTGCACTTCTTCCAGGTATGATTGAGCCAATGGCTCCTGGTGACATCCCTGTTAACCCCACAGGTGATGAACCCACACCAGCAACTACCCTCACTTTCCAAATCTACCTTCTCCACCAATTACCTTTACTTATCAGAGACGTTCCAAACGAACCCTTGTTCAATCTTCTCTGATTGAACAAGCTCCTCATGTTCTACCCAAAAAGGCTAGAGTGGAACAAAGGGCTCCCACTCAGCCTGAGGTCCAACCATCCTTCATAATTGACCTCAATATGGGTCTTGAGTCTCCTCAGTCTCAGACCCATGAGCCCGAAGCCCAAGCTGAAAGCCCTCAGGGAGAGTCTCTATACTCCCCTGAGCAGCCAAAAAGGGACAGCCCTATCACAGGCTCAATGCCTTTAGACATTGATCAAAGTCCAGGGTCTTAGGTTTCACTTCCATATCCTTTACTGACCTTTAAATTGGAGCTGATGAAGAGATTATGTCTCTTAAGGGCAATGAAGTTGATCCACAACACCCTCTCAAGGATCAACAGAGCCCAGAGAGATCTCTTATCTCTAGCCCCCATCAGCAAACCTTTACTGAGGTGAGTCCCATTGATGTGGAGGGGACTCATGTATATTCAGCTGCCACTACTGAAGGAACCTCAAGGGATCCTCAGAACAGTGGTAACATCACTGAGACTGAATCTACGGCAACCATGCCCTTTGATGACTCTGAAAGAGACATCTTTGAGCAAGGGAAACCAGGGTGCCAAGAAACCACATCTGGTGGTGAGGATGAACATACAAGGTATGTTACCTCATCTCCCCGTGATTCTTCAAAAGAAGATGAGGGAAGAATGCAACTTACCATTCAAGACCTACTTTCTAAAGTCTCAAATCTTGAATCCAAGGTTAGGACTTTAGAGGATAGGTCTGCCACTCAGCAACTTGAGATTGAAACTCTCAAGGCCAAACTAGCTGAGAAACAGATTAAGAGGTCTGTTAGGCATGTACCAACTCAGGTCTCCTTGACCTCTTCCTCTACCTCATCAAGCTCTCAGGATGATGCTACCAAAAAGGAGGAGAGTGTTCAGAGACAAATTCAAAGACAAGAGGAAACCCAAAATCAAGCTCTCACTTCCTTGAGCTCATTGTATCCTGTGCAACAAGCTTCAATTTTCCCTGAGCCTCCTCTAGTTGTCATTCAAGTGGATCAAAGGATGCTCCAAGATCTCAATAGGTTCTTTAACAAGTTCCTATTGGAATCTCTTAAAGAACAGCCAAGTCCTGATCTGTCTGTGATCTACTTCGGAGCTCAAGAGCTTCAGAGGTTAAATGCACCTTCTACCACTATTGAGGAAGTTGGTCAACCTAAGGTCCAAGTGGAACCTGAGATTAACTTCGAAGGGGAAACAAGGACTGATGGCTCAGCAACTGAAACAGTTGGGACAGATAGTGAATTTTCACAGACTTCTGAAGCACAATTCAAAGCCTCGGTTCAAACTTCTGAAGCTGAGATTGCTGCTGCGGAAGGACTATTCTCATTATCCGATGATCTAATAGTCACAGATGCAATCCTGGAACTTGCATCTGAGGTTAATAGGGAGGATTTTCACACCCAACCTCTAGCTCTAACATCAGTATTAACTCCAGCTTCCATCTCTACTACTCAACCTGAATCTTCCATTCAAGAACCCCCAAAGTCTAGTACTTCCGAAGACATCAAAGGAAAGAGGAAGATGACTTCGGAAGAGATTCAGGAGGAAGAAAGGTTGGAGAAACTCAAAAGAAAAGGTAGGCTTCCAACTGGAAAACTGCTAGCTACAAGTACCAAAGCAGCTGCAGCCAACCAGGAGGCAGTCAACAACAGAAAAAGAGTAGAGATTATTGATAGACTTGTTAGTCTAGGAGCTGCAACTGAAGATGTACTCCTGCTACCATTAGAGGAGTTAAGAGAGCTGGAAAAGGCAACCTTGCTGCTAAAACAGCAAAAAGAAGAGGCTGCAAGGTTGGCCTTAGAAGAAGAAAGGGAGAGGAAAGAAAAAGAAGCTGATCTACAGCTAAGGAGGGAAAGGATAACTTTCCTAACCTCCAGAGGTTTCTCTCAAGAAGAATTATCTCCACATAACAATGATACGATCTTATGGCTCTTCAACAAAGAGCAAGATCAAATGGAGAAAGAGAGAAAGAGAGCTGCAAGGGAAAAACTAATGCAGAAGAAGAAGAAGAAGAAGAAGAAGGAAGAGGAAGCAGGACTGACTGCTGCCAAGAAGATAGGTGAGAAGGCTTGGATGAAGAGCTATCTCAAGGCTCATGGCTTCTCTGGCAGGCAGGTGGTTCCTATGTCAGAAAAGACTCTCCAGCGACATGTCAGTGACATTAAGGCTGACATTCGCGCGGGGAAGAGGAAGGAGATGTATAGAAGGGGACAGGGGATGACCTTCAAAGCAACCACTCAACCCAAACTCCAAACCCAACCACAACCTGAACCTATACCCTTTCCATTCCCCATCAAAAGCAAACCAACCACTGAACCATACACCCCTGAACCTACACCATCATCCCTACCAATATCTTCACCTCAACCACCTAAACTACCCATCCTCCAACCCAAAACTCTAGCCAGAACCCAAACACCTCAACCTACCCATCAACCCATCAAACCATCCCCTCAGCCTTCTAAACATCTCACCTTAGAAGAATTCAAGGCAGTCAAGACAAAGCTCATCAATTGCACAACTCTGAGCGATATCTCCTGTGAGGAGGATTCAGTCAATTTGACCTATGTTGACGGATCCTCAAGTTCCCTCACTAGAAATCAATTTCTTGATCTGCCTAGAGGAACATTGGACCAAGCTGCAAATCTCCTTGGCCTCAATTTAGACACTTTGAATGAGGAAGAAAAGAAGTTAAGGAGAAGGCTGGTGACTCTACTGGATGCCAAGAAAGGCGACCGGGTGCCAAGACAACCTCTTGCACCTAGAAAGAAGATCATCCAGTGGAGGTTCGAAGACTCTTCTCACAACTTTGTTGTTGAAAGAGAGAATGGAGAGCTCAACAGGCTAAGTGTCTCATCTCTGCTACACTTGAGCAGATTTGACATTGCTGAGTTAGCAGAGAAGCCATTCTCCAACCCTTCAAACTCTGATGTAGCTGCCCATATCAGAAATCATCTAGGCAGCCTTCATATGGCCGAGCTAACTGCTAGAAGCAAGGTTGAAGAAGAGTTGAAATTGAGAAAGGAGGAGGAAAGGAAGGGATCAGCAACCAAAGGCAAGCCTTTCTACAAATGGTTGAAGGTTCTGAACTTGAATCCGTAGTTAGATGGGAGTATGACTATAACTCCCGTCAACTAACTTTTTTCGGGGGGACACAACAAAGGGTACATGTTATTCAGAGTGATAGACTGGATCTCCTATCCACCAATGACTTGTACAAGCTTCTCAGCACCACTTCAGGGAAGAACAAAGAGACAGACAAATATCTTTTGTCCTTGGTGCTGAAAGCTTTGAGAAGCAGAAATAAGTGAGGTTTTGGTAGCATCAGCCTAGGGGGAGTTTGTTGGATCTAGAAAGGCTGGTGCAACCAAAACCAAGTCACTTAGAAGATTTTGGTACAACAAATAAAGGACTTCCGAAGCTAAGTGTGGAACTTCCGAAGGAAAAAGGAGCTCTTCCAAGACAAAGTGTAAAACTTACTTCCGAAGGAAAACTCCAACTTCCGAAGACAAAGAACCTACTTCCGAAGATCAAGACTTAGAATGAAAGATCTGAAGTCAACTTCCGAAGTACAGAAGTCCTCAAGCCTCGGAAGTATAGAAGCCTCTTCCGAAGTATAAGTGGCTTTGGAAGAACTTGTTCTTCCGAACCCAACTTACCTTCGGAAGACACTGCTATTATCCAGTGGACATAAGTATGGTCTCTCTGACACTCCGTTGCAAATCTCTGAGATACTGCATGGTGTTTTCTCAAAAGCCATGTAGTTGACCATACTTTAATCCACTGCTTACCTTTTTATGTTAGTACAGTTGCCATCTTTAGTTGATGACAAAATGTAAGTCATGGACATGTCATGACTACCATATCTTAGATAATACTTTATCTAAGATACCTTAACTTTATCATTGTAGTATATGCTTTAGTCTTAGGTTTCAAGCTGGTATCAAAGTATATCCGACTGTAGGATCTAGTATATATAGTTTCTCATTGTAACTCATGTATCATGCTTATAAGAGTCTTGTAATATCTTGAGTTGAGAAGTAATATATACAAGTGCCTTGAAAATTATTTCGGTGTGTTCCTTTGCTACTTATTATATTATTATCAACTCTTGTAAAAGACTTTACTTCATCTGATTTGAGTGTTTCTATAAGTGAGTTTGAGAGAAATCCGAGTGTTTAAGTGACAAACCCGATCCTGCAATACATCATCGCTCGACGTAAAGAGTTAAAAGATCAAACGAAAAATTGTTGACTATAAATTTTTTGGACAACTCATAGACGATCAAAACCCATCAATTGAGTTTATATAAATCAGGGGGAGTAATACACGTTGTATTTTTTTTCCTTAGATATGGTTTTGTCCCACTGAGTTTTTCTAGCAATATTTCAACAAGGAAGCATCTCCAAAAATATTGATAACTAGGGAAGTGTTAAAAATATTCTATGGTTATTAATATTACTTTGTAACTCCCAAACTATTATTTGTTTCTATAATTTGTATTTAATGTATTTTACATTAAACACCCTAATATATATGGTGCTTGTTAGTGTTGGACACAATCATGAATAAGAGTGCACTTCGCTTGCTACCTTTGGTCACCCTTACAAGTTCAACGAGATTATCCAAAATATATCTTGAACGATTAAAACTTACACCATATGCCAGGCATCAATAAGAATGAAATGAGAAACTAACTGCATCAGCTAGTGGTGCATAATGAAACCGGTTAACCAACCCGACCCTAAAACTGAACCGATGTCCGCACTAGATAATAACCTACACTGTTGAAACGGTTAGGAACCAGTTAATACCCTCATTGCAGACTGTTTTTTAACCAGTATTAAAAACCAGTTTATAACTAGATAATAACTAAAACCGGTTTTGGAATAACTAGTTTTGACTATAACCCATCCGGTTAATAACTCGGCCAGTTTTTATGAAATAACTGATTTGTGCATCTCTAGTAGCAGCAACGGTGGCAAGTCAACAAGTGTTTGTGGTCAAGTTTTCTAGGGTGAAGATACATATTGATGTGTCTATTTTAAACCACTAATACCAAGCAGCAGGAGTCATAAATTGAGATGTTAAAGCAGTAAAAGGCACTGCAGCACAAACAAAATCCATACTACTTTAACTCTAATTACAACCAAATACTGCATTTTACAGACCGAAAAAATGGGCTCGGGTTTAGAAGATAACTCCCTTAAATAAAACAAGATAGTTCAAAAGAGCCCAAGGGAACACAGAAGAACAACCTAGGGTCAACCAATACAAGTAAAACTCCTGACAACATACTGCTGTGCTATGTACAATGACCATTGTTGTCCACAAAAAAAAGGTCTTCTGGCCAAGCGAGCTAAAAACGCACTCTTATCTCTATATGACATTGTATGTAGATAATATGCTCATATTTGAAATTCCCGATCTCACGTTGTAAAAAATGTTGCGCCTGGCTGATTACTTGCTATCATTTTTGGCTTTTGTTTTGGCACGATGGACCTTAAAGTCATTCAGGCTCTTGTATTCTTCTTTCAGTAGCCTATCCAGTTCTGGATGCTTTTCATGCTCCTTTGACTGCGAATAGTGATGGAATGCCCTACCAAGAAAGAACTTACTTTCAGCACAAAAATTACCATAAAGTCATAAAACATGTCCTTTTATGGAGTCAACTTACCAGTATTTTTCAAGACCGTAAAGATTTCCCTTGTGGTAAAAATCCAGAGTTAGCTGTTCAAAATCGGCATATACATCTTCCCTGAATTCTTTCTCCAAACCGTAGCTATGATCATAAAAGGAATTAAAAACACCATTGTATGGGCTAAATGCATATAAAGGTAATTTCAATTTCTATTTTAGGTAACAAACTATTATAAGACCAAAAAACATCAGATTGATGATTGAACTTTTGATCATGCTGACTTTTCTATAACGTCGCTGATGGGGTGCTAATAGATAGGATTCAACATTTGGCAACACTTTTATTAACTTACAAAATAAAATGGTGGATATTCTGTACCTATAAAATCTGAAAAGGCATTCCATTCCATAATTGTAACCATGAGTTGAATCTTCTAGTGCAATTTTCTTGAATTCGTTATACATTGAAGGAACAAACAAGTCTCTAAGAAAATATGACCAGAATCTGTACAGGGTATTCATTTCCTGCATGTAGAAACACACTTATGGTGGTTAAAGTTTAAATGAACACATAAAATTGTACAAGTTTTAGCAGATAAAGAAATCTAAATATAAAAATCCCTTCAATAGAACCAATTATTAGCATAATCAATAAAGTATTAAAGGTGATATAAATATAGATACCTCACTGCATCCTATGCCACATTTCTTCCGCTCATTTAGGCATCTCTTGTGATATTTTACATACCTACGTAAATGTAATGAATCAATTTATTGATTCACAAAGGTAGGCGTAAAGAAACAGTTATTATATACCCACTTTTGCTGCCTGAAACCATTTTCTTCTAGAAGCTGATGACTAGGGTGCTGGAAAGGCGGAAATGGCTTCGGCATGGAGCCAACAGGTGGACTACCGCTAGTAAAGCCGGCATGAGGAGAAACACCAAGCTTTGAAGACCTTAATCTACATAGGATGGTGAGGAAAACATTAATCAACATGTAGACTGATAGAGAGGATTAACGATTTTTAAAGGTCCCCAAATAGAAGGTACTTTTTCCATATTTTTATAGCAACTAGTATGATTTCAAAGTTACATGATTTCAGTATTGATCTGATTTTTTATTTAAACGATTAAAGGAATTTTCCGAACTTAAGTTGTGTAGTACACTTCGTTTTCTTTTTAGCCTTTTTCTTCTTAATTATACATGTTTGGCCTGTTAGAGAAAATATAACCTGAATCGTCCCAGTAAATGAGTCAAATTTGCAACCTATAACAGATCATAAGAAAGATAAAAAAAAAAGTTAAGATTCTGAAGTCTAAACTGACCCGTGATTATCAGGAGGTGTTGACCCGAAGAAAAACCCAACTGAAGTACTTGGTGGGCTTTCTGATATGATATGATCACTTCCATTATTCTTGAGGTTGGTAGAAAACCACCGTTGATTCTTCAGTGATTGTTGCTTAAAAAAACCTTTATTTTGCTTCCTTCTAGAATTAGGACTGCCCGCCACCTCACCGCCACCACCTGGCGCTTTCTGATTTGCTATGTAAGAACCAACTTTAGGAGATTTGGAAGTCCCACCTTTTATTTCATTTGTTGAATTATTTCTTCTACCTTTATTTCGCTTTGATTTTAACTCCTGAAATTAGTAGGTCAATAAATGGTCCCAAATGCTAATAAAATCCTTGAACACATCACTGGATATATGAGAGTATAAATGTATTCATTTATAATGTATAGAATGAACAAAACAATTACGAAACTTTAAAATGACAAATAACCTGTTCATAGTAGTATAGGCCATCATTGATTGCAGAAGCAAGCTCATTAGAAAAAGATTTTGTTTCCTCTACAGAATCTTTAGTTCCTCGCCCATTCCTGTTCTTTTGCTGTAGATATGAACATTACCTTTCATTAATCATAATAGCTAATGTTCCAGTAACAAAAAGCATCCAATTTAAGGGCGGACACCATGTCGGATTGGCAAGTTTCTGGCTGACGGTTTGAATTGTTGAACCAGAACACAATCCATGTATTTATTAATGTCAAAGACATCAACCCTGAACCAAAAGCACTTAAATTTTGTAGCCTGAACACGACCCATGTACATTTATCTAAAGGAGTCAAACGGGTTATAACTAGTTGGTGGGTTGTAAATGGGTTATATACAGGTTAATGGGTTGTAACAAATCGGTTAAATAGGACCAAAAAAGGTGGTGGATGTCCTTATAAATTTTTTTAGCTTTTTTAGCTCTAAACAGGTTGATGGAGCCACATGTTTTATTATGGGATGGTGGGTCAACATGTTTCATTAAACAGGTCAACCTAAACATGCCCCGTTCAAGGCCAACCCGAAAATGACTTGTGTATTAAACGGGTTAAAATGACAACCCAAAAGGTAAGATCTGATTTATTCTGTCATGTTTTGGGTAGTGTCATTGTCAGAAATTGCCATCCATCACATGACACATGAGAAATAACATAATAAAATCTAAAAAATATTTATTTAATATCAGTCTTGCCTGGGTAACAATTACAAGTCTCTCAACTGCTTGATCATTAACAACCATTTCATCATCTTCATCGTCCAATCTAGGTCAGGTCAAGTAAATAAATTAAAGAATAGCCAGCGCAATATTATATCAAGTAAATAAAAAGAGGTGACGTAAAATTTTTGCAACAACTAAAACTAGAAAATTAAAAATATATATATATATTAGCATACTTTAGACCAATGGATCATGCAGTACCTTGTTTTAGAAGAGATATGATCCTTCTGTTCAAGCTCGAGCTCCTCATCAAGCATGAAGGTGTTTGCAAAATCATCACAAACTTTATCCAGATTCTCTGTGGTTATATGATCTTCACCAGGAGTGTCGTTCTTTGAAGAATCGAACGTATTATTCTTTACAGATTGTTTTATTGAACGCTCTTCAGTAATAGAAGATTTATTCCCAGCAGAATCAGGAATCCACTTTGACCAATCTTCACGCTTTCTCACTTTCTCACCCTGTAAAATAACAGCAAGTAGTAATCAAAATCATCACAATGCTAGTATTATGGGCCCACATAACATGAACGTCAACAACTCACAGAATAACCGGACTGCAATAAAATAAGTTGTGTCATCTTCTATATTATGCCAAAAGGAAATTATGATACCAAACCTGCACTTCAAGAGTACTAGAGCTTTTTAAGGCGTCCACGATAAGCGGTATATCTGTGCTCATACTTTTAACCTGCACCACGTAATATACAACTAACAATTTGTTGCATTAGAGTGTAACAATTTCAAGAAACAACTACAGTTCTGATTCATTGGTTTGTCAAGTTCATCGAAGGAGCCATGGCACACGAATTAAAGAAAAGTCCTTCAAATGTGGATAAATATATTTCAGATGTGATTTAAACAACTAATAAAAACATACCCTTTTAAAGTCGGCAATAGTAGATATTGGTACCCATCCATGGTCATCCATCAAAGAAATCAAGTATTGATCACTTTGCAGATTTTGATCACTGTGAAAACCAAAATATACATATTAAGATACGAAAGCAGCATTGCACCCTCTAGCTTTAATTCACTCACCTGAAATAATATTCAACTTGGTTTCTAACACTGACTTTCAGGGCTTGTGCTTGAGCTTCGGCTTGTGCCTGTGCAGGTAACATGGGAACCCTGGGGCCCGGCTGATGTGGAACAACAAATGGTGGATGTGGGACCCTGACAGAATACGGAGGTATAGCAGGAAGATAGACAATAGAACCAGGAGGACCTGGCAAAAAGTTATTGCACCCAAGTCATTATCATCAAAAGAACTTCAAAATTGGAAAAAATAAAAAATTAAAGAAAACTAAGAAGTACGGCATATAAAAAAGTACAAAGAGAAGTAAAAGCTCAAAAAACATGAAATATGTCAACATTTCACTTAGAGGTGGCAATTTTAACCCGTTTACTTATGCAATAGGTCGAATATAAAAATTTGGTAAAAAGGGAACGGGCCAACCAGCCTGATGAGGTCAAACGGGTTGCAAGTTGCCCAAGTGTGTTTTCAATACATACAAGTTACAACCTCCTGATTTGTTTTTTTAAAAGAAAATCTTGTTTTTACAATCATATTTAATGAACAAGAAACATGAAAGTGTTTCCAAATCATCCCAACATGACCTGACCTGTACTAAAAATGGCTTGTTTCAACTGAAACCCATTTCAAACCCCCCCATCTAGCCACCTCTACTTTCATAAAGTAGGACAGCCACTGGGACTCTTATGGTTTTAAAGGTCCTGCAACAACCTACTTTCATAGTTGTTAAAGGCGCAAGCGCACTCTAGGCGATTTGTTGGGACTACGGCCTAGGCGAGAAGCGCAAAAGAAGCGCTGGACTAAGAGAAAAAAAGCTCACTAAAATAAAAACAACTTTAAAGTTATTATGTAATGAAAACTAACACTTCTTTCAATTACAAAAAATTTTCAAGATCATAATCTTCAACATAAAGTACTAAAATCATCTCAAATACCAAAAAGCTCCATAAACAAAATGTTTGTACTTGAAAACAAATAGTTTGTAAAGTAAAAAATAGTAAAACTAGAATAACCAAAAGTTCATCATTATTCAAAATCTTCATCTTCCTCTACTTCCATATAATCTTCATCAATCAAATTTCTTGAAGTAGAAGGCTTTAAAAAAATTATTTATTGCCATTTACGGTACTTGAACGATTTGGACAAGGGATTTATTGCCTTTTTTAAATGAAGCACTGTATTTGGGACTAGCCTTATTTTGTGGCCTAGTCCCACTAGGCGAAGGCTTTTAACAACTATGCCTACTTTATAAAAAAGTCGCAATAAATCAAACTAAAAGTGAAACAACAAAAAACCGCCACAATCACACGATTACCAGGATACACAGGCCCACCCATAAATCCCGCTGGCGGACCGAAAAAGGGGGGTCTAATGAAGGCTCTTGGCCCAGCATTTGGATGCACATCATTGTTCTCCTTTGAACCTAACGGTTTCTGCATTTCTTGTGTGTTAGGTCTTCTATTAGGAAACTCAACACCATAATTAGTAGGATTGCCTCTTGGTGCTGCTGCAATGGTACCACTTGCAGGAGTATATGATCCAACAGCTGGCGGGTAAGCATATCCATGCACAGGTATAGGAGCAGGCCACGGTGCCACACCACCATAAACAGGTGGAATTAGTGGCTGGTGGAAGGGTACTGGTCCGTGAAAAGATGGTGCAGCGTTCAGGTTGTGTTTATTGCCAGCTTTATGTTGGCGTGATTGTTGCCTGGAGGAAGAATTATGACCACCACGCGCATGTGTCTTTGTCACTTCAGTAGATGCCTGAGGAAAAAAAAACAAACTTTTTAAGAAATTTTTGAAGTGACCTCTTGCTATAATTTTCATCGAAAGATTCTTGTAGATTAGATCATAAGCATACCGGCAACTTACATGTACACGTATAAGTAACAGTAAATGTATCTTAACAGAAACCTTAAACTTTAAGTTCATTAATAACATAAAACCTGAAGTCCCAAGCCTCATCAACATTGACATAACCTATCTTGACCAATGACTAATAAAATTAATTACAATAAATAAATAAAAAAAATATCTTTTTGCATTTGGTGTTTCCTCTTCGGAAAGACAGGAAGGACAATTGTTTTATAGAAGTCAAGATAACAGTAAAACAGTTCACAAAACTATCTATTCTTAAGCAAATGAAGATAATGCATTATTAATTAAACAAAAAGGTCACACATTTGATCTCATAAATCAGATACAGAAGAAACTATCTTCCAACATTTCAATTTCAAACCTACTCCACATATTACAATCCATTTTTACATCTTCATAATAGTTGCTAAAACATCAATTAATTAACCTGGTATTAAGCTCAAAGCAACTCCCAATCTGACAATTAAACTCAACAACACACCAGCATAACACACATTTCCACAATCAATACAAAACCCATCACCATACAGATTAGGTAATCCAAAAAGACCCAACAAATTTAAACTTTTTCAGACAATCATGAAACAAATTAAGACCCACCTGCACCTGGTTTTGTTTGGGAGAAACAGCAGAGGTAGTAGTAGCTGCATCGGAAGACGAAGACGAAGGCGATTTCAAGGAAGAGAGTGCCGGCCATGAATGGGTGTCGGAAGCAGCAGCACCGGCGGCGTCGGGCGGCGGAGGCAGCACCGGCGGCGGCGACGGCGTCTTCCAGGGTGATTTAGGAAGAGCATCATTATTATTAAGAGTAGGGTCTTTGTGAGTATCTTTAGCATCGGTGTCAGCCATGAGTATAGAGGTAGATAGTTGAAAAGAAAGAAAGAAAGAATGATCAGAAATGGAGGTTGAGAAAGATGATGATGATGGTGTAAGAGAGGGGATGAAAGGTGAGCGCCGTCATGTATAAGTATGAGTATTGAGTATTGAGAAAGATGATGATGATGTTTGAGTGTGTGTTTGGACTGTGGGAGTGACAAGAGGGTAACTTGGCTAGGTCAAGCTGGGCCCAACCCACAAACCGGAAAACATGAATTTGTGGCTTATCGCGGATGCAGCCATCTCGAGTTTTTCAGGTTAATTGGATCGTTGTGTCAGCATCACGTCAGATTTATTTATTTTCTCACTTTCTCTAATTTTCTTTTATTTTATAGTAAGTGGTCTTATTTTTATTTTTTTTCTGGTTGAAAGTGGCATGATTGTATCAGTGCACATTCACGTGATCGAAGACTAAAACATGAAGATCGGATGTGGGGGAGGGGGGGATGGTGGTGTTCCCACCTAGGGTAGAGAATTCCTTAGGCTCTCTTACGTGTCACTCCGTGTGACCTTACTTTGACAAACAAACACGCTTATCTAGTTATATTCCTAAATCTATATATTTATTTATGATTGGACTCGAACTCTTAAGAACATTATGTACCCAGATACAATTAAGTCACAAATATTAGGGCAAACATAAGATATAGAATTTGCTTGATTAAACCAGTTATATCCTATGTAGTTAGTACTCCTACATGAATGCATGAATCACGATAGTTGACTTGATAATGTTATACCCAATAAGGAAAGGAATGTATTTGGTGGCTTACTAAGATGGACGGATAAAGACCACAAAATCGAATCGGAATGAAACATGTCTAATATCTCGGCTTTTTTGGTTTTGAACTAGATCGTTATAACCTGATTTTAATTAGTAGTGGTTGAGGTGTAAAAATAAAGTCGACCAAATCAGAATGAAACATCTATAGTTAGTTTGCATTAGTTTTTGGTTCTAGATTTTTAAACTTGTCTGTTATTAGGTTTTTGGTGCAGACTTTATGCTCAAAAGATTACCGGTTTGATCTATTTTTCATCCAATGAAACCATGAGATCTTAAATCTTTTCTGGAACTAGTGAATTCTTGGTGTACGGATCTGGGTATTAGGTATAGCATTAGAAAATTTAGATCCATTCACTATGTAGGGCGCACAAAAGCATGTTACAATCATGGATTTAACATTTTGACCCAAAGTATTATGATTTAGTCATGTTTCAAAGAAAATAGGATGTATTTTTATGCATATTGATGACAAAAATAACCCAGGGTCAAATGGAGGTTTCATGTTCAAGGGTGTCTCTTCCTTCTTGACACACAAGTTTGCAAGTTTGTTACTTTTTTTAGTTGCCTTATTTATTGGTAATGGCACAAACTTTTAACTTATGTGCTAAAGACAAAAAATGCCATATTATTTAAGATCTGGCATGAAAGCTCTAAAAGTAGGCCTTTGATACATTTTTTTACAAGAAAGGGACTATAATCCATTGATGAAAAAGAAATGCTCAGTTTTACTTTAGAGGTGGTAAAAGACCCTTGAAATAAATTTAAAGGTATGATTTTTGCATTGTCTAGTACTGCTTTAGTGGCAAACTCATATTCAGAGCAAAATGTTGTCTTGCCCTGTTGTTCGCCCATTAAGACCCCTTATTAGTTGGCCTTGGTAAGATAGGAAAACTTCTCGAGAACTATGGGACCACCTATAGTAGTCATGCAGGATTGGGTGGTTTGAGTAATGGGGACGCTAAGAGCCACTGTGGGGAACATCTCTAAGTTTTAAGATATTTGACCGTAGTCAATGTGAGGATGTGGAGCAAAGGTCAGCGTCACACTTGGTTCTTCTTCATATGTCAAATTTACTCTCACACCCCTCAGTCGTTCTTCATGAACATAAAGGGCTTAGTCGGGCTTATTTAATGGAAATAAGTGGGAAATGGTTTATGGACCGAGTTAACCTTACGGGTTAAGTGTTAGACGAGTTAAAGTCCCGGGAACGGCCGGTATATATAAACGGATCAGCTAGAGCCACTTTCATTTGCAACTCAAGCACCACCTTCTGGAGAGAGAGTTTAGAGAGAGAAAGTAGAGAGGAGGTGAAGATTCAAGGCTCGGTTGATCAAAAGATTGAAGATCGGTGTTTGTGGACATCCAAACAGCAAGAAAAGACCAAGAATCTAGGTACGAAACATCATTTAATCGTTTCTTTAGATTAAACTCGGATTCTAGGGTTTGGGGGTTTTAAAAGTGCCAAAGAATCGTCGAAAACTCACGTTTTTGTGTAAGAAAACATGTAAAAAGCTTAGATATAGCTTCATGGATGATAAACCAAGGTTTTGGGTGTAAAGTATTGAAGTTTTGGGTTAAAAATGGGCTGGTTCGTAATTTCAGCCCGTTCTGCGAAACTGGGTGCTCGTTTAGCGAAATTGTGTAGTCGTCCAGCAAAACTATGGAGTTTTCCTGCGAAACTATAGTTTCGCAGGTAGTTTCGCAGACATGAAATTCCAACGAAAGTTGGGCGAAACTGACAGCGAAACCGCCAGCGAAACTGCTGGCGAAACTAGCAGCGAATCTGCTGATCTTGCAGCGAAATTAGCAGCAAAATTAGGCACAAATGTCACACCCCAACCTTGACGGCGGAAACGTCGAGGAGTGAGAGTTAAGATCGTTCACAGCCACATAACGCTAATATTAACCCAAATATATATAAAACATAAGTTCCAATTGTACCATTACATTCATAAGTCCCAAAGAAATTAAAAGCATAACATAAAATGTAACAAGACTTTCTTATTTCATTTATTTATCTAGGTCCATTCCTAGATGTGCAAGCTTCAAAGAGTAGAATTCAAACTTGAGTATTTCCTAAAACATGTTAAAAATAGAAATGTCAACAATTGATAGGATCGGATCAATTAGATTTGAATTATGCAGCGGAATATAACACAATAAGATCGAATTCAAGCAAGAAAGTAAGTCATGAATATGCAAATAATCAATCACAATTATAGAGAGAATATTTCTGTTAAAGGAATGTTTTCATTCACGCGTAATGCTTCGATTAGAATACAGCTAGGTCAACATCCCTTATATAGAGGAATGTGACGTCTGCTGATGTCACTTGACAGTGACATCTAACAGAATTTACAAAAACAACTGAAATAAGCAAACTACTAAAATGTTCTCAACAACTGATCACATCTCAGAGAATGCTAAGTACAAATACATAAAACTACTGACTTAAAACTACTGAAACAATAAACTACTGAAAGGTAAAATTACAAGTACTGAAAAGTAAAACCATCACAACTACTGAAGTTAACAACTTCAGCTGTTGTGACAACTGCTGATCACTCTGGTCTTCAGTCTTTGTCTTCAGTACTTCACCTTCAGACTTTGTCTTCAGTTCTTTACTTTCAGACTTTGTCTTCAGACCTTTGTAATCAGCTGATGTCTTCAGCTGTTATGATCTTCTTCAGCAGTTGTAATGTCTGTGGGACTTAGAGGTTTTTCTGATCAGGCTCATTGGTTCTTTTGGTCCAACAAACTCCCCCTGAACCAATACAGCCAAAACCTCTAACTTTATTGATGATCCCACTTATTCTTTGGCAAAAATACTCTCTTGATCAGCTTCAGAGGTAGACAAATAAGCATAGGCCGGGAAAAGGTTTCTAATCTTCTGATTGGCTAAGTATGGAAGGGAACTCTGTCTTGGGGAAACTGGACACAGAGTCTTGTCCCAACCATGAAACCTATTTCCCATTGATGAGTCTGTAGGACTCCCTTGCATAGGCCTCAAGGAGAACAACTTGTTCCTCCTTAGTGAGTTCTTCTGCTTCTCCCTCAAAGAAGAACTCAGGCCCATAGTATTCAGACAGATACCTCACTGTCTTCCCATTCTTCAACTCAACAGTTGTGATCTCTCTATATGCAAATTCATCTGGATGAGAGCCTTCAAGCAGCAACTGGAGTTCACTCTTTTGAAGATCTTCAAGTCTTTTGTATAATAACCCCTTCTTGATCATTTTGTTCTCAAGAATAGACATAGGGGTTGACTTTGAGGTGTGAGCTCTCTTGAATTCTTCAATGATTTCCCAGGGTGAGACTACCATGGCCAACATAATTGTAACATTCAAAGTCTTTCTTACTTGGCCATGATATCTACTTGGTAAGTTTTTCTTGTGAATTCTGGAACTTACCCTGGGATCTGGCCAAATCCTCACTCTTTCTTTTTGATGTTGAAAAGTATGTCTAAGAGTGTACAGCCTCTGAGCTTGTTTCTTCATTGCTTGAATGGATGAGGACTGAGGGAAGTCCTTGTCAACCATTCTAAGAAATTGCTCATCATGCTGCTTCTGCTGTTCTTCTTCTTCTATTTTGACCTTAACCATCTGCCTTTGAGTTTCAGGAGTTATTGTTTGTGATTGACTCCTAGGCTTCAGTTTCTTCCTTTCAAGAATAGCAGATATTGGCAGATTATCCTCTTCATCCTCTTCTTCTTCTTCTTCTTCTTCCATCCTCAGCAGCCTTCTTTTTCTTTTGGGTGCATCACTGGTGGAATCTTGAATGGGTTTCTTAGGTAGAGGGGTTGGTTTAGAGGGTTGTGAGGTTGATTGTTTTGGAGGTTGAGAAGTTGGTTGTTTTGAAGGTTTTGAGATTGGCTGTTTTGGTTGTGAGGTTGGCTTTGAAGATTGTTTTGGTAAAGGAGATTTTAAGGGCTGCTCTATCATTTTGTTGGTGAGGGTGGCTTTGGATAACTTGGCCATATCAGATCTCTTCCCAGCACCAGCTTCATCCAGAGCTTCAATGATTAAGCCTTTGTTGAAGCTTTCAGATGAGCATATTTTGGTGGTTATCTCCAAAATTCTATCTCTGGACCATGACTTGATCTCAATGATAGGTCTTCCCAAGTGTTTAGAGAGGAATCTAATCATAGCCTCCAGTCTCTCCCTTTCTTCTTCATTGCAACTTGCCCATCGATTCTCAATCTCCTGAACCTCAAGTCTTCTGATCTCTGAATCAAGTTTGGCAGTATCAAATCCTTGCCTGAAGAGCTGATCAATGATCCTGTCCATGGATCTGCTATGTTGGTCATCAGCTTCTTGATCATCTCATCCAACCTCTTCTCATCTTCAGTTTGTTCACCAACACTCTTCTTTCTTTTGTAGGTGATGATCTCTTTGCCTTTATTCTCCTCCTTAGCTTCTTCCTCTTCAACTCTTTTCCTTTTATCATCCTTTACTGACTTAGACTCCTCCTTTTTGGTTGCATTGGGTTCAGGGGTTTGAATGTAAGATAGGTGCTTTGACACAACATCAGTCACAAGGGATTTAAGATCTGAGGAGATCCTCTCATCAATGGTTTGATGGACAATAGATGTGATGATGGGGGTGATGAGAGGTAAGGAAGATTTGAAAACAGCAGCCATTTGCTCAGAGGGGTTCTCTCCCTGAGAAATGGTGCCTGAAACAGAGGTTGGTGGCTTAGTTGATTTGAGTGGCTCAGTGTTTGGTGAAATTTCAACAGAAGCTGCCATCTGTGGGTTTATTGGGGCAGATGGACTTGATTCCTGAGACATGTTGGTAAGCAGTTCTTTTAATCTACAAACCTCAGTCTCAAGAATGGTGTTTTGGGCTAAGACTTCAAAGAAAAAGCCCAGGTCATTATCAGTATAACCTGAATCAGCTGACCTCCTGAGTGAACAGGATGAACATGTGCTGAGTGTAAATCAGTAATCACATGTGCCCCTTTGTCTTGGAACTGGGGACTTCCTGCCTCAGGAGCAAGTCCTTCATTGGCAGTTGCCTCTGGTGAGGTCTTAGAGATGATACCTGCTTCATCCTGTTCATGTGTTGAAACAGGGGAAGAGGTAGCATCACCAAATGTTCTAGTCTCCACATCTACACTAGGAGACTGAACTTTAGAATCCCTATGCTGTTGGTTATCAACTACATTTTGGTCCTCTCCCTCAGCTGTTGAGGTTTTCCCAGTAGTAACAGGTTTCTGGGGAGGGGTAGAGGAATTTAGCTGAGTCAGCACTTGTGCAATGACTGCAGTTGGGCTTGTAGGGGTGGTATCAGTGGGAGATGGGGGTGAAAAGGTTTGCACCTGGGGAGAGTGGTGTCTTCAATGGCAATCTTCTCAAGTGAGATAGATTCCAGTAATGTGGTTTCCCCAATATTGGTTGCATCAGGATCTTGTTGAGAGGATACCTGAGCGGTTTCAGCTGGTGGAGTCATTGAAACTACAAGGGGATTAAGGCTTGTAGTCTCATCCTGCGTTTGTGCTACAGGGACATCATCAGGGGACTCAACTCCCTGAGTAGCCTTTTTGGTTTTCTTTGGTTTTGGTTTGGAGGGGACTTTAGATTTGGAGGTGGAGGCTGTGGGTTCCCTCTGCTTGGGTTTGAGCAGTTTGGCAGCCTCTTTGAGTTGTGGGTTTGAGTTGTGCCTGGAGTATACCTCTGGCAAAACCAACAGAGCAGGGACTCCAAGGCCAACAAGGCCATCAGATTTTAATTGATTCAAAATTATAGCCATAAGAAACCTTGGATATAATATCCATCTGTTTGCCACAGGTTTCATTGCTAAATCTTTCAGTTCCAAAAAGATAATATCAGAAAAATTTAGATTTTGATGTTCAAGGATAGAGTATTATACCTGCTTCCATCTGGAGGACATTTGATCCCAAGAGGATGTTTTGGGAGCAAGACAGACATTGATCATGTGAAATATGAGTCGCTCGGCATCATGGAAGTGCTTCTTCAGGATGGTAGTAGCACTTAGGTCACCTTCATAACCATGATTAGCAAAAGAAAGATCAATGGTGCCTTTGGGGTATTTGGTGGGATAGGTGGCATCATTCAAGTCTAGGGTTTGACGAATGATCTCAGGAGTGATGACCACCCGTTTCTGGTTGACAAATGACTGGAGAGTGATGGTGTCATCATTCTCAGCAGTATGAACAGTAACGTTTGTCCAGAATTGGCACAGGGTATCGGGGTAGATGGTAGGATTTAAGAGAAAGGTTGTGCGGTATTGGGAATCAACCATCAAGTCAATAGCAGCATCAAACTTGTTCCAGAAGGGTGATTTGGTAAGGTGAGCAACACAGTTGTGTCGAGGTTTGATTTGCATGGTCGCCATTAATGGAAGATGAACGTTTGGAAAGTGGGTTATGAAAAGTTTGAAGTTAGGGTTAGGTATATATAGGTTATGAAACGGCTGAGAGAAAACAACTGAAAGTGTTGGTGTTAGTCATCTGGTGTTAGAAAACAACTGAAGACATGGTTTTAACTTTCAGATGTTGTAAACAACTGAAGACTTGGTGTTGGTCATCAGTAGTTGTAAAACTACTGAAGACTTGGTTTTGGCTTCAGTTGTTTGGAAATGAAACAGTAGTTGTCGTCAATTCACAAAGTTCAGCTGTTTCAATGACCTTAACACTTACTCATCAGATTATCCGACTTTTAGATGTTTCATTGGTCATCAGTACTTATTTATTATAAAAGACATCAGTAGTTTGAACTACATCAGTACTTTCTAACAAATGAAGTACTTCAGTACTTTTAAGTAATTTAAGCTTCAGTAGTTATAAAACTACTGAAGATAAGATGACTTATCAGCACTTATTTTGACAAAAGTATACTAATGCTCATCAGTATTTATTGACTGAGAGCATCAGTAGTTGTCAAATTATTCTAGTTGCAACATACCAAGTCTGAGTACAAGATTATGAAAAGTTGCACTATCCAAAGGCTTAGTAAATATATCTGCAAGCTCATCAGCGCTAGGCACAAACTTTGGATCAGTCAGACCTTTTTCATAGCAATCCCTAATGAAATGATGTCTGATCTCAATATGTTTGGTCCTAGAATGCTGGACAGGATTCTTAACAATACAAAGAGCTGAAGCACTATCCATTAATAATGGAGTCTTAGTCTCTGTAATGTCATAATCCAATAACTGATTTTGAAGCCAGAGTACCTGAGATGTACAGCTTGCAGCTGCAATATACTCTGCTTCAGCTGTGGATGTAGCAACTGATGTTTGTTTCTTACTCTGCCAAGAGACCAAACAGTTGCCTAGAAATTGGCATCCACCAGAAGTTGATTTTCTGGTTAACTTACACCCTGCATAGTCACTATCAGAAAAAGCAACCAATTTACAAGAGTGCCCAGTGGAATACCATAGTCCTAGAGATTTAGTTCCTTGCAAATATCTAAAGATCCTCTTGACTGCAATCATATGGGAATCCTTAGGAGCAGCCTGAAATCTAGCACAGACACAAGTTGCAAACATAATATCTGGTCTAGAAGCTGTTAGGTACATCAAGGAACCAATCATACATCTGTAAAGAGTTTCATCAACTGCTTTACCTTTTTGATCAGCATCCAGTTGTGTGGTGCTGCACATGGGAGTAGAACAGGGTTTACAGTTTTGTAAATCAAACTTGGTTAACAAATCTTTTGTGTATTTTGACTGATGAATGAAAGTTCCATCAGTCAGTTGTTTGATTTGCAAACTCAGAAAGAACTGTAATTCTCCCATTGCACTCATTTCAAACTTTTGTTGCATCAATTTAGTAAATGCATCACACAACTGTGGATCAGATGATGCAAAAATAATGTCATCAACATAAATTTGAACAAGGAGCTTATGCATGCCAGCTTTCTTTATGAACAAAGTTTTATCTATGGAGCCTCTAGTGAAATTATTTTGAAGAAGAAAGTTAGATAATGTTTCATACCAGGCTCTGGGTGCTTGTTTCAACCCATAAAGAGCCTTATCAAGCTTATACACCCAATCAGGGTGTTTATGATCTTCAAAACCTGGTGGTTGACACACATAAACTTCTTTTATTTTACCATATAAAAATGCAATTTTGACATCCATTTGAAAAACTTTAAGGTTATGAAAAGCAGCATAAGCTAAAAACAATCGAATTGCCTCCAGTCTGGCTACAGGGCAAAGGTTTCATCATAATCAATACCTTCTTCTTGTGAAAACCCCTGTACAACCAGTCTGGCCTTGTTCTTGACAATTTGGCCTTTTTCATCAGTTTTATTTCTAAACACCCATTTAGTGCCTATTGCACACTTACCTTGGGGTAGAGGAACCAGTTCCCACACTTGCTGTTTTTGAAATTGAAGAAGCTCAAGCTGCATGGCTTCAACCCATCCATTGTCCCTTAAGGCCACATGATAATTCTTTGGCTCTTGCTGACTGATGAAGAGAGCATAGAGACAGAAATTGGACAATTGATTTCTTGTTGAAACACCAGCATTAATGTCACCAATGATCTGGGACATGGGATGATTCTTCAATTCTTGATATGCAATAATATCTGTGCAAGTGTTTGTAGAAGATTCAGCAGCAACAGATGTTGATTCAGACTCTTGAAACCTAGACTGAGATGGCAGTTCAAATGAAGTAGAGGATTCAGAGATTTCATCAGCATTTGTTGTGGATGGAGCTGCTGAGGCTACAGGAACATCAAGTGTAGTAGAAACAGGCAGATGATCACTACAACTTGCATTTGTATCTTCAGATGGAGAGGATGGAACTTCAGAAACAACAACAGGTGGAGGCTGATATGGAACATATTGCAGTATGTCCAAGTCAAACATCTCAACAGGGTTTTGAGGAATCTTGTCTTTTGGAGATTCATTAAACTTGACATGC
Source organism: Flaveria ramosissima (assembly GCA_025215565.1). Lineage (NCBI taxonomy): Eukaryota > Viridiplantae > Streptophyta > Magnoliopsida > Asterales > Asteraceae > Flaveria > Flaveria ramosissima. The sequence goes on along the minus strand of CM046033.1, from coordinate 40,249,834 downwards.
AAAGTCTCTTCAACAATCTTTGTTCTGCAATTGAAAAGTCTGTATGCCTTGCAAGTAGATGAATACCCAACAAAATACCCTGCATCCACCTTAGATTCAAACTTCTGAAGTATATTCTTTGTGTTAAGAATATAACATGGACACCCAAATGCTCTAAAGAATGAAATCAAAGGAGCCAAATGATGTAAGAGCTCATAAGGAGTCTTCATCAACCTCTGATTCACTAATACTCTATTCTGAACATAGCAAGCTGTGTTGACAGCTTCAGCCCAAAAGGTTAGTGGCAAACCAGAGTCAGCTAACATTGTCCTTGCGGCTTCAATCAGGGTCCTGTTCTTTCTCTTCACCACTCATTTTGCTCTGGAGTTCTTTGAATACTATATTGTCTTTTGATTCCCTTAGACAAATAGAATTCATCAAGAGTGTGATTCCTAAACTCTGTCCCATTATCACTTCTCACACACTTAACTGGAAGTGAATGCTGCTTTTCCACATGTAACACAAAATAGATGATACTTTGAGCAGCCTCATCCTTGGAATGCAAGAAGAAAGTCCATACATATCTGGAATAATCATCCACAATTACCAGACAATACTTTTTCTTTGCCATGCTCATTACTCTCACAGGACCAAAGAGATCCATATGCAGTAATTGCAAGCAGGCAGTGGACTTAGGTTCTTCTATAGGAGGGAATGAAGCTTTGTGTTGCTTTCCTTTTAAGCAAGCTGGACAGTTATCATCACACTTGAACTCCTTCAATGGTAAACCTCTCACTAAACCATGATAATGAGCTGATTCATGTTCTTGAGATTCACATGACCAAGCCTTCTATGCCATAATTCAGATTCTTGAGGAGAGGCTTTGGAGAACAGACATGGATGGCCTTTTAGATCAATTTTCTTTGATAGATCTAAAGCATATATTCTTCCAATCCTGTTGGCCTTCAGGAGATTATAATCATCCAATATCTTGTCAATTTTGTGCAAAACTTTGGAAGACAGAATCCTACAGTTTTGACTTGTGAAAAGTGCAACATGCCCTTTATCACACATTTGACTGACACTCAAAAGATTGTATTTGAGGTTCTCCACATGGTTAACATCATCAAATCTTATCTCTCCATTTGAGACAAAACCTTTCCCAATGATGTAACCCTTGGCATCATTTCCAAAAGAAACAAATCCCTTCTTCCTTTGGGAATAGTCATGAAGAAGAGAGCTGCTTCCTGTCATATGCATGGATCCTCCACTGTCCACATACCAGATGCTTCTTTGGCATGTTGAAGAACCCTGCATTTATCACAAACATTAGTTAGCCTTTGAGACCCAAACCTTTTTGGTTTTGGGTTGTTTTCATCAACAGATGTTAAACTAACAGGTTGTGCATGATTAATAGCTTTTGAAGATGTAGATGGTGCTTAAAAGGATTCCTTGAATTTTGGCTTAGGTGTCCTTTTCAGTGGTTTAATCATAGAAACATCTAATCTAATTGGTTAACTCTCCCCAATAGATGTTGAACCATCATCACAAGTTGTGTCTGATTGGTTGACAGAGTTTTCAACTCAGTTGACACATCAGCACTTGTAGATGATTTGTTCTTGTGATTCACTACATCCTTCTTTTGAAAAGACACAGACTTAGTCTGAGTTTTTAATATTCCCTGAGGAATATTTGCAGCTGTTGTTTGAAAAACCCCTTCCTCCTTAGTGACTTTTTGAGAAAGCTTTAGGTTTATCAGAATGAGATGACTGTGCTACAAACTTGGTTTGAAATTCATTTTTCATTTTATGTATTTCCTTCTTAATGATTTTCTCTTTATTGAATTTTAAACCCTTGTTATACTAGCATTCATCAGTCAGATGATTGAACAAACCACATATTTCACATGGCTTTCTTTTCATCTTTTCTTGATCAACTGCTGAAGTTGATGAAACTACTGAAGATTTGTTCTTCAGTACTTTCTTCCTTTCAGTACTTTTGGGAAGTACTGAAGGATTTTCAACAACTGAAGATTTCTTCTTTAGTGGTTTTCTATCAGTACTTTTTAGAATCCTGATAGATTCTTCAGCAGTTGTCAAGGAATGCTTGATTTCCTCTGATTTGAAGTGCTCTTCAGGTGTTGTGTTTTGCCCTTCAGTACTTTGAGTACCTTGTGGAACAACACCTGAATTTCTCAGCCTCTTCTTGATCAAGTGTTTCGAAGCAGTGGGATCATCAGTTATTTGATTAACTGAGATACTCACACTATTTTCATCCTCAGATTTTGAATTATCATTTAAGGATGAAACACCTGATGATGTGGTTTGGGAATGACACTCAACCTCAGATTGTACTTCTAACTTGGGAGTAAAATCTGTGGGAGGTATGGTATGATTATACCCAATCCCAAACTTCACATTGGAAGCAGTTTGCTTACTGAGAAGCATTTCAAATCCCTTGCATGATGTTACCCACCGTTCACAATCAACTTGGGTAGCTGCAAGTGTTTCTTTGAGATTCTTGTGATTTTCTAGAATGACCTCTACTTTGCTTTTTCATCAGTAATTTGACACTTAAGTTTATAAATCTCCTCATCCTTCTCTTTTAAAACAGACTCAAACTCAGCTTTTCTTTTGGAAATTGCTTTTTCTAGGTCAAGGTTTTGATTAATTAAAGCTACATTTGCTTCCCTAATAGAAACAAAAGCAGCTATGCATGATTCAGAACATAACTTGGCCTTAGCCTCAGAAGATACCTGTGGTACCTGTGATGATGAAGGAGTTTCATCAGTAGATTCCAGGGCCATTAAAGCAAGGTTTCCAAAAGGGTTTTCACCACCATGTTGACCAGCACCAGCAAATTGCTCAGAATAACCAGAGACATCATCTGGTAGGCTGCTCCAGTCAACAACCTCAGGGGTGAAAAAGCTCTGATGAGATTGAGGTTGAGATTGCTGATTTGTTTGAGATGGCTGAGGATCAGGTAGAGCATGTGGTTGTTGAGCCATGGGTACAGAAACTTGACCAGACTGAGGCATGTAAAAACATGGATAAGGATATGGCATGGGGCTTTGAGGGACAAAGTATGCAGGAGATGATTGATGTGGTGAATGATGATCAGAACTGGTAGAATGTTGCCCTTTGGATTGTGAATTATTGCTTGGAAAAGTCACAAAGGGTGCAGATGAGTTAGATCCAGATGATCTACACTCTCTAGCAAAATGTCCAAGTCTGTGGCACTTGTGACATCTCAACTTACTCTTGTCAAAACCAACCTTGGTTTTGCCAGAGAGACCAGGAAATTTCCTACCTGTTCTTTTATAAAACTTTTGAGATCTGATATTAATCAATGCCATTTGGCTCAGAATATCCATCTCTTCCAGATCATCATCAGCAATTCCTTTCAAATCATCCATCATAAAACACAAATTATCAACATTAAAACCTGAGTTTCCCTCAACTCCAACAAAAGCATGATTTCCACTGTTTGAAGAGAAATCAATATGCTCATCATATGAACTTTCAGATGAAGCATATTCAGACTCATGACCAACCAGAGCAGTGTTACCTGGTACAAAGTCATCAGTGAGCTTTCCAGATGAAGATAGTTTCCTTTTCTGTTCTATCTCTCTCTCAAATGTTAAGAGTTTCCCATGAAGTTGGGTGAGAGATAGAGTATCCAGATTTGCACTAGAGCGTAGGACAATGGTGTAAGTGTCCCATCTCTCAGGCAGGGATCTGAGGAATCTGTTATTCATCTGGCTGTTTGTGTATTCATGTTGAACCATTTTAAGCTCAGAAATCAAACATGAAAACCGCTCAAACTGTTGAGTCAGTGTCTCACCCTTCCTATGAGAGAATGTCTCATATTGCTGGGCAAGAATTTCTCTGTTGTTTGCTAAGACCTCATGTTCCTCCAAATTATTCCTTCAGAGCAACCCAGAGATCATAAGCAGTTTCATGATGCATGAGCCCAGAATAGATTTCATTAGGCAGTGCCATGGCCAGAATTCCATGGGCTTTAGCATCAATCTCAAACAGTTTTAAATCCTCATCAGAATATTGTTCCTTCTTTTTAGGAACCATCTCATTGGTTTCAGGATTACTCACCATAGGCTTGTATGGTCCATGAACCACAGACTTCCAACAACCTGAACTGTTAACAGACAGGTGATGGAGCATTCGGCGTTACCATATGTTATACTCACTCCTAACAAGCATTGGAGGCTTAGTTGAGGAGCCAGTATTGTGAGGATCATTCATTGAAGTAGTTAGTTTCACTAATTCAATCGAATTCAATGAGATTAAAATCGGTCTAGTTTGAAAACTCAACAACACAATTAGAAAACACAATTAGAATCTCAATTAATTAACCGGAAGCAACAGAAAATCAATCTCTATAATCAATTCTTGCAAAAATGCTAATTCGATCAACCTTAGCTATCAAAAGAGCAGTTTCAATGATCAATTGTTAGATCGATCAATGATTAACCGGCTCTGATACCATTTGATAGGATCGGATCAATTAGATTTGAATTATACAGCAGAATATAACACAATAAGATCGAATTCAAGCAAGAAAGTAAGTCATGAATATGCAAATAATCAATCACAATTATAGAGAGAATATTTATGTTAAAGGAATGTTTTCATTCACGCGTAATGCTTCGATTAGAATACAGCTAGGTCAACATCCCTTATATAGAGGAATGTGACGTCTGCTGATGTCACTTGACAGTGACATCTAACAGAATTTACAAAACAACTGAAATAAGCAAACTACTGAAATGTTCTCAACAACTGATCACATCTCAGAGAATGCTAAGTACAAATACATAAAACTACTGACTTAAAACTATTGAAACAATAAACTACTGAAAGGTAAAATTACAAGTACTGAAAAGTAAAACCATCACAACTACTGAAGTTAACAACTTCAGCTGTTGTGACAACTGCTGATCACTCTGGTCTTCAGTCTTTGTCTTCAGTACTTCACCTTCAGACTTTGTCTTCAGTTCTTTACTTTCAGACTTTGTCTTCAGACCTTTGTAATCAGCTGATGTCTTCAGCTGTTGTGATCTTCTTCAGCAGTTGTAATGTCTGTGGGACTTAGAGGTTTTTCTGATCAGGCTCATTGGTTCTTTTGGTCCAACAACAATAATGTCGGTGAGCTTTCCATAGTTTGAAATACATAGATATATAAAAGATGGCAATTCATGTTATAAGTTAGAGAAAACTAGGGATGTAAGACAGAATGCACAATCAAACCTTGACAAAGTTTTACAAGTCTCAAACGTTTACAAGCATATACGATTAGCTAAGTGTACTTGGATCAACCAAGCAGGCTTGTCAGGCCCATAGATCTATGACGTCGCCAGGCTAGCAATAGTTAATGATTGTACATATATTCGACATTACATGGTAGCTACAAAGATCAACTAACCATAACATACAAGTGAATTGCCATAAGTTTACAAGCATCAAACGTGTTTACAAGTGCAATGTTTATATGGTAACATGTTTCACCCCAAAGTGTAAAAATGTAAAAAGGGGTATAGAAATACTCACTTGATCAAATGTATGTAAGTGACGATTAATAAGAATAATAAACAATGATTCCAACGAAGTTCTTCACAAGGTACCTAAGTGTGAATATATTTACAAAATTTAGATTAATGATTTAACATGATCTAGGGTTTCGATGGGAATTTGGGGGTTTTAATATTTAGATAACGTTAGTTAGCGAGATCTTATATATATTTTAGTCCAAGAACAAGGTCATGCATGGAATTTTAAAGGAAATAAATCCTTTATAATAATTTTGTGAATTTAACTTATAAAATATACAATTTCTATAGTAATCATGATTATTCCATAAATATAAAATGTTTAGTGTCCAAATAATAATTAGATGATTTAAAAGAATATGTTATATAAAGTCTATTTTTATATGATTTAAACTAGGCAAAAATATTTATTAATATTATTTTATAGGAAAATTGTTAAGGTATTTATAGTGATAAACTTATAGAAAATAATGGGATAGCTTTAAAAATAAACAAAGTTTACAAAACTATTTTTTATAATTTTCAGAAAATTTTATATATTTTTTAATGGCTGAAAAAGCCTAAAAAATATATTGGAGGTCGCCGGGTTCGAACCCGGGACCTCTAGTGTAGAATGCGAGTGGGGAACCAGTGAACCAAGGCCTTAGCCGCGGTTGAAATTGGTTTCCAAATCTTAAAAACAATGAACACAGAACCCCACCCAAATTCACATGAACCCTAGGTTCCTTTGATCCCAAATTGAAACATTAATCGATTCTAAGGGCATTGTTAACCATGGGGCTTTTGTTCCCCATGATTAAACGAGTGTATACATATAAACAATTACCCGTTTGATTAACAATTGAAGATGCACCCTTCGATGAATGAGTCGCGACCGAGAGATGAGAGGACGAAGGGTAAATGTCAATGATAACTCAATTAATCGCACAGAAAGCTTCCACGATAGTCGATGATTGAAAGCCCTCTATAAATTTCAGAATTTGAGGTCCGAATAATGGCCTTCGGTAGGTTGCAATTCGCGATGAAGGTGAGTGATCGAAGGTGGTGTTTGTGTGGGCTTCAGGTGAAATCGTAAGTTGCAAATGATTAAGATCTTTTAGATGATTGTGCAGGTTCGTTTAATTAGATTTTAATTATGGTTTAAAGCTCAATCGGTTATACGAATTAAGGCTTCGGTTTTTCGTTCATTTGAGGGGTATAACCGATGTTTAAACGAGTTTAAAGTGTTCAATTAAGTTCGAAACGTATACACAAAAGGATTTGAACCGGTTGGGATAGCAAAATCGGCTGATCTTGGTGGTTTTGGCCGTCACCGGAGCTCGCCGGAGCTCCGCCGGACTTATGGCCGGATTTACGGGGTTAAGGGAGGGAAATGGTTTGGGATTTTAACTTTTACACAATTAGTCCCTGTAGATTTCAATATTTATTATTTTATGCTTAAACTTTATTTTCAAAGTTTCTAAATTGACAATAAGGCCCCCTTGACTTCTTAAACCCAAGTTATAAACATCTTTTAACTTTAATAATTTTTATAAATTATTATTATTATTGTTATTATTATTTATTATTATTATTATTATTATTATTACTATTATTAGGGTTATTAATAACATAATTATTATTACTCTTATAATTAGTTATCATTATTGTTATTATCATTATTATTATTGTTATTATTAGTATTATTATTATTATCATTATTATCTTTGTTATTATTATTACAATTAGTATTATAGCTCAATTTAATAACTAGGTTATTAACTTTACATTAAAGTTTAAAGACCAACTAAGAATTGAACATAAATCACCCATAAGTTTCATATATGGCAATAATGCCCCTTACAAGAATTAACAAAACTAACTTATAAATAACCCTAAAAATACATGATGTTAAAACAAATTAACCCCTTTGAGTGTTAACTTATTTGCAGGCTGCGTAGTGTGACCCTTGCTTAGAAAGCTTGATTGAGAAGCTACTCACTGCATCCAGGTGAGTTCTAGATCCCCTATTTTAAAGGTTTAAAACTTGTTTGGGGCTGGAAATGCATACCAAATATACGTTTTAAAGGACTAAGATTTTAAGAGGTTTTAACAGGAAGATCGATTTTTCTATAACAAAATGTGCTATATAAATGTCTAAAAATAAAATTTCTTCGCGCTGACCTGGCAGCCCGGCCCCAGCCAGGGGTGTTGCCCCTTGGACCCCATTAGGGGCTACTGCCCCTAGGACCCCGCTGTCAGGGGTTGCCGCCCCCGAACCCCCGCTGTCCCGCAGAGGGTCGGTTATGTTCTATTTAAGGCTGCTTTATTTGACATTGATGACAACAAATCTCCGGGACCTGATGGTTATTCTTCTAAGTTTTTCAAGGCTTCTTGGGGAATTATTGGTGAAGATGTTTGTAAAGCTATCCAAGTGTTTTTTGAGAATGGTCATTTATTAAAGGAGCTGAATGCTACGGTTATTGCTTTAGTCCCTAAAAGCTTAACAACCAAGACTGTTGCTGAATTTAGGCCCATCTCTTGTTGTAATGTGCTTTATAAAATTATCAGCAAAGTCATTGTGAATAGGATGAAGGGGTCTTTGGATAAATTGGTGGATAAAAACCAAAGTGCCTTTATTCCTAAACGTCAGATCCCGGAGATATTGCATGATGCTTTCCCACGCCCATGTAGTTGACCATACTTTATTCCATTGTTCACCTTTATCAATTAAGTCATGGACATGTCATGACTACCTTATCTTAGATAATACTTTATCTAAGATACCTTAACTTTAGCATTGTAGTATCTGCTTTAGTCATAGGTTTTCAGCTGGTATCAAAGTATATCCGGTTGTAGGATCTAGTATATATAGTTTCTCATTGTAACTCATGTAACATGCTTGAAAGAGTCTTGTAATACTTTCAGTTGTGAAGTAATATATACAAGTACCTTGAAAATTATTTCCTTGTGTTCTTTGTTACTTAGTATATTATTATCAACTCTTAGAAGGGATTCCACAACATCTAAACTGAGTGTGATTCAAGTGATTTTGAGAGAAAAACAAAGTGTTATGTGACAAAAACCGATCCTGCATAACTCATTCAAATTTATCTCAGCAATGTTGTTAAACTCAGATTTAACAACATACTCATCGTAAAAAATAAAAACATCCCTGACATCATCGATGACTCAGTTGTCGATGTAGATATACCAGAGTTTTGAATGAGCCTGAAAATTGGAATACATATGTACAATATGTATAAGTATTTATTCTATTTAACTAGATGTTGAATTGTGAAGTATATATAATAGAATATTTTAAGATTTATTTATGTTAACATTCAAAGTTAATTTTAGGATGATATTTCGTCTATTAATTTTGGAAACTAAATTTTGAATTTCAAATAATATGTGTACAACATTTCTATTTTAATAAATATGATTCTCCATATAATTTGGGTGGAGATTTTGGTAGATACCGTACTTCCAAAGTTAAAGATTATAGCTTAATCCACTCACAAATAATCAGAGAAGCATTTTGAATAAGCAGTCCCAAACAACATGAAAAGAACTAGTATTGTTTCAAAACAGAATAAGCAATAAATTAGCAGTTAAAAAAACCAAGTGCATACCTAGCATGGAGTCGAGATGCTCTTCCAATAGATATCGTTCATGCAATGTCCCTGGAAACCATCTATTAATGCATTTCGCTGCTTGCTTTATTGGTATCAAATTCCCATATTTTCATGTATTTAGGCTCTATAGCAAGAGATGTATCAGTCTGCTTATGAAACAACCAAATTCAGATACTAATATTAAGCTATTACAAATGAAAAATATCATGGCATCATCCAGTAAGGTTATGAAGAAAACAGTACACCTCCTGTGATCTTAAAATCTATGAAACCAAAATATATCATGCCAAATTTCAATCCACTAATCAATCAGTATTTCAAATATCATCAATATTAAATTAAATCCTGTAAGGATTCCTATAAGTCTGATGCAGCCAAAAAATCCAAAGTCTCTCTGCATGCATGCACAAAAGAACAGAAGTAGAAATGCTTCGGAAGTTTTACACCATGCACTAGAAATGTTCTAAGTGTAAAATCTTCCGAAGCCAAGACCAACATCTTCCGAAGCCAAAAGTGAAGTCTTCCGAAGCTTCAAAGACAAAGTCTTCCGAAGCCAAAGAGTGAAGACAGATTTCTTCCGAAGACTTTTAAGGATATGCCTTTATCTGATGTACTTTACCATAAAGCTGGACCACCTTTTCGCTGCTACTCTGTAAAGTCACCAACTTACATGAGTTTGTGAAAAGGTCCATGCTTTTGGTAACTGTATATTGAGGTCTTGAGTATGTGCTTTCTACTTTATGTACCTTTATCCTTTTTGTAATATATTAGGATGTGAGCTATGACATGTCATAGTCACTAGTCAAAAGGCAGATCTGCCTTTTGACTCTACATTTGATTTTGTAGTTGTCTAGTCAATTGTATCCAGCTGGCCTTCAAAGTATGGCCAGCTGTAGGATGTAGTATAAAGTATCTCAAGTACTTGTAACTTTCAATAGTATGCTTTGTAACATTTGTAATAGAACTTGAGAAGCAATATACAACATTCTTGAAAACCAATTACTTGTGTTGTTTGCAATCTTGTTCTGTCTCATATTTACTTGTGTTCTTAGCATCTTTCATTAACAAGTTAACCAGTTCCCTATTTGATTTGTTAAGTGTTCTAAGCAACTCTCCTTATTGTGTTGTTGTGTTGTAAGTGCATACCCTTCACCGGTCCTGCAAATCCCAATTCATCTTCTCAAATATGGTCTGTTTCGATCGATTAGTTGTGCATCTCAAAAATAAAAATCAAACCTATTAGATGACATTATATTAAATAGATAAATAAGAATAAGAAATACAAGAGTTATATAGTTGAATAAATCAAAGACCAAACTTTGAAGAACTAATAAATCACAGAACACTTATATCGCATCAGATATACGATTTAGAGAATATGAAGAGTAATAGAAGATAACCTTAAGAACAATAGGCGTGAGATGACCAAAATCGGAGTCCGAATACACACAGAAGAGGTTGTGGACGACTCTAGGACCGAAATCGGCGACCAAATCTGGACAAAAGATGTTACGGTAGGTCGGAGTACTCTCAAAAGAGGATTTAGGGGTAGTACTGTTAAGTATATGTGAAACCGCAGTGGGTCGGAGTAGTTGCAGAAGAGGATTTCGGTGACAACACCGATGGATGGGTGGTGCAATGGTTGTGCTTGTCGTCACTTGCAAGGATGGGTGGTGCAATGGTTGTGCTTGTCGTCACCGGTCCTGCATTTGGTATCAGAGCATTTCAGGCTCTTGATATAAGATCTCACCATCTTAAGATCCCTCACACACACAAAATACTTAACAACTCAAATGGCAGCTATAACCAAAGCTGATATGGAAACTGGAACTATGACAAAGTCTCCACTGATCACTCCTGAAGACTTTGATACTTGGTGTCAAAGAATGGAAGGCTTCATCAAGTCTCAAGACTCCAGGATGTGGGACTCTATTCTTGAAGGACCTTACATACCAAGCATCACTCCTGCTATTGGTGGTGGTATGATTCCTAAGGTTGTGGCTGATTACTCTGAAGTAGATAGAAAGAGAATATAGATTGATCAGAAAGCCATGACAGCCTTCAAACTGCTCTTTCAAACTCCATCTACAGAGGCTTCAAGAAGTATAAAACTGCCAAGCAACTATGGGAAGCATTGAAGCTGATGTATGAGGGGTCTACTGAAGCAAAGGAGAACAAGAAGGATCTCCTGAAGCAGCAGTTTAAAAACTTCACCTTCAAAGTATGTGAAACCTTGACTCAACAATACTTCAGGTATGTTGAGATTGTGGATACTCTATTGGATGTTGGAGTAACTCTTGAGAACAGGGACATTGTAAGGAAGTTTATATCCTCTCTTCCTAGACAATGGACACATTATTGTGTTGTTATCAAGAGGACTGAGAACCTTAAGACTCTTACTCTTACAGAGTTGTATGGTATTCTTAGTGGCTACCAGATGGAGATGAACATGCAAAACTCATCTGGTAACTCTAGAAATCTACAGAGTTCAGCCCTCCATGTGGTTGAAAGGGAAAGCATTGAACCACAACATCATCTTATATGCTTCCTTGACAACTCACAAAAAGGTCCTTTCATCACCTTCCCAGAGACTCCAAGGGAAAGCTACACTCAAGGAAGTCCTTTCTAAGAGACAAGTTCTTCCCATGCCTTTGTCTCTGCTAATGAAACCTCAGGCAACTTTCTCTTCACTCTTGAAGATTTGGACTATATCCATCCAAATGATCTGGAGTACATGGAGATAGTCTAGCAGATGGCTCTTCTCACTCATAGAGCCAAGAAGTTCTACAAGAGGACAGGGAGAATGTTTCCAAGCAATGCAGTAGTGGAAAGTTTGGGCTGGACAAAAGCAAAGTAAAGTGTTACAACTGAAACCAGATGGGACACTTTGCAAGAGAGTGTAAGGCACCAAGGACAAATGGTGGCCAAGCACAAACCAGACCAAACTACACTAGAAAGCCCCCCAGAATGAGAAGCCAAAGCAGCTAGCTGCAGTTGCTGTTGAAGAAGGAGGCTTTGACTGAAGCTTTCAGGTAGAAGATGCATCTCCAAACCAAGCACTCATGGCAGACCACGATAAAGCCAAAGTATTGGAATATCTTTGTACTCCTGAATGCATTGCTAAAGTCAATAGATACAGGTCCAATAATTTAGAAATGAGATCTGATCTTAAGTCCTTAAATATCTTAAAAGCTGATTTTAAAAGAGCTGAAAATGATTATAAACTAAAGATAGAGGACTTAGAGAAAACCATTTCAACTCTTAAACATGAGCATACAAACTATAGGACTCAGATCAAAGATCTCATTACTAAATTAACTGAATGCCAGGCTGAGCTTGTGATCAGCAAAGCCAAGGCAGAAAAATGTGTTCTTGAATAAAAGACCTTCAAGAACATAATATCCTCATCCTTGCATGCAAAAGTTTGTTATCAAAATAAGCAGGGACTAGAATCTTGTGAGATAGCTCCACCACACACAATCTTGTCTGTAAGATCTCCTAGGTGTAGAACTTGTGAAGATGAGCTTCCCCTCATAGATCCTGTGACTGAAGAGGATGAAGAGGAGATGGTGGGGAATGGCTCTGAGAAGAGTGAAGAAGAGCATTCTAAGAAGGGTCACCATCCCTCTAAGGAGAGCAAAGCTGTTGGGATGACCAAGTCAAGAAGAAAGAACTTGATCAGGAAGGCCAAAAGAAAGTCCAAAAAGGCTCAAGAGATCAAGGCCACCTTCAATTCTGCACAGAAACAAGTCTTCATCTCTACAGGATTTGAAGTGGTAAAGGCTGAAGACACAAACTTGAACTCCATCAACAAGAGTTCTAGTTCATGTCCAAATCATCCCATCATTATGAAAAAGGCTGATCAGTTGTGCATCACTGCTGTACAACCTGAACCATCCAGCTCCAAAGATAGTTCTATCCCCACAAGAACTGCCATAACATCTGCAAAGGTGAAGATGGAGAAGGAAAGTGATCAAGTTCAGCCTTGTTCATAAAGGAAAACTCCTAGAAGGAAGAAAATGGACTGTGTTATGTGTGGGAGTACTTCTCATCTTGCTAAGGATTGTGTTTATAATCCAAAGAGTACTCTCCATATGACCAAGAAAGAAACTTCTAAGAGTTTGGAGAAGAAGAAGCAAGCTTCGGAAGGAAAATCTGTTTCCTTCAGAAGCTCCAAAATGAAGAAAAAGATAAGTGGAAACTTGCCTTCGGAAAAAAATTTGGTCTCGGAAGAAAGGAATACTTCCGAAGCACTGAAGCCTGCTGCAGTGAAAGCAAGATCTTCCGAAGGTCCAGTCATCAAAACTTCCAAAGTCAACAAAACTTTCGAAGTATTGAAGGTCAAGTCTAAGCTTCCAAAGGTGGTGTGGAAGTCAAAGAAAGACCAAGTGGCTGAAAGTTCTTCATCAACATCAGCAAATGATCCCTCTAGCATGACTATAGGATCAATTACTGTTGCATTGTCTTCAACTTCTTTGATGAGCCCAAGACCAATAAGGCTTGGGTTTCCAAATGTAACTAAACATCTTTTTTGTGTAGGAACAGCTCAAGACAAACAGAAATGTATGGATCATTGATAGTGGCTGTTCCAGACACATGACAGGCAATAGGTCACTACTCTAAAATTTTGAAATAATTGATGGAGGACCAGTTGCTTTTAGAGGAGATGCAAGAGGTTACATTACTGGAAGGGGCAAGGTCACAAATGGTAAGCTCAACATTGAGAAGGTAAACTTTGTCAAGGAGCTTGGGTACAATCTTCTGAGTGTATCCCAATTTTGTGATCAGAGTCATAACATGCTCTTCACTGAGCATGAGTGCATTGTTTTCAGGCCCGGGGTGGTCATTCCTCATGAGCACATCTTGCTCAAAGCCCCCAGGAAAGGAAACATGTACAAGATGGACTTGCAAAAAACATCTCCCTCAGGAGAAGTTTCATGCTTTCTGTCTAAAGCAAATAATGATGACTCTTTCCTCTGGCATAAAAGTATGTGTAATGTAGACTTTAAAAACATGAATAAATTAATAAAGAATGATTTGGCAACTGGAATACCAAAGCAAGAGTTTACAAGTGATGACCACTGTGTTGCATGCCTGAAAGGGAAGCAACACAAGGTATCTCACAAGCCAAAGGAAAGAAATTCCATCATTAATCCCCTACACTTATTACATATGGATCTCTTTGGCCCCACCAGTGTAATGAGTCTAGGAAGGACCTCTTATTGTTTGGTGATCACAGATGATTTTACAAGATTCACTTGGGTCTTCTTTCTTAGAACTAAGGATGAGACCCCTGAGATTCTGAAGAATTTCATCTTAAAGATTGAGAATCAATGTGATCACAAGGTCAAAACCATAAGATGTGATCAAGGAACTGAATTCAAGAATCAAATCCTTGATATATTTTGTGAAGAAAAAGGTATTACAAGACAATATAGTGCTCCTTGGACTCATCAGCAAAATGGTGTTGCTGAGAGGAGAAACAGGACACTAATTGAAGCTGCAAGAACTATGTTGTCTGACTCTAAACTGCCCATCATCTTCTAGGCAGAGGCAGTGAACACTGCTTGCTATGTGCAAAATATAGTTTTAGTAGTTAAGACACATGGTAAGACTCCTTATGAACTTTGGCACAAGAGAAAATCCTTCATTGGTTTTCTTAGGTCATTTGGATGTCCTTGCACCATCTTGAATACTAAAGATCAAATTGCCAAGTTTGCTGAGAAATCAGATGATGGACACTTTATTGGATACTCTTCTCAAGCTAAAGCTTATAGAGTATACAATCTCAGAACTAGAGAAGTTGAGGAGTCAGCCAATGTGACTTTCAATAAACACACTCCCAGTGTGAAAGGTTCTGGTCCGGATTGACTATTTGATCTTGATTTAGTTACCAATTGTTTTAACAAATCTTGTGAGAATGTTTCAGGGTCTACAGATATATTACCTACAGGTGATCTTGACCAAAGATTTGAGCTCAGAAGACCTTCAAGTTACACATCTTCAGCTCCAGTGGTAACTATTCCTGCAAATGAAGCTTCTACCAGCACATCAATGACAAATCCTGCTGATGCTTCTGGGGTGCCTTCAAATTCCAGCTTAGAGGCATAAAACTCAGAAGAAGGAGCTTCAAATGTTGGAGAAAATGGTGGTGGTGAAAGTGATTAGGAATTTCTTGATGCTGATAACCACTGCATTGAAGACAACATCAATGATGTCACACACTCATTGAATCAAGTCAATCTTGATAAATGTGCTGATGTGGAGGGTGAATCTTCTTTTCCAGATCAAAATTTTTCAAATTTAGATCTGTCTAAGCAACTTGCTGTGATCCCTCAACTAAGGATTCACAAGTCTCATCCTACCACAAACATCATTGGAGATGTTGATTCAGGGGTGAGAACAAGAGGACAAACCCATGAAGCAAATGTTTGTCTTCACTCTTGTTTCTTGTCCCAGATAGAGCCAAAGAAAATTGATGAGGCTCTAAAGGATAGAAGTTGGGTTGAAGCTATGCAAGAGGAGCTACTTCAATTCAAAAGGCAAAAGGTTTGGAACCTATGTCCTCTTCCTCAAGGGAAGACTACCATAGGAACCAAATGGGTTTTTAGGAACAAGAAGGATGATAGAGGACTTGTCATCAAGAACAAGGCAAGACTAGTTGTTTAAGGGTATACTCAAGAAGAAGGAATTGACTACATAGATGTTTTTGCTCCTATAGCAAGACTTGAAGCTGTTAGAATATTCCTAGCTTTTGCTGCATCCAAGAACTTCAAGGTCTACCAACTTGATGTCAAGTGTGCTTTTCTTTATGGGGTGATTGATGAAGAGGTGTATGTTAGACAACCACCTGGGTTTGCAGATCCTAATCATCCTGATTATGTCTGCAGGCTTGATAAAGCTCTTTATGGGCTACACCAAGCACCAAGGAAGTGGTATGAGACTCTATCTCAGTATCTCTGTCAACATGGCAACAAAAGGGGTACTATAGATGGAACTCTCTTCATCAAAGGAACAAGAAATGACATAATGGTAGTTCAAGTATATGTAGATGACATTATCTTTGGGTCAACTAATCCAAAGCTCTGCAAAGACTTTGAGAAGCTGATGAAGGACTAGTTTGAAATGAGTGCCATGGGGGAACTTAATTTCTTTCTAGGAATTCAAGTGAAGCAAGTTGACAATGACATCTTCATAAGTCAGTCAAAGTATGTACATGACATACTTAAAAGATTCAACATGACTGATTGTAAGGTTGCTAAGACACCCATAGCCAGAAATCACTCCCTTGGACCTGATCTTGAGGGGGTGTGTGTTGATGAGCATCTCTATAGGGCAATAATTGGGTCTCTTATGTACCTCACAGCTAGCAGGCCAGATATCATGATTGCTACATGCATTTGTGCAAGATATCAAGCCAACCCCAAGATGTCACACCTGGTCACTGTCAAAAGAATTTAAGATATATCAAAGGTGCTCCATCACTTGGCCTTTGGTATCCAAAGAATTTTGACTTTGATCTGTATGCTTATACAGATAGTGACTATGGTGGTTGCAACATGACTGCAAAGTCTACATCAGGGGATGTCAATTTCTTGGTGGAAGAGTAGTCTCTTGGCAATGCAAGAAACAATCACGTGTGTCTACATCAACTGCTGAGGCTGAATACATTGTTGCTGCAAGCTGCTGTGTTCAAGTGATTTGGATTCAAAATCAGATGCTGGACTATGGATTCAACTTTAAAGAGACTCCCATCCACATCGACAACAACAGTGCTATCTCCATCACAAAGAATCCTATGCTGCACTCAAGGACAAAGCATATTAATATCAGGTATCATTTGATTAGAGATAACTTTGAAAAGGGATTAATCAAACTAGTCAAAGTTAACACAAATGAACAATATGCTGATCTGTTTGCCAAAGCTTTTGATGAGCAGAGATTTAAATATCTTGTATCAGCTACTGGGATGATTAACTTTGAATAGCTTTTCTTAAAACTTAATCATATTTATTTCTAAAACCTGTGTGTACTAAGTTGTCTATTTTATCACCTTCAGAAGCCCTTATTTTCTTTGGATGAAAATCTTTTCAAAAGACTTTTCTTAGATTTTTGAAAATGTTGATCTCTTCGGAAGATTTAAAATTACATTCGGAAGAAATTTATGTCTTAGTAAATAAATAATTGCTTTAGTAATTTTACCTTCGGAAGAAATTTCTGAAATATCTTCCGAAACTTAAAATCAACTTAAGTACTCTGTATGTTTTCAAAAAACAAGTTTCTTCCGAAAGCAATTTACCTTCGGAAGTATTTATTCTTCTTAGAATAAAAATCTCTGAGTGTAAATTCTCTTCCGTAGCAAAATTCTCAAAAACCTTTGAAATATCTTTCGAAGCCAATTTGCCTTCGGAAGCTTTTTCTTCAGAACATCCGAAGCAGATAACCTTCGGAAGATTTCTCGACTTCCAAGAAAACTACTTTTTTGGGCAAAAGTAAACTACTTTTCAAAGGTGGGACGACATCCGGATTTCAAAGTTTATCCTCTTTCATTAACTTTGTCTCAAATTCTTTTCACATAAATGCCCAACGGTTCCCCCTCTTTCACTATCCTCCTTAATTACACTATTCCTTAAACCTGAATTCCCCCAAACTGCCTTTGTTATTCATCTTTCTTCATCCTTAAGCTTCTAAAATGGCCAACCTAAACCTCATAAACAACCCAGATTTCTCCATGCAACTTCACAGGCAACACAACCAAGTTGCTCTGTTAAGCTCTGAGAAAGATGAAAGTTTCTCAGAGATTTGCCGTTTCTTAGCTCTATCAAACTACTTCACCTCCCTAACCATTGATCCTACTCTTTATGAGGATCATCTTCTTGAATTTTGGAAGACCTGCCAAGAGGTCATTATGGATGGGGAGAAGGCACTATCTGCCACAATGCAAGGGAGGACAATCTTCATCACTCCAGCCATCAACAATACTCACTTACAGCTGGATGATGAAGAAGGTGAGTTGTCCTTCCCAAAAGAAGCTGTAAATCATTCCTTTGAGCAGATGGGCTATGAGGGAGATTTCTCTGTAAAGACCTTCAGGAAAGGGAAGGTCTCATCCCAGTGGAAATACCTGCTTCATGTGGTTATCCACAGCTTGTCAAACAAGCATGGTGGGTGGGACCAGATTCCTGAGGATCTCTCCTTCATAGTACATGGAATGGTTCAAGGGGTCAAGTTCAGGTACTCTTTGTTTGTTTATACAAATTTGCTTGCTAACTTGGACTCCTTGGAGTATTATATGTTTCCTAGATATGTTCAACACATTCTTAACTGTGAACTGGGCTCACAGTTGAGGGAAACAGATAATTTTCTTAAATTGGGACAGATGAAGCACGGCATCTTTAAAGTTATGAAGAAGCCAACTGTAGGCTTATCAGGGGTAGAAACAGCCCTTGTCCCAAAAATGTTAGAGCTCATTGCTTAAGGTGACAACCTAGCAACACAAGCTAGTGTTGAACCCACACCTTCTACCTCCCAACCACCAAAAAGGCCACAAGTCACCCTCACCTACCAAAGAAAATCCAAACAAACCCCTGCTCAAACTATTGAGTCTGTGCAGGCCCCCATAAACTCACCCATTCAGGAGGAAGTAGACACTAGAGCTCCCAGTTCCCCTGAAGAGCAAACCACTCCCATCTCTTCAACAATCAGGGATGAGGTTCCTCATGTTTACCCTGATGAGCTCATAAGCCAAACTGCCTTAAGCCCTCACTCTGAGTCTCAACACTCAAGTGAACAACCTTCAGGGGACAGTTACCATCCCTAGCCTTTAGACTTGAATCAACCCATTCCCAACCTCTCATTCTATACTGATGAAGACTTAGGTTTCAGTGGGTACCATGAGTCTCTCTACTCTTCCCCTACTCAAAGAGAGATGAGTACTCCTGAGTCTCCTTTGTCTAGCCCACATCTGTCACCCATCACTAAGGTGGATACTTCTGAACCTGTTCAGGATATCCATATGGAAGAGGCTCTCACTTCTGCAAGTGATTACATCATTAAGACGTCAACCATGTCAACTCAGCCCATTGACACCTCAACTGGGGATGTCAATGTGCAGAGGAAATCCAGCAGCCAAGAACCTGAAGCTGGTGGTGAGAGAGAGGACTTTGGTCCAATCATCTCATCCCTCAGTGATTCTTCTGATGAAGATGAGGGGAATCTGAGACTAAAGGTGCAAAAACTGTCAAAAACATGCTCCTATTTAGTCTCTAAGGTTAGTCACCTTGAATCTCAGGTGACTACCCTGCATAATAGGGTCAATGATCAGCAACTTGAGATATCTTATTGCAGGACCGATAAAGGGTATGCACTTACAACACAACAACACAATGAGGAGAGTTGCTTAGAACAAATATCAGACCAAATAGAGAACTGGTTAACTTGTTAATGAAAGATGCTAAGAACACAAGTAAAAGTGAGATAGAACAAGATTGCAAACAACACAAGTATTTGGTCTTCAAGAATGTTGTATATTGCTTCTTATGTTCTATTACAAGTTACAAAGCATCGATAGAAAGTTACAAGTACTTGAGATACTTTATACTACATTCTACAGCCGGCCATACTTTGAAGGCCAGCTGGATACAATTGACTAGACAACTACAAAATCAAATGTAGAGTCAAAAGGCATATCTGCCTTTTGACTTGTGACTATGACATGCCATAGCTCACATCCTACTATATTACAAAAAGGATAAAAGTACATAAAGTAGAAAGCATGGACTCAAGACCTCAATGTACAGTTACCAAAAGCATGGACCTTTCACCAACTCATGTAAGTTGGTGACTTTACAGAGTTGCAGCGGAAAGGTGGTCCAGCTTTATGGTAAGTACATCAGATAAAGGCATATCTTTAAAAGTCTTCGGAAGAAATCTGTCTTCACTCTTTGGCTTCGGAAGACTTTGTCTTTGAAGCTTCGGAAGACTTCACTTTTGGCTTCGGAAGATATTGGTCTTGGCTTCAAAAGATTTTACACTTAGAATATTTCTAGTGTATGGTGTAAAACTTCTGAAGCATTTCTACTTCAGTTCTTTAGTGCGTGCTTGCAGAGAGACTTTGGATGTTTTGGCTGCATCAGACTTATAAGAATCCTTACAAACTCCCCCTAGGCTGATGCTACCAAAACATTCAGATGTTTGTAGTCTTCAGCACAATGATGACCATACCTTTCTTCATTAGATGGTCAGGATCATTCAGACTCTCGTAATATCTTCTCATCTCAAAGAGATCATGCAGAGGTAAGTTGATTATGTCTTGCCATGTATAGACATTCACAACACCTTGATCTCTGATCACATGCCATCTCTCTGGATGAGTAGTGAAGGTCCAGGATAAGATGGGTGTCTCAGCTGCAAGAGGAGCCACTTGAATTGGAGTTGATTGGGTTGCCTCTTCATGCACTTCCTCAGGTTGATCTGACTCAGCCTGAGGTGTAGAGGTGGATGATTCAGGTTTCTTCTTCTTAGACTTTGGTTTAGAAGCCATCCTCTTCTTCCTCTTAGAAGACTTTAACTAAGAAGACTGGTCTGCAACACCTTGTTGATCATCCTTGTCTTTCTCAGTTGGGTGTTCCTCCCTCACAGGTTTTGAAGGAGAGGGAGTTTGACCCTACTGTGGATCAGAAGATGAAGCTTGCTGAGGCTCAGCAGGAGGTCCAGGTTGTATTGTCTTAGGTTGTTCAACCTTAACCTCCACTTCAGGTTGGATTTGACTTGGAGGACAGTATAAGTCAATCAGCTCTCCAGTCTTGATCTTCTGCTTGATTACCCTGATATGCTCATCCATTGTGGATAGAGACATAGGGCCAAGTCTCCTTCCGGAGAATCCATACAGCTTAAAGAAGCTCATCATCCTTTGTCTGTCAGCAGACTTTTTCATACTCTTTTGGATGATGGCTCTTGACTTTGCATCATCTTCCCTCATCTTTCTCTTTGTTGCCTTTTGTTCTTTGAGCACTTGAAGTTCAAGCTGTTTGAGATACTCAAACTCAATGTACTCAAAGGACAAGAGAAGAAGTGCAGATACCTGGTAGAGACCTGTGGCACTCAGGTAGTTGATCATGTTTTGCCTATCTGTTTCCTTGTCTACCTGAGGTTCTTGTGTAGCAGCCACATCCTCTTGCACAGGACTTTCCTGAACTGGGGAGAGAGTTGGAGCATGCTTGTATAATATTTTTTGTCTCTTCTCTTCTTTGAATTGGAGAAGTATTCTTGCATCCTCTTTTTCCTTCATCTCTCTTGACACTTCCATGTCATCCAGTTCATTTAATTGCTCTAAGGGGAGAGATATAATCTCATCTATGACATAGTTCTTGGTCTGCAGGTAAGTAGTCTTGACTGCCCTCAACTCATCTTCTTGAGTGTTTGGTCTGGGGGCAGCCCTGATTGCAGCTTGCATAAATCCTGAAGACCCAAAGGAACTTTCTCCCCTTAGCTTCATCTTCCTCTCTCTCTCCTCCTCCTCAATCTCCTCAGGAGTCAAGATCCTTTTCCCTTTGTCACCCACAGACCTTTGTGACTCAGGGTGGATAGAGGTTTGGCCTTCATTGCTTGGTGTAGCATCCAAGCTCTGGCCAGAGAGAGGTTGTGAGACACCTTCACCAGTAGGTGTTTCAATGAGGGAATGAATTTCTGAAGCAGTTGTTGGTGTGACAGGGCTCTCAGGCTCTATCACTGGGCCTTCAGCCAAGGTTTTCCCTTTGAAGCTAATCTCAGGGTCTGCCTCAGCATCTAGTTGACCAATGACATTACCTGATTGCCATTGTCTCCTTCTATGGCTGAACTCTTTAGTAATTCTATCTTGAATCCTAAGTGCTAACCTGTCAGCTTGTCTTGATTTGCTTGGGTTGACAAGTGGCATGTTTATCAGGTCAAGACCTTCATAGTAGTCCAAAGTCTGAAAATTGAACACTTCTTGCTGCCCTTGAACTCTGTGAAGAATGAGGACTCTTATATCACCATCATACCTCCACCCAATAATGTAGTTTGAAGTTTTTTGAGGTGGAGATGACACAACCCTTGGAATGCCTTCCTCAAAGAGACTCCTAATGACAGAGTCAATTATGTCCACATTAATGTGAACTTAAGGAAGTTGCTTAGTATGCACAGTTGCAAGTGAGGATGGTGAATCCTCAATGTCCATACTCTCTGAAGAACTCCCAGGTTCTATGACTGTAATGTCTTTCTCCCCATTTTTGGTAGCATCACCCTCTTGCATAGGTGAGCTAGAGGTTAGGTCAACCACATTCACAGGTTCTTGTGTTCTTGGTTGAGCTCTTCTTAAAGGTCTCCCAGCTAGTTTTTCCCTAAGATAAGATATCTCAAGTTGCTGATCATTGACCCTATTATGCAAGGTAGTCACCTGAGATTCAAGGTGACTAACCTTAGAGACTAAATAGGAGCATGTTTTTGATAGTTTTTGCACCTTTAGTCTTAGATTCCCCTCTTTTTCATTAGAAGAATCATTGGGGGATGAGATGATTGGACCAAAGTCCTCTCTCTCACCACCACCTTCAGGTTCTTGGCTGCTGGATTTCCTCTGCACATTGACATCCTCAGTTGAGGTGTCAATGGGCTAAGTTGCCATGGTTGAGGTCTTAATGATGTAATCACTTGCAGAAGTGAGAACCTCTTCCATATGGATATCCTGAACAGGTTAAGAAGTATCCACCTCACTTATGGGTGACTGATGTGGGCTAGACAAAGAAGACTCAGGAGTACTCATCTCTCTTTGAGTAGGGAAGGAGTAGAGAGACTCATGGTACCCACTGAAACCTAAGTCTTCATCATTATAGAATGAGAGGTTGGGAATGGGTTGATTTAAGTCTAATGGCTGGGGATGGTAACTTACCACTGAAGGTTGTTCACTTGAGTGTTGAGACTCAGAGTGAAGGCTTAAGGCAGTTGGGCTTGTGAGCTCATCAGGGTGAGCATGAGGTACCTCAGCCCTGATTATTGAAGAGATGGGAGTGGTTTGCTCCTCAGGGGAAGTGGGAGCTCTAGTGTCCACTTCCTCCTGTATGGGTGAGTATATGGGGGCCTGCACAGACTCAATAGCTTGAGCAGGGGTTCGTTTGGATTTTCTTTGGTAGGTGAGGGTGACTTGGGGCCTTTTTGGTGGTTGAGAGGTAGAAGGTGTGGGTTCAACACTAGCTTGTGTTTCTAGGTTGTCACCTTGAGCAATGAGCTCTAACATTTTTGGGACTAGGGCTGTTTCTACGCCTGAGAAGCCTACAGTTGGCTTCTTCAAATTTTAAAGATGCCAGGCTTCATCTGTCCCAATTTAAGAATATTATCTGTTTCCCTCAACTGTGAGCCCCGTTCACAGTTGAGAATGTGTTGAACATATCTAGGAAACATATAATACTCTAAGGAGTCCAAGTTAGCAAGCAAATTTGTATAGACAAATTGAGAGTACCTGCACTTAACTCCTTGAACCATTCCATGTACTGTGAAGGAGAGATCCTCAAGAATCTGGTCCCACCCTCCATGCTTGTTTGACAAGCTGTGGATAACCACATGAAGCAGGTATTTCCATTGGGATGAGACCTTCTCTTTTCTGAAGGTCTTTGCACAGAAATCTCCCTCATAGCCCATCTGCTCAAAGGAATGATTTACAGCTTCCTTTGGGAAGGACAACTCACCTTCTTCATCATCTTGCTGCAAATGGATGTTTATGATGTCCGGAGTGATGAAGATTGTCCTCCCTTGCACTGTGGCAGACAGTGCCTTCTCCCCATTCATAATGACCTCTTGGCAGATCTTCCAAAATTCAAGCAGATGATCCTCATAGAGAGAAGGATCAATGGTTAGGGAGGTAGAGTAATTTGATAGAGCTAAGAAATGGCAAATCTCTGAGAAACTTTCATCTTTCTCAGAGCTTAACAGAGCAACTTGGTTATGTTGCCTGTGAAGTTGCATGGAGAAATCTGGGTTGTTTCTGATCTTTAGGTTGGCCATTTTAGAAGCTTAAAGATGGAGAAAGATGAAGAACAAAAGGCGGTTTGGGAGAATTTAGGGTAAGGAAAGTGTAATTGAGGAAGATAGTGAAAGAAGGGGGAACCATTGGGCATTTATGTGAAAAGAATTTGAGACAAAGTTAATGAAAGAGGATAAACTTTGAAATCCGAATGTCGGTCCCACCTCTGAAAAGTAGTTTACTTTTGCCCAAAAAGTAGTTTTCTTGGAAGACGAGACATCTTCCGAAGGTTATTTGCTTCGGAAGTTCTGAAGAAAAAGCTTCCGAAGGCAAATTGGCTTCGGAAGAGATTTCAAAGGTTTTTGAAAATTTTGCTTCGGAAGAGAGTTTTATACTCAGAGATTTTTTTTATTCTAAGAAGAATAAATACTTCCGAAGGTAAATTGCATTCGGAAGAAACTTATTCATTGAAAACATACAAGGTACTTAAGTTGATTTTAAGCTTCGGAAGATATTTCAGAAATTTCTTCCGAAGGTAAAATTACTGAAGCAGTTATTTGTTTACTAAGACATAAACTACTTCCGAAGGTAATTTCAAAGTCTTCCGAAGAGATCACGATTTTCAAAAATCTAAGAAAAGTCTTTTGAAAAGATTTTTCTTCCAAAGAAAACAAAGGGCTTATGAAGATGATATAATAGACAACTTAGGACACACAGGTTTTAGAAATAAATATGATTAAGTTTTAAGAAAAGCTATTCAAAGTTAATCATCCCAATAGCTGATACAAGATATTTAAATCTCTGCTCATCAGAAGCTTTGGTGAACAGATCAACATATTGTTCATTTGTGTTAACTTTGACTAGTTTGATTAATCCCTTTTCAAAGTTATCTTTAATCAAATGATACCTGATATTAATGTGCTTTGTCCGTGAGTGCTGCACAGGATTCTCTGTGATGGAGATAGCACTATTCTTGTCTATGTGGATGGGAGTCTCTTTAAAGTTAAATCCATAGTCCAGCATCTAATTTTGAATCCAAAGCACTTGAGCACAACAACTTGCAGCAGTAATGTATTCAGCCTCAGCAGTTGATGCAGACACACAGGATTGTTTCTTGCATTGTCAAGAGACTACTCTTCCACCAAGAAATTAACACCCCCCTGATGTAGACTTTGCAGTCATGTTGCAACCACCATAGTCACTATATGTATAAGCATACAGATTAAAGTCAGAATTCTTTGGATACCAAAGGCCAAGTGGTGGAGCACCTTTGAGATATCTTAAAATACTTTTGATAGTGATCAGATGTGACATCTTGGGTTTGGCTTGATATCTTGCACAAATGCATGTAGCAAACATGATATCTGGCCTGCTAGCTGTGAGGTACATAAGAGACCCAATCATTGCCTATAAAGGTGTTCATCAACACACTCCCCCTCAAGATCAGGTCCAAGTGAGTGATTTCTGGCTATGGGTGTCTTAGCAACCTTACAATCAGTCATGTTAAACCTTTTAAGTATGTCCTGTACATACTTTGACTGACTTATGAAGATGCCATTATCAACTTGCTTCACTTGAATTCCTAGAAAGAAATTGAGTTCCCCCATGGCACTCATTTCAAACCTGTCCTTCATCAGCTTCTCAAAGTCTTTGCAGAGCTTTGGATTAATTGAACCAAAGATAATGTCATCTACATATACTTGAGCTAGCATTATATCATTTCCTGTTCCTTTGATGAAGAGAGTTCCATCTATAGTACCTCTTTTGTAGCCATGTTGACAGAGATACTGAGATAGAGTCTCATACCACTTTCTTGGTGCTTGGTGCAGCCCATACAAAGCTTTATCAAGCCTGTAGACATAATCAGGATGATTAGGATCTGCAAACCCAGGTGGTTGTCTGACATATCCTCTTCATCAATCACCCAATAAAGAAAAGCACACTTGACATCAAGTTGGTAGACCTTAAATTTCTTGGATGCAGCAAAAGCTAGGAATATTCTAACAGCTTCAAGTCTTGCCACAGGAGCAAAAACATCTGTATAGTCAATTCCTTCTTCTTGAGTATATCCTTGAACAACTAGTCTTGCCTTGTTTTTGATGACAAGTCCTCTATCATCCTTCTTGTTCCTAAAAACCCATTTGGTTCTTATGATAGTCTTCCCTTGAGGAAGAGGACATAGGTTCCAAACCTTTTGCCTTTTGAATTGAAGAAGCTCCTCTTGCATAGCTTCAACCAAAATTCCATCCTTAGAGCCTTATTAATTTTCTTTGACTCTATCTGGGACAAGAAACAAGAGTGAAGACAAACATTTGCTTCATGGGTTTGTCCTCTTGTTCTCACCCCTGAATCAACATCTCCAATGATGTTTGTGGTAGGATGAGACTTGTGGATCCTTAGCTGAGGGATCACATCAAGTTGCTTAGACAGATCTAGATTTGAAAATTTTTGATCTGGCAAAGAAGATTCACCCTCCACATCACCACACTTATCAAGATTGACTTGATCCAATGAGTGTGTGACATCATTGATGTTGTCTTCAATGCACTGGTTATCAGCATCAAGAAATTCTTATCACTTTCACCACCACCATTTTCTCCAACATTTGAAGCTCCTTCTTCTGAGTTTTGTGCCTCTAAGCTGGAATTTGAAGGCACCCCAGAAGTATCAGCAGGATTTGTCATTGATGTGCTGGTAGAAGGCTTCATTTGCAGGAATAGTTACCACTGGAGCTGAAGATGTGTAACCTGAGGGTCTTCTTAGCTCAAATCTTGGGTCAGGATCACCTGTTGGTAATATATCTGTAGATCCTGAAACATTCTCACAAGATTTGTTAAAACAGTTGGTAACTAAATCAAGATCAAATAGCCAATCCGGACCAGAACCTTTCACACTGGGAGTGTGCTCATTGAAAGTCACATTGGCTGACTCCTCAACTACTCTAGTTCTGAGATTGTATACTCTATAAGCCTTAGCTTGAGAAGAGTATCCAATAAAGTGTCCATCATCTGATTTCTCAGCAAACTTGGCAATTTGATCTTTAGTATTCAAGATGGTGCAAGGACATCCAAATGACCTAAGAAAACCAATGAAGGGTTTTCTCTTGTGTCAAAGTTCATAAGGAGTCTTACCATGTCTTAACTACTAAAACTCTGTTTTGCACATAGCAAGCAGTGTTCACTGCCTCTGTCCAGAAGATGATGGGCAGTTTAGAGTCAGACAACATAGTTCTTGCAGCTTCAATTAGTGTCATGTTTCTTCTCTCAGCAACACCATTTTGCTAAGGAGTCCTGGGAGCACTATATTGTCTTGTAACACCTTTTTCTTCACAAAATGTATCAAGGATTTGATTCTTGAATTCAGTTCCTTGATCACATCTTATGGTTTTGACCTTGTGATCACATTGATTCTCAATCTTTAAGATGAAATTCTTCAGAATCTCAGGGGTCTCATCCTTAGTTCTAAGAAAGAAGACCCAAGTGAATCTTGTAAAATCATCTGTGATCACCAAACAATAAGAGGTCCTTCCTAGACTCATTACACTGGTGGGGCCAAAGAGATCCATATGTAATAAGTGTAGGGGATTAATGATGGAATTTCTTTCCTTTGGCTTGTGAGATACCTTGTGTTGCTTCCCTTTCAGGCATGCAACACAGTGGTCATCACTTGTAAACTCTTGCTTTGGTATTCTAGTTACCAAATCATTCTTAATTAATTTATTCATGTTTTTAAAGTTTACATGGCACATTCTTTTATGCCAGAGGAAAGACTCATCATTATTTGTTTTAGACAGAAAGCATGAAACTTCTCCTGAGGGAATGTTTCTTGCAAGTCCATCTTGTACATGTTCCTTTTTCTGGGGGCTCTAAGCAAGATGTGCTCATGAGGAATGACCACCCCGAGCCTAAAAACAATGCATTCATGCTCAGTGAAAAGCATGTTATGACTCTGATCATAAAATTGGGATACACTTAGAAGATTGTACCCAAGCTCTTGACAAAGTTTACCTTCTCAATGCTGAGCTTACCATTTGTGACCTTGCCCCTTCCAGTATTGTAACCTCCTACATCTCCTCCAAAAGCAACTGGTCCTCCATTAATTCTTTCAAACTTTTGGAGTAGTGACCTATTGCCTGTCATGTGCCTGGAACATCCACTATCAATGATCCATACATTTCTGTTTGTCTTGAGTTGTCCCTGCACAAAAGAGATGATTAGTTACATTTGCAAACCCAAGCCTCATTGGTCTTGGGCTTATCAAAAGAAGTTGAAGACAATGCAACAGTAATTGATCGTATAGTCATGCTAGAGGGATCATTTGCTGATGTTGATGAAGAACTTTCAGTCGCTTGGTCTTTCTTTGACTTCCATACCACCTTTGGAAGCTTAGACTTGACCTTCAATGCTTCAGAAGTTTTGATGACTTCGGAAGTTTTGATGACTAGCCCTTCGGAAGATCTTGCTTTTACTACTTGAAATCCTGCAGAGATGAAGACTTGTTTCTGTGCAGAATTGAAGGTAGTCTTGATCTCTTGAGCCTTTTTGGACTTTCTTTTGGCTTTCCTGATCAAGTTCTTTCTTCTTGACTTGGTCATCCCAACAGCTTTACTCTCCTCAGAGGGATGGTGACCCTTCTTAGAATGCTCTTCTTCACTCTTCTTAGAGTCATTCTCCACCATCTCCTCTTCATCCTCTTCAGTCACAGGATCTATGAGGGGAAGCTCATCTTCACAAGTTCCACACCTAGGAGATCTTACAGACAAGATTTTGTGTGGAGGAGCTATCTCACAAGATCCTAGTCCCTGCTTATTTTGATAATAAACTTTTGTATGCAAGGATGAGGATATTATGTTCTTGAAGGTCTCTTCTTCAAGAACACATTTTTCTGCCTTGGCTTTGCTGATCACAAGCACAGCCTGGCATTCAGTTAATTTAGTAATGAGATCTTTGATCTAAGTCCTGTAGTTTGTATGCTCATGTTTAAGAGTTAAAATGATTTTCTCTAAGTCCTCTATCTTTAGTTTATAATCATTTTCAGCTCTTTTAAAATCAGCTTTTAAAATATTTAAGGACTCAAGGTCAGATCTCATTTCTAAATTATAGGACCTGTATCTATTAACTTTAGCAATATATTCAGGAGTACAAAGATGTTCTAATACCTTGGCTTCATCGTGGTCTGCCATGAGTGCTTGGTTTGGAGATGCATCTTATACTTGAAAGCTCCAGTTAAAGCCTCCTTCTTCAACAGCAACTGCAGCTTGCTGCTTTGGCTTCTCATTCTGGGGGGCTTTCTCAGTGTAGTTTGGTCTGGTTTGTGCTTGGCCACCATTTGTCCTTGGTGCCTTACACTCTCTTGCAAAGTGTCCCATCTGGTTACAGTTGTAACACTTTACTTTGCTTTTGTCTAGCCCAAACTTTTCACTGGCTGCATTGCTTGGAAACTTTCTCCATGTCCTCTTGTAGAACTTCTTGGCTCTGTGAGTGAGAAGAGCCATCTGCTGGACTATCTCCATGTACTCCAGATCATCTGGATGGATACAGTCCAAATCTTCAAAAGTGAAGAGAAAGTTGCCTGAAGTTTCATCAGCAAAGACAAAGGCATGAGAAGAACTTGTCTCTTGGAAAGGACTTCCTTGAGTGTAGTTTTCCCTTGGAGTCTCTGGGAAGGTGATGAAAGGGCCCTTTTGTGAGTTGTCAGGGAAGCATATAAGATGATGCTGTGGTTCAATGCTTTCTCTTTCAACCACATGGAGGGCTGAACTCAGTTGATTGCTGGAGTTACCAGATGAGTTTTGCATGTTCATCTCCATCTGGTAGCCACTAAGAATACCATACAACTCTATGAGAGTAAGAGTCTTAAGGTTCTCAGTCCTCTTGATAACAACACAATAATATGTCCATTGTCTAGGAAGAGAGGACATAAACTTCCTTACAATGTCCCTGTTCTCAAGAGTTACTCCAACATCCATTAGAGTATCCATAATCTCAACATACCTGAAGTATTGTTGAGTCATGGTTTCACCTGCTTTGAAGGTGAAGTTTTCAAACTGCCGCTTCAGGAGATCCTTCTTGTTCTCCTTTGCTTCAGTAGACCCCTCATACATTAGCTTCAGTGCCTCCCATAGTTGTTTGGCAGTTTTGCACTTCTTGAAGCCTCTGTAGATGGAGTTTGGAAGAGCAGTTTGAAGGTCTGTCATGGATTTTTGATCAATCTCTATTCTCTATCTACTTCAGAGTAATCAGCCACAGCCTTAGGAATCATACCACCACCAGTAGCAAAAGTGGTGCTTGGTATGTAAGGTCCTTTAACAACAGAGTCCCACATCCTGGAGTCTTGAGACTTGATGAAGCCTTCCATTCTTTGACACCAAGTATCAAAGTCTTCAGGAGTGATCAGTGAAGACTTTGTCATAGTTCCAGTTTCCATATCAGCTTTGGTTATAGCTGCCATTTGAGTTGTTAAGTATTTTGTGTGTGTGAGGGATCTTAAGATGGTGAGATCTTATATCAAGAGCCTGAAATGCTCTGATACCAAATGCAGGACCGATGAAGGGTATGCACTTACAACACAACAACACAATGAGGAGAGTTGCTTAGAACACTTAATAGATCAAATAGGGAACTGGTTAACTTGTTAATGAAAGATGCTAAGAACACAAGTAAAAGTGAATCAGAACAAGATTGCAAACAACACAAGTATTTGGTTTTCAAGAATGCTGTATATTGCTTCTCAAGTTCTATTACAAGTTACAAAGCATCGATAAAAAGTTTTAAGTACTTGAGATACTTTATACTACATCCTACAGCCGGCCATACTTTGAAGGCCAGCTGGATACAATTGACTAGACAACTACAAAATCAAATGTAGAGTCAAAAGGTGTATCTGCCTTTTGACTTGTGACTATGACATGCCATAGATCACATCCTAATATATTACAAAAAGGATAAAAGTACATAAAGTAGAAAGCATGGACTCAAGACCTCAATGTACAGTTACCAAAAGCATGGACCTTTCACCAACTCATGTAAGTTGGTGACTTTACAGAGTTGCAGCGGAAAGGTGGTCCAGCTTTATGGTAAAGTACATCAGATAAAGGCATATCTTTAAAAGTCTTCGGAAGAAATCTGTCTTCACTCTTTGGCTTCGGAAAAAAATGGTCTTGGCTTCGGAAGATTTTACACTTAGAATATTTCTAGTGCATGGTGTAAAACTTCCGAAGCATTTCTACTTCAGTTCTTTAGTGCATGCTTGCAGATAGACTTTGGATGTTTTGGCTGCATCAGACTTATAGGAATCCTTACACTTATCTCAGGGAAAAACTAGCTGGAGACCTCTAAGAGGAGCTCAACCAGGAACACAAGAACCTGTGAATGTGATTGACCTAACCTCTAGCTCACCTATGCAAGAGGGTGATGCTACCAAAAAGGGGGAGAAAGTCATTACAGTCACAGAATCTGGGAGCTCTTCAGGGAGTATGGACATTGAGGATTCACCATCCTCACTTGCAACTATGCATACTCAGCAACTTCCTCAACTTCACATTAATATGGACATTATAAACTCTGTCATTAGGAGTCTTTTTGAGGAAGGCATTCCAAGGGTTGTGTCATCTCCACCTCAAGGAACTTCAAACTACATTATTGGGTGGAGATATAATGCTGATAGAAGAGCCCTCATTCTTCACAGAGTTCAAGGACAGCAAGAAGTATTCAATTTTGGGACCTTGAACTACTATGAAGGTCTTGACCTGATCAACATGCCACTTGTCAACCCAAGTCGATCAAGACAAGCTGACAGGTTAGCACTCAGGATTCAAGACAGAATTACTAAAGAGTTCAGCCTTAAAAGGAGACAAAGGCAATCAGGTAATGTCATTGGTCAACTGGATGCTGAGGCAGACCCTGAGATTAGCTTCAAAGGGAAAACCTTGGCTGAAGGCCCAGTGATAGAGCCTGAGAGCCCTATCACACCAACAACTGCTTCAGAAATTTTGGGGCTCATTTTCCATTTCTTTTTCGCCAGGTTTCATTCTCTTTCTTTTTTGATTGGATGATCCCTCAGTGAAACACCTGCTGGTGAAGGTGTCTCACAACCTCTCTCTGGCCAGAGCTTGGATGTTACACCAAGCAATGAAAGCCAAAGCTCTCTCCACCCTAAGTCACAAAGGTTTGTGGGTGACAAAGGGAAAAGGATTCTAACTCCTGAGGAGATTGAGGAGGAGGAGAGAGAGAGGAAGAGGAAGCTAAGGGGAGAAAGTTCCTTTGGATCTTCAAGCTTTATGCAAGCAGCAAACAGGGCTGCCCCCAGACCAAACACTCAAGAAGATGAGTTGAGGGCAGTCAAGATTACTTACCTGCAGGCCAGGAACTATGACATAGATGAGATTATAGCTCTCCCCTTAGAGCAATTAAATGAACTGGCTAACATGGAAGTGTCAAGAGAGATGAAGGAAGCAGAGGATGCAAGGTTACTTATCCAATTCAAAGAGGAGAAGAGACAGAAAAGGTTATACAAGCATGCTCTAACTCTCTCCCCAGTTCAGGAAAGTCCTGTGCAAGAGGATGTGGCAGCTACACAAGAACCTCAGGTAGACAAGGAAATAGATAGGCAAAACATGATCAACTACCTGAGTATCACAGGTCTCTACCAGGCATCTGCATTTCTTCCCTTGTCCTTTGAGTACATTGAGTTTGAGTATCTCAAACAGCTTGAACTTCAAGTGCTCAAAGAACAAAAGGCAAAAGAAAAAGATGAGGGAAGATGCTGCAAAGTCAAGAGCCATCATCCAAAAAAGTATGAAGAAGTCTGCTGACAGACAAAGGTTGATGAGCTTCTTGAAGCTGTATGGATTATCCGGAAGGAGACTTGGCCCTATATCTCTATCCACAATGGATAAGCATATCAGGGTAATCAAGCAGAAGATCAAGAGTGGAAAGCTGATTGACTTATACTCTCCTCCAAGTCAAATCCCACCTGAAGTGAAGGTTAAGGTTGAACAACCTGAGATAACATAACCTAGACCTCCTGCTGAGCCTCAGCAAGCTTTATCTTCTGATTCACAGCAGGGTCAAACTCCCCCTCCTTCTGAACCTGTGAGGGAGGAACACCCAACTGAGAAAGACAAGGATGATCAACAAGGTGCTGCAGACCAATCTTTTCAGTTGAAGTCTTCTAAGAGGAAGAAGAGGATGGCTTCCAAACCAAAGTCAAAGAAGAAGAAGCCTGAATCATCCACCTCTACACCTCAGGCTGAGTCAGATCAACCTGAGGAAGTGCATGAAAAGGCAGCCCAATCAACTCCAATTCAAGTGGCTCCTCTTGCAGCTGAGAGACCCATCTTATCCTAGACCTTCACTACTAATCCAGAGAGATGGCATGTGATCAGAGATCAAGGTGTTGAGAATGTCTATACATGGAAAGACATAATCAACTTACCTCTGCATGATCTCTTTGAGATGAGAAGATATTATGAGAGTCTGAGTGATCCTGACCATCTGATGAAGAAGGGTATGGTCATCATCGTCCTGAAGACTACCAACATCTGAAGATCTTCTAAATGTTTTGGTAGCATCAGCCTAGGGGGAGTTTGTAAGGATTCCTATAAGTCTGATGTAGCCAAAACATCCAAAGTCTCTCTGCATGCATGCACTAAAGAACAGAAGTAGAGATGCTTCGAAAGTCTTACACCATGCACTAGAAATATTCTAAGTGTAAAATCTTCCGAAGCCAAGACCAACATCTTTCGAAGCCAAAAATGAAGTCTTCTGAAGCTTCAAAGACAAAGTCTTCCGAAGCCAAAGAGTGTAGACAGATTTTTCCGAAGACTTTTAAAGATATGCCTTTATCTGATGTACTTTACCAAAAAGCTGGACCACCTTTCCGCTGCTACTCTGTAAAGTCACCAACTTACATGAGTTGGTGAAAAGGTCCATGCTTTTGGTAACTGTACATTGAGGTCTTGAGTCTGTGCTTTCTACTTTATGTACTTTTATCTTTTTTGTAATATATTAGGATGTGAGCTATGGCATGTCATAGTCACTAGTCAAAAGGCAGATATGCCTTTTGACTCTACATTTGATTTTGTAGTTGTCTAGTCAATTGTATCCAGCTGGCCTTCAAAGTATGGCCGGCTGTAGGATGTAGTATAAAGTATCTCAAGTACTTGTAACTTTCAATAGTATGCTTTGTAACATTTGTAATAGAACTTGAGAAGCAATATACAGCATTCTTGAAAACCAATTACTTGTGTTGTTTGTAATCTTGTTCTGTCTCATATTTACTTGTGTTCTTAGCATCTTTCATTAACAAGTTAACCAGTTCCCTCTTTGATCTGTTAAGTGTTCTAAGCAACTGGACAAAAGAGGTTGCGGACGACTCTAGGACCGAAATCGGCGACCAAATCTGGACAAAAGATGTTACGGTAGGTCGGAGTACTTGCAAAAGAGGATTTAGGGGTAGTACTGTTAAGTATATGTGAAACCGCAGTGGGTCGGAGTAGTTGCAGAAGAGGATTTCGGTGACAACACCGGTGGATGGGTGGTGCAATGGTTGTGCTTGTCGTCACTTGCAAGGAGAGGGGGAGAAGATGAATTAGGGTTTGTAGCTTGTGTGTTGATTAGGTTATGTGAAACCCGAATAGAAAATCGGGTCAATAAGGATCCGCGTTTTTTTAACCAACTTGGTTGTAATGTAGAGAAACGGACACGTGACAATGGGTGCCTGGAATCATGCCAAATGGAACCACCTACCCTAAAATCATGACACATGGCTGAAACATTTTCTTTTATTATATATGGAGATATGTAAATAAAAAATTATATAAAACAAAAAGCTCGTTTAGGCTCGCGAGCCGGCTCAAGCTCGATGTATGAAGCTTGGGCTCGAGCTCGTTTAGTAAACGAGCCATGATGTGAGCTCGAGCTCGGGCTCGAGCTCGTTTAAGCTCGACTCGATTCGAGCTTTTTTCAAGCTGATCCCGACTGCGAGCCGGCTTGGCTCGTTTACATCCCTAGTTCCCACACCAATGTGGGACTAAATACCAGTCTTTAAAGTTCTCACCAACATAACACAACGCTTTGAGATCTCGACATCTCATTCAACATTCAATCCAATAATACCTTAGAAGTGAAGGCAGAGTCATATTTGTCTTGATAATTATAAGGAGGATTAGACTGAGCAAGTTGAATATTCGGCTTTTCATTGAAATAAGCATATATAGGGGTAGAGATTTTGGGTCGCAACAACTACAAGCCAGTGGTTTCATAAACATCCATCATCATGGTGTGGGTAAGATTGCAGTAAGAGAGTATGATCTTTTAATATTATCCTAGCACAAAATTAAAAACCTCATAGAACTTCCTCTTGATGATCCTATAAGAGATAGAAGAGGATATATGTATAAACTTCTCTTGATTAGAATGCTTGAGGAGTGAAACATAGTTTTGATAGTATCATCCTAAGGGAAATTTATTGAGATATGAAAGGGATGAAGCCACCTAAACTTCAAGTTACGTGCTTATCTTTTATGCTGAAATACATTATCAACATAGATCAAGCACTAAACTGTTGTGAATCAGCACTTATGCATATGCTGATGAATATCTGCTGATTCACTGTTGCATTAGACAAGAATGTCAGTGCCAAAGAGTAGTGGCGACAATATCACTTTACAACTGCTGATCTTCTGTTTATGTTGATTTCCTGTCTATGTTGTACATTCTTTTGTAATCAATAGTAATGCACATTCATGGAATGTTATAGTTTGTAGATCAATGGGCAAACCATGTCAGTGATCCTAAACCTAGAATAGATTATTAGGATTTGTTCTAGAGTTTAGTTTTCATAGTATAACTATCTCAAACTTGTATAGTTATGATGTTAGCTAGTTTTGCCCATATGTATCCTCCTGTTATTGCTTTTCTTTAATTAATAAAGATTATCAAGTAAATACTTTGAAAGAATTTTTTTGTCATTTTACATTCAAAGTGTTATCTGTGTGTTTGCTAGTAGACAATTAACAAAGATTATGTTTGTAATCTGCCGATCATTAGAAAAGCATTGTTTAGTTC
The DNA here is from genome assembly GCA_025215565.1 of Flaveria ramosissima. NCBI lineage: Eukaryota > Viridiplantae > Streptophyta > Magnoliopsida > Asterales > Asteraceae > Flaveria > Flaveria ramosissima. The sequence continues at coordinate 40,213,630 of CM046033.1, read as the reverse complement.
AAACCTAATCCAACACTCTACTTCTTTCTTTGTCTTTCTATTATCCCCATTATCAAACACATATAAAATGTTGCAAGTAAGTCGTTGTTTCACAACAAAAATGTTAGTATTATTGTGTATAATTGAAGTACTTATACGTAACTCAATCATATCTTATTTATAAATATCATTTTAGAATTTAAATCTTTATTACAAACTATTTATTATTTTATTTATTGAACTCATGTAATACATGGTGTACTAATCTTGTACTTATAACAAATGATTATACGCGATGTCACATGTTATCATCAAGTTTCATCTTACACAAATATTCCTGCCTAAACTTCCTTTAACAAATTTTATATCAATCATGTTACCTTTCTTACATTGAAAATTTAATTGTTTAATCATCTCAATCACCACTAAAATTCCATGGATTTTAAATCTGCATCAATCATCTCAAACCTTATTTAACCACCTAAACCCTATATTAATAATCTCATAAATTGTCTGTTTTTTTTACATTATTGATTTGAATTAAAAACAATAAGGATTATATATTTTTGTTTACATTTTTAAATTATATTTTTTTATTTTCAATTCATATATCACGGGTTAGTAACCTAGTATTTCATAATATGCTTTCATATTGCTTTTTTATATTAGTAATATAATGATACTCATTAAAGCATTTGAGTGTACTGAAAATGATACAATTTCCATATGAACATCCCATGAAGCACGAGGGTCGTTTACTAGTTCAAACTGAAAACTACAATAGCTTTGCATATAATTTATCTTACTAACGAAAATTATCATTAACCTATTTCATATCCTATATACGCACAAATTACAATCTATACTAATTTGTTTCCCTTCTTGAAAAGGGTATGTATATGCTTAGGGTTGTGTTTTTGACGTCCCGGAAACAACCATTTATGTGTCATAATTTCCGATTTGATAAACTTCATTTTTATCGAGTACTTTAAAGGACAACACAAGTACCACGTCCCCTTTTTCGCCCACTCCTTGAGCACTTGCCTGCTTCCTTTCTTCTCCTTCTGTATTTTGGAACACAATTTTGTGTCATTAGTACATATTTGTTTCTATGATCTTGTTAATTAATTAATTAATTCCCTCATAGCAAACATAAACCTACTTCAATGTTGATATTTTATCGAAGTTTAACTTGGTGACTAACACTCAAGAGGTGTTATGTATTCATGATTTCAAAACCAGTGAATGACACTTGTTTTTTCAAGGTTAAAATAAACTTCAACTTGGTGTCTAGCACTGAAAGGATTTTCTTTTTCAAAACCGATTTAGAAGCCATGAAAGGACATTGATTTTTGTCTTTTCGGCGTCAAAATAACCTTTCAACTCGATGCTTATCGCTCAAACGATTAATGATTTCAAAACCGATTTTAAAACCATGAAAGGACATGTTATTTATTTGTCTTTTGGGGAGGCTCAAGATCTTCAAATTGATGCCTAGCACGCAAAGGATTCACGGTTTCAAAATTGATTTCAGAAAGAGTAATGTGTTTTAAATTTAGTGGTGTAATTTCTAGTGGTGTGAACTATTGTCATTTTATTGTTACAAGAGCTTATTTCGTGTGTCTTTTATTCCTAAGTTCATAAGAATAAATCCACGTGAATTTTTTATTCTTTTAAAGGGTGACATGTGTGTCTTTTATATCGTGTGTCTTTTAAAGAATCAGTAGCACTAGAAAAGAATCAGAGGTAATCTCACATGTCACTAAAACCTAATAGTATTATATATTTACCTGACTAAAAAAGTTTAACAAAATATTTTATATATATGAGATTTATACCCCTCCTTTAAAAGTTGCTTAAACTCTATAAAGGGTTTAAAACCTAATGAAAATAAGAAGGGTATAATCATCATATCAATTAATAAAATATTTACATATTATACAAGTTTAAAGGTATATCATGAAATCGTTCATTTGTTTATGTTTACGCGTATCGTGTTATATCATCCCATAAAGAAAGAATATCTCATTCTGTTCAAGAGACGGACATGACCGATCCCCTGCATAACAGAAGTCTGGAATCTCTTCGTGAAAACACGAAGGCGATAGCCAGTTTTACTTTGTACTCAAAAGCAATAGTCAAGAATATAAAGTCACCGGCGTTTTCTGCGCATCCTTTGAACGGTCGATAAATGGTATTCCAGCGGAAACAAAAGAAAACAATACTCCATAAGAAAAATGAGAATATAAGGTCCATAACATATACAACTTAGTCTATGGATCTCATGTTCACAAACATGAGTCAAAGTATAACACATAACACTCTGAATTGCCCCCTATATGACCATATTGTAATCATACCCTTCCATTTTTATTAAGAACTAAAGTGACATAAAACAAAGGATATGCAAAGCGAGTTATCTCAAACACAAAAGTACATAACGAAATTATCATGGATAACGCTCATGCAAAAAAGATGAACCTTATACAAGTTAATTAAGAGAAGATCATCAAATTTGTTCTAGGTTCATAGCAAAAACAGCAAGCAAGAAGAAACTACTGAAGCTACAAGCAAACAAGCAGTGGCAAATATAACTGCAGACCAGATAAGCAGGATAATATGAAAAACGACAGAAAGAAACATTCAAGACATGTAAAGAATCCTACCCAGAAGCAAAATGACAATCTTGTTATAATAATATTCTACGTTATAGTTTCGAGTTGAAGATCCTCACTTGGCCATCATGATCTTGACAAATTCCTCATAGTTGATCTGCCCATCACCATCCACATCAGCCTCACGAATCATTTCATCAACTTCCTCATCGGTCAGCTTCTCGCCAAGATTTGTCATAACATGACGAAGCTCGGCTGCAGAAATGAAGCCATTTTGGTCCTTGTCGAAAACACGAAAAGCCTCCTTGAGCTCCTCCTCAGAGTCTGTGTCTTTCATCTTCCTGGCCATCAGATTAAGAAACTCAGGGAAATCAATAGTACCGTTTCCATCAGCATCAACCTCGTTGATCATGTCCTGGAGTTCAGCCTCTGTGGGGTTTTGTCCAAGAGACCTCATAACGGTTCCCAGCTCCTTGGTGGTGATGCAACCTGCAACAGCATACACACAACTTCTTCCATTACAAGGTTCACATCTTCACTGTTTCTCCTAAAAATAGAGGCTCAAAAGCTTCGGAACAAACCATCACAAGATGGTCTAGTCGTAAATAGATCTTCTAAGAGACCCATGTTAAAACTTTTTTAGGTAAACATCTTAGACGATCATTACCATTGGACAAAAAATTGGAATAATATTCAAAACCGGTTTTACTACAGATATTAAACTTATTCCAAGTAGAAATCTTTAATCTTGCAGGCCCGAATCACATGTTTTTGTTTACAATTAATACTAAACTTGTTTACAAGTTTAGTATTAATTAGAAATCTTCAAAGATTCTAATTGTTTACAAGAAACACTAGAATTGCAGTACCAACTTCATTTGATTAAAATTAATACTAAACTTGACCATCTTTGAAGATCAAACAGATCGGACATCAAGCAGATACACAAAAAGTTTAGCAAACAAGAGTCATCATTCTGTTTTTGTTTACTTTCTACAGTTTCATTTAACCTCATGAGTTCACTTATGAAGCTAACAACTAACCAACTATCACAGCGTCATTTCATCAAACACCTTACAGACAACACCAACCAAACCCATATGTGAAGATGAGATTAAAACCAATTGAAGTAAAACACAACACAAACCAACTTTGCAAGTACGATTCCAGTTTGATCCACCACTGGGTCGATATCAAAATGACCCCCAACTCACAAAACCTCATCACCATAGTATAAACAGAAAACAAATACAACTAAGTAGAAAGACTTTAAGTCAAACATCAGTTGCATAACAGAAAACCCAGATCCCAAAACACAAGATGATCACATCAAGATTCTAAACCAACAAAACATGAGCCGATTGTAAGCAAACAAGAGTTTGATTCGTGAAACAGATGTACAAAACAAGATGAGAAAAAAGAACTGACCATCTCCATCCTTATCGAACAAGCTGAAAGCTTCTTTAAACTCAGCGATCTGATCATCTGTGAGTTGATCAGCCATTGTTTGTGAATCTTGAATGAAAATCGAAAGAAGTAAACAGTGGATTTGTTTTTGGTGTTTGAAGATACTGAGTTTTGGGGGTGTTGAAGAAGTATATATGTAGAAGAAGATCAAAGTGTTATGACAGCATCTGGTGCTTCCCCCCTTACATATAGGCAGATTACCATTTTGCCCTTGGCTTTATTCTGCTTTTTTTTACTAATAGTACCTCCATGATTAATATGCTGTTCTATGGTACAAAACTACAGTAAGTGTTCTATCACACAATATGATGCGTTCTTTCACAAACAACCAATGCCAAAAGTGATATTATTTTCCTTTTTAGACCAGTAAATATATCATTCTTTTGTAAATGATCTTTTGGTCTAGTAGTTAAGAGAAAAGTGGGAGGTTTTGTTTTTTTTAAAGGTTCAAGATTTATACCTTGACATAAGTGAATAATACTAATTTGATGATACTAATAACTAACCAGCCGTTCAAATATATATATATATATATATATGTGTGTGTGTGTGTGTGTGTGTGTGTGTGTGTGTGTGTGTGTGTGTGTGTGTGTGTATCATACTTTTGAACTAATTTAAATAATACTAATCACCAACTTTGTTATGCATATTAAGTTGTACATTGTGTATAATTTGGTTGTACACATCTTTTTGGGCGGTTTTCTTTGCATCTTTTAGGTGGTTTTTTGTATTTTTTGGGTGTGTTTGTATTTTTAGGGCGGTTCGTTCGTTTTGGTATTTTTTTGGGCAGATTTGGTATTTTTATGGTCGGTTTTGGTATTTTTTTTGGCTGGGTGTTTTTTGTATTTTTGGTGTGGTTTAACGTTACTGAGACGATTTAAAGATTTTGGTGTTTGATTGTATGTTTTTCGACAAGCCATAATGATAATGAACACGCTAACGCTACATGTATGAAGAAAAACGACAAAATTCCCACCCCGTAGCGCGGGGGAAAAACTAGACTTTTTCGTTTCGGTTTTATTTTTTCTGTTTTTTATTGTTCTTAATATGAGCTTTTTCGATGTTGTGGACCTGACGATGGTGTGTTATTAGTGCTACTTGTTACGGTTTTACGCCCCCCGCCGCAACGCGAGGGAGACTAAACACTTTCATATAATAAATATTAAATCTTCTGTAGGTGATGCTTTTAGAGGTTTTGCTGACGTCATTGTTCATTAGGTCATCAACCCAATGATGGCAAAGTGATAACTTGGTTACTGGTTACTTTTCATATATTGAAAATATCAATTGTTTAAATTCTACAACATGTAGACATAGATTTTTTTTTTTAACGGACAAGTTATTGGTTATAAGTTATTAACACTAAATTAATAATAATTCGTCAATATTAATATTTAAACTTTAAACTTTCAATGTGTAGAAATAGATAACTAGTAGAAATATATTAAAGTTGTTGTAAAAAAGGTTTTATGTATTTTTATTTTTATTTTCAATTTATCTTTCTGAGCTTTGTCAAATCAAATTAAACCAAATTATTTTGCAACGTGTAAAGAATAAAATTAGACAACTTTAATGTGGAGCCAAGAGTATAAAAAGAAGGAGAAAATTGCATAAATGGTCCCCAATGTTTGACCATATTGCAAGTTTGGTCCTCAAATTTTAAAAATTGCAAATTTAATCCAAACATTTGGTAGATAGTTGCAAATTTAGTCCCCACCGTTAGTGTCAGTTAGTTATTAACGATGTGAGGACTAAACTTGTAATATGATCAAACCACAGGGACCATTTGTGCAACTTATATGTATAAGTAAAAGAATCAAAAATTAAAACTAAAAAAGCCAAAAAGATTAAAAAATCAAATAAAAATATTAAAAACATATAAAATTAAAAATAAATTAAATTTAAATAAAAGTGAAAAAATCACTTAATAAAAGTAAAAACACTTTATTAAATATTGTTAAAAAACGTTTGACACGACTTGATCATATATCCAATTTACATCAAAACTAATACATTTTTTATTTTTGTAATTTAAAAATCCAACTAAGTGATTTTTTGACTTTTTGTCATCTAAAATTATTTTTAGAGTTAATTATATAAATGGTCCCTGTGGTTTATATAAAATAACAGGTTTGGGTATTAAGCAAAAAAAGTAACAAGTGAGTATTCATTTTTAATTTTGTAACAAGTTTGATTATTAATACTAACAGACGTTAGATTTTCTGTTAAGTTTAAGGGCATTTTAGTCTTTTCACGTTATAGGGTTATATATGTAAATTAGAGGGACTAGTTGTGTAATTAAATTAAAGTAATATATCTATATATACACACGCATATATATATATATACACACATATATACATTGAATTATATCACCTGGACAACAATAATCGCCACCACCATCCCTAACCATCTCCACCGCCACCACCGTCCCTAACCATCACCACCGCCACCATCGTCCCTGACCATCACCACCCCCATCACACCAGGCTATGAACACTGGCCCTCACAACACCAGTACCCTCACACCACCGTCGTCGGCCATCACACCATCGTCGCTGGCCATCACACCTGCGTCGCCGGCCATCACACCACCGTCGCCGGCCATCACACCACCGTCGCCGGCCATCACACCACCGGTACCCTCAGTTGTCGTCGTCAGCCGTCACCACCGGCCATCACACCACGATCATTCATCTTCGGTATCCTTATTATCATCGCCATCAACCATCATCACCAAATCCCCTTTCCCTTTTCCCTTATAAAACCCTAATCGCGACCACCCACCATAAAGACATTGCCACCATCTCCACTATCTTTTATCTAACAAACCCAGGTCAAGCGAGGCTCGAAATCGAAGCTCCAACAGGACAAACCACCTCTAATTTCACCCCACCATCATTCAAATCTCGTTTTTAAGTGGTTTTTGGTGATTATTTTAAGGTTTTTGAATGGTCGGTGGTGATAGGAGTCATCGATGGTGTTCAGGCAACAGTGATTGTGGTGGCGACTGGTGGTCGTCGTTGGTGGGAGTCGCCGGTAGTAGTGGGGGTTAGCGATGGTGGTGGTGAGATGATTTTTAGGCGGCAGTGACGGTGGCGGCGGCTGGTGGTTGTCGTTGGTCGGTGGTGATGGGGTCGTCGGTGGTGGTGGGGGTCATTGGTGGTGATGGGGGTCGACGGTGGTGGTGGGTGTCGACGGTGATGGACTGATGGTGGTGAGATCTTCAGCAACTTATATATATGTATATGTATATATATATGTGTGTGTGTGTGTGTGTTTGTGTGTAAAGACAAACACACAAACAGTCCCTTAGATATGTAAATTACATAAATATTCCCTTTATGATAAAAAGACTAAAATGCCCTTAGATTTAACAGAAAAATTAACATCCGTTAGTGTTAATACTTTAACTCGTTACAAATAGAAAGTACGAACCCCAAACTTGTTACAAAAAACTCTTAGTACCCAAACTTGTTACTTTGAATAAACCACAGGGACCATTTATGTAATTAACTCTTATTTTTAATTTTATTTTTAATCTTTCTATTTGATTTTTTAATCTTTTATTGGATTTTTTAATATTATTTTATGATTTTGTTTAATTATAAATATAGGTTGCACAAAGGGTGCTTTTGGTTTAATCATATTGCAAGTTTAGTCCCCACATCGTTAAAAACTAACTGACATTAACGGTGGGGACTAAATTACAACTATATACCAAAACTTTGGACTAAATTTGTACTTTTTTAAACTTGAGGATCAAACTTGCAATATGGTTAAACGTTGGGGACCATTTATACAATTTTCTCTAAAAAGAAGGTAGGGAGTGTATGTTTACTGTAATCTAGTAAGTAAATAAATAAAATTTAATAATAGCTATATAGTGTTTTATTTACTTTTATACAAAGACAACATTTAATTTAGAATACCTAACATGGTTTCTTAAAGTTGGAATCATAATAAACAATAAGAAACAAGAATCAAAATCAAATGTATCATATACTCGAAAGCTTTTTATCATGATTTAGTATGACCATTCATATTTGGAAGACACGAGTTTGATTTCATAAACAATGTTTATATGTCTCTTATTATATTTAGAGATTTAACGAATTGTATATATTTAGTAAACTATTTGTAAGTTATTCAATAAGAAGCATGTTTATGTACAAGCTTCGTTAAGAAAAAGCCAGATGATTCAAAGGTGTATTGTTGTGCCTTTTTTGAATATGTTATGTGGGATATTGATGCGAAATTACTTTAGATACTAAAGCTTTGAAAGAGATGTGATGTGTATATGTAAATGATATTTGTCGCCTAAAAGATACATGGGCTTATTTTTTCTTGTCCATCTTGTGAGCACGAGAATGTAAAAAGACATATGCAACAATTATATAGAATCAACTATAAAAATAAAAACATAAATAAAGAACTAGTTATTGACCCGCATGTTGCGGAGGTCTTGAGCGTAAATGCAGCGTGTTGAGCTTTCTCGATTTGTCTGTTTCATGCAACATAGCACAATCATCAATTCTTATGAGATATCAAGATTTAGTAAGTACCTCTATTGTTGCAGGAAGATTGAGGCTTGTGATTGCATCACAAGTGAGACGTAGGTGCGTGCACATAGTCTACTTATCACATTAACATCGTTACAGGCATTAACTTATACATTAATTTTTAATAAAACATTAAGTTATATGGCTCGGAAATGGTAATTCGTTGTGGCTGCAAACCGCAAGTTTACCGCGCCATAACAATCAAAATAACATTTTTTCCATCGTCATCACATATTAGACCTTGGTGCCCACATATCACCAAGCAGATCGATCCAACATGAACAACAAACACCCGTGAACCCAATGGAGCTCATCTACTAAAGAATACAAACTGGGGTTTAAGTTCCAAAAGTGTCTCGGGAGCACGTTGCCTCACTATCATTGATAATGAAATCATCCAGCCAACAAAACAAATAGTGGCTTTAACTACAAGTAAAAAAAAGACATGAATCAAGGTACCAAGATCAAACGGGTTGGAATGTAAGTAAGCACCAACACACCCACGGCGTCGCCACAATCATATCATGTGGTAGCGATTATGTACAACTACAACCACCATCAGCTATTGAGACCATGGTGTTGCCACATCCAGAATCTTATAGATATAATATTATAAATTTAGTAGGTTTTAAGCTATAGTTAGGTATTATGCTACAAGAATGACGACATCGCCATTTCAGGTTCGTCCGACCCACATTGCCTATTGACTAATCTTATGATTCTTTAAAGGGCATGTTTTGTTGTTGGACGGTTAGCCCCAATATGGCAATAGCACGGGGGCTAGCTAACTTTATCCTAAAATCAGGACCACCTTTCCTTTGTCTAACTGGTCCTCAAACCAACTTGTCCTTCAGTTGACTTGAAAGGTGCTCTTACGGTACCCCCAAAATGTACCCAAACATCATACCAAGCAGGTTTCGGGAATCAAACTTCTGTTGATTCATCTATCTCAAATAGGGAAAACAAAATCAAGAAGGGTAAGTTAAGCACTAAGCGGATAAACTCGCTTTGGTGGCCCTATGTGAATCAAAAATCCGACGGACGGCTACCTAAATATCAATCTCTGGCGAAATCATCACATAGATTTATAGTCAGATGTCGTCATTGAAGGCAAACGACAATGCTCGGAGGTAGTTACGAGTTTTCAGGTGCTTCGAGTCTTTGGGAAGTACATAATGAACCACCGCCACATCACCGTCACCCACACTAAACCGATGGAGCAAGTGCTACAACGCCGAAGATGATGTACAACCACCACCACCATGCGCTTTGGTGTCAATGGAGCTGCCACAACCAGACGAACGCCATCAACAACATGAAAGAGAAAAGGGAGAACAAACCACCGACACATTGACAACGTCGGCAGGTCGGATTTGTAGAAAAGTTATGCAGACAAAAGAAGAAAAACTTTGGAATTCAAGGTAGGTGATAAGGTACCACCGAAGGTGTTGCCTTAAAAAGGCGTGATATGTTTTAGGAAACGTGGTAAACTTAATCTACAATACGTCAGACCATTTAAGATCGTTAAAAGGATTGGTCTAGTAGCCTATCAACTAGACTTACAAGATGAACTCAATGGAGTACATAATATATTCCACATCTCAAATTTAAAGAAATGCCTATCCGACGAATCACTTATCATTCCGTCGAAAGAGTTAGAGATTGCTGAGAATCTGTGGATTATTGAAGAACAGGTAGAGATCATGGATCGTAAGGTAAAAAAATATTAAGCATTGCAAATTTCCTATCGTGTGTGTCTTATAACTCAAAACGTGGACATGAGTTTACATGGGAGCGTCAGGTTCCAATGATGAAAAAGTATCCTCATCTATTTAAAAAACCACCATCAACCTCTTGAGGTATTTCTTAATTTCGAGGCGAAATTTCTTTCAACAAGAGGATAATGTCGCAACTCTCCTAAAAAAATTCTATATTTGTTTTCACACTGTTAACCCACCATGTCCAAATTTTCGGGGCGAAATTCTTTCAACGATGGAATGATGTGACACAAGGTATTTTCCGAGCTAACGTTATTAACTCTACATTTATTACTTTAATGACCTCTTGCAATTTATCTAAATAAATATTAACTTAGTATGTAATTAGAGATAATCATATAGATTTACTTAACTAGAAGGGCTAAATTGGTAATTAATAAAACTTGTTTTCATTTGAATAAACCACCCAAACCCCCCACGCGTCCCATCCTTGATAACCTATTGAAGAACCCTACCCCCCAACCGCAACCCATATTCACAGTGGTTCCCCCGCTTCACGGCAACCCTCTATTCAAGACACCGCATCTCCGGCGACTTCCCCATCAACAACAACAACCCCTCGGCAACCGACACCTCTCCGGCAGTTGTGAAAACCGATCAAATTATTTTCATTAGGCATGGTTTTTCTTTATTGTTCACTACAGGACCGGTGAAGGGTGGTCACTTACAACACAACAACACAAAGAGGAGATTAACCAAACTTAATCAAACAGTACACTGGATTAACCACAAGAATGATACTAAGAACACAAGTAATGAGTAAGAGACAGAACAAGAGAACACAAGAGATTGGGTTTCAAGGATGCAGTATATTACTTTCTCAATTTCTATTACAAGTGTTACAAAGCATAAAGAAAGATACAAGAACATGGAATACTTATACTACAACCTACAGCCGGCCGGCTATACTTTGAAAGCCAACTCGATACAATTGATTAGACACAAACAAAATCAATTGTAGAGTCAAAAGGCATATCTGCCTTTTGACTTGTGACTATGACATGCCATAGCTCATATCCTAATATACTACAAAAAGGATAAAAGTACATAAAGTAGAAAGCATGGACTCAAGACCTCAATGTACAGTTACCAAAAGCATGGACCTTTCACCATCTCATGTAAGTTGGTGACTTTACAGAGTTGTAGCGGAAAGGTAGTTCAGCTTTATGGTAAAGTACATCAGATAAAGACATCTCTAAAAGTCTTCAGAAGAAAAATCTGTCTTCACTATTTGGCTTCGGAAGACTTTGTCTTTGAAGCTTCGGAAGACTTCACTTTTGGCTTCAGAAGATATTGGTCTTCGCTTCGGAAGATTTTACACTTAGAATATTTCTAGTGCATGGTGTAAAACTTCCGAAGCATTTCTACTTCAGTTCTTTAGTGCATGCTTGCAGAGAGACTTTGGATGTTTTGGCTGCATCAGACTTATAGGAATACTTACAAACTCCCCCTAGGCTAATGCTACCAAAACATTTAGAAGATCTTCAGATGTTTGTAGTCTTCAACACAATGATGACCATACCCTTCTTCATTAGATGGTCAGGATCATTCAGACTCTCATAGTATGTTCTCATCTCAAAGATATCATGCAGAGGTAAGTTGATTATGTCTTGCCATGTATAGACATTCTTAACACCTTGATCTTTGATCACATGCCATTTCTGGATTAGTAGTGAAGGTCCAGGATAAGATGGGTGTCTTAGCTGCAAGAGGAGCCACTTGAATTGGAGTTTATTGGGCTGCCTCTTCATGCACTTCCTCAGGTGATTGACTCAGCCTGAGGTGTAGAGGTAGACGATTCAGACTTCTTCTTCTTAGACTTTGGTTTAGAAGCCATCCTCTTCTTCCTCTTAGAGGACTTTAACTGAGAAGACTGGTCTGTAGCACCTTGTTGATCATCCTTGTCTTTCTCAGTTGGGTGTTCCTCCCTTACAGGTTCAGAAGGAGAGGGAGTTTGACCCTGCTGTGGATCAGAAGATGAAGCTTGCTGAGGCTCAGCAAGAGGTCCGGGTTATGTTGTCTCAGGTTGTTCAACCTTAACCTCCACTTCAGGTGGGATTTGACTTGGAAAAGAGTATAAGACAATCAGTTCTCCACTCTTGATCTTCTACTTGATTACCCTGATATGCTCATCCATTGTGGATAGAGACATAGGGCCAAGTCTCCTTCCGGAGAATCCATACAGCTTCAAGAAGCTCATCATCCTTTGTCTGCCAGCAGACTTCTTCATACTCTTTTGGATAATGGCTCTTGACTTTGCAGCATCTTCCCTCATCTTTCTCTTTGTGGCTTTTTGTTCTTTGAGCACTTGAAGTTCAAGCTGTTTGAGATACTCAAACTCAATGTACTCAAAGGACAAGGGAAGAAGTGCAGATGCCTGGTAGAGACCTGTGGCACTCAGGTAGTTGATCATGTTTTTTCTGTGTGTTTCTTTGTCTACCTGAGGTTCTTGTGTAGATGCCATAGTCTCTTGCACAGGACTTTCTTGAACTGGGGAGAGAGTAGGAGCATGCTTGTATAGTCTTTTCTGTCTCTTCTTCTCTTTGAATTGGAGAAGTAACCTCGCATCCTCTTTTTCTTTCATCTCTCTTGACACTTCCATGTCAGCCAGTTCATTTAATTGCTCTAAGGGAGAGATATAATCTCATCTATGTCATAGTTCCTGGTCTGCAGGTAAGTAATCCTGACTGCCCTCAACTCATCATCTTGAGTGTTTGGTCTGGGGGCAGCCCTGATTGCAGCTTGCATAAAACCTGAAGACCCAAAGGAACATTCTCCCCTTAGCTTCCTCTTCCTCTCTCTCCTCCTCCTCAATCTCCTCAGGAGTCAAAATTCTTTCCCTTTGTCACCCACAGACCTTTGTGACTCAGGGTGGATAGAGGTTTGGCCTTCATTGCTTGGTATAACATCCAAGCTCTGGCCAGAGAGAGGTTGTGAGACACCTTCACCAGCAGGTGTTTCACTCAGGGAATGAATTTCTAAAGCAGTTGTTGATGTGACAGGGCTCTCAGGCTCTATCACTGGCAGCTAAGGTTTTCTCTTTGAAGTTAATCTCAGGGTCTGCCTCAGCATCCAGTTGACCAATGACATTACCTGATTGCCTTTGTCTTCTTCTTAGGCTGAACTCTTCAGTAATTCTGTCTTGAATTCTGAGTGCTAACCTGTCAGCTTGTCTTGATTTGCTTGGATTGACAAGTGGCATGTTGACCATATCAAGACCTTCATAGTAGTTCAAGGTCTGAAAATCAAATACTTCTTGTTGCCCTTGAACTCTGTGAAGAATAAAGGCTCTTCTATCAACATCATACCTCCACCCAATAATATAGTTTGAAGTTCCTTGAGGTGGGGATGACATAGCCCTTGGAATACCTTCCTCAAAGAGACTCCCGATGATAGAGTCTATAGAGTCCACATTAATGTGAACTTGAGGAAGTTGCTGAGTATGCACAATTGCAAGTGAGGATGGTGAGTCCTCAATGTCCATACTCTCTGAAGAACTCCCAGGTTCTGTGTCTGTAACGACTTTCTCCCCCTTTTTGGTAGCATCACCCTCTTGCATAGGTGAGCTAGAGGTTAGGTCAACCACATTCACAGGTTCTTGTGTTCCTGGTTGAGCTCTTGTTAAAGGTCTCCCAGCTAGTTTTTTCTTGAGATAAGATATCTCAAGTTGCTGATCATTGACCCTATTATGAAGGGTAGTCACCTGAGATTCAAGGTGACTAACCTTAGAGACTAAATAGGAGCATGTTTTTGACGGTTTTTGCACCTTTAGTCTCAGATCCCCTCTTCTTCATCAGAAGAATCATTGAGGGATGAGATGATTGGACCAAAGTGCGGTAGGGGTTTTAACATGTTTATCAAGCTTCATACAACATTATTTATATGAAAACGCAGCGGAATAATATTTTAAAACATATTAAGATCTTATTATAAAACCCATTTTATAATAACCCCAAGCCATGGATCTTTATACATAATGCATACAAATGAAAGAACACTAGATAGTCAAGAAGAACTACAACCTTTGTAGCTTCCTAAAATCGAAAATAAGAAGATGAGGATGATGAGATTTGAGGCTGAAACTTCAAGCAAGAAATCCTCAAGAGATGATACCCCAAGCACGTGCAAAACACCTCTCTATGCTAGGATCGAACACCAAGTTGTAGTCTCTCTTCCTTGTGAAGTTTTTCAGCCAAGAACCAACTTGAAGCTGAAAAATTGTCTTCTCTTGTTCAAAATCCGAATCTTGAAAGAGAGAGAGAGAGAGAGAGAGAGTTCTTGTGTGTGTAGGTTGAGTGTATGTGAAAAATGAATTGATGAGTAGCTTAATGCATGTGCTTGGAACAAGTAAAAGGCATTCCCAAGACACAAGGGGGCGGCCGAAATGGCACCCCTTGGTCTCTCTCCAATTCAAATTTTAATTTTTAAATTTCCATCCATACATTCACCTTTTTATAAATTAAACCAATTTAATTTTATAACACATACAACTAGTCTTTTGTTATTGTTTAACTAATTTAAACAATGCACAAGAAATCCCTCATGAACAAATTACATTATATATAATGATGTTCATCTACAAAAGTAATTATTTAGAAAATCCAATTTTCTAAATTGGTGTAACTTATTATTTGTTATGATCTTATCAACAAATAATTTATCTTTCGGTGTTTGTTAGGCTTGTTATTGGGTATGACCCGACTTGGATCATATCACACTAGCCACATCAATTTTATATGTATCTTGGGCAGATCAAATCTTTCAATCTCCCACTTGCACAAGATTCATAGAAGATTGATGCAAGCAGCAAATAACGCCTAGCAACGGTTTGCTACCCCTAATGTATATGATTAAGTGCCATTCAATAACATCATCCTTTTCAAGTACCTTACTTGAATATGTTTTTAGGTGAATTAATCATCTATCCTTTTGATACAGATGTCATGTTAAATCCAAGAGACACAGAATAGTCATTCTCTGATGATTTAACTTTAACAGGCCTTAGACATCTAACTCTCAACGAATAAGAGGAACAAATTCCATCTTGATTACATACGTCTCTCACAATCACCTCATGTCATACCTGAACTCAGCCTTATGTACTGCCTTTTCAGAACAGCAAAGGACTAAGTCAAAGTACAATACTTGGTGAATATCGAGACCCAATATGTATCTCAGGTCTGAGGATACAATGATATTCGCCTTTACTCAAAATTTCTTATGACTAATCAGAAGATTCCATGCAGAAATATTGAGTGCGGGTCAGTCCAATATCTATATCCCATAGATATCAATGAACCTTGGTAACAACCTCTTGCTCTATATTCATATCTTATGAACATCAACCAATCCAAGTTCATTATAGTCTTACATTCATAGTTGTTCCCACAAGTATGATCGACTACGGACGTTTAGAATAACTTATTATTCACGGATTTAAACATGCTAAAAGAAGAACAAATGAAAATAATAACCATAAATAAGTCAAATAACATAAGTTCCAATATCAAATACAAAATATGACATCAAACCCAGTCACTGGAATATCTAAGTCCCATGGCACAAACATGACCCTCATGCTTTGCCTTTTCAAGGAGCTTTGTGAGTGGATCCGCAACGTTTTTATCAGTGTGGACTTTGCGAATACATATCTTTCCTTTTTCAACTTCATCCCTTATGTAGTTGAATCTCCGTTCAATGTGCCGAGTCTTTTGATGAGCACGAGGTTCCTTGATTTGAGCAATCGCACCTTCGTTGTCACAAAAGATCTCTAGGGGATCCTGAATGGAAGGGACTACCCCTAGATCGGCTATGAATTTCTTCAGCCATGCAGCTTCCTGTGCTGCCATTGAAGCGGCGACGTATTCTGACTCTGTAGTGGACAACGCTACGACTTCTTGCTTTGAGCTTTTCCAAGAAATAGCTCCGCCATTTAGAATAAAGATGTACCCTGATTGAGATCGTGAATCATCTCGATCGGTTTGGAAACTCGCATCCGTGTAACCTTTTACAACGAGTTCCTCTTCACCAGACCCGTAGATCAAGAACATGTCCTTAGTCCTCCTTAGGTATTTCAGAATGTTCTTGACAGCCATCCAATGACTATCACCAGGATTTTGCTGGTATCTACTTGTCATGCTTAAAGCGCATGACACGTCCGGTCTAGTGCATATCATTGCATACATGATGGATCCTATAGCAGATGCATATGGGATTGCCTTCATTCTATTTTGCTCCTCCTTGGAGCTTGGACATTGAGTTGTACTCAATATTGTCCCTCTTTGAATAGGTACAGTACCTTTCTTAGAGTTTTCCATCTTGAACCTTTTCAAGATTTTGTCAATGTATGCACTTTGATTCAAACCAATTAGCCGTCTTGATCTATCCCTATAGATCTTTATTCCCAGAATATAGGCGGCTTCACCAAGATCCTTGATGGAAAAACAACTTCCAAGCCAGGTTTTTACACCTTCCATGGTTGGAATGTCATTTCCAAATAGTAGTATGTCATCAACATACAATACTAGGAAGGTTATTGTGCTCCCACTAGCCTTTTTATACACACAAGCCTCATCAGCGTTTTTGATGAAGCCAAATTTCTTTACTTCATCATCAAAACGGTGATTCCAACTTCTCGATGCTTGTTTCAATCCATAGATTGATTTTTTTAACTTGCATACTTTGTTAGGATGTTTTGGATCAACAAAACCTTCAGGCTGAACCATATAGACATCTTCCTCAAGATATCCATTTAGGAAAGCGGTTTTGACATCCATTTGCCAAATCTCATAATCATAATGAGCTGCTATGGCAAACAATATCCTTATAGACTTAAGCATTGCAACAGGTGAGAAGGTTTCATCATAATCAACCCCTTGAGTTTGAGTGAAACCCTTTGCTACAAGTCTAGCTTTGTAAGTATCCAAGTTTCCATGCATATCGGTTTTCTTCTTGAAAACCCACTTACTTCCAACTACTTTGGAATTAAGAGGTGGCTCAACAAGTTCCCAAACTTGATTGTCATACATGGATTGCATCTCAACGTTCATGGCCTCAAGCCATTTGTCACAATCCAAATTGGACACTGCATTATGATATGTGGTTGGTTCATCTGAATCCACCACATAGCATCCATCCATGAAAAATCCATATCTTTCAGGTGGATTACTAGTTCTACCACTTCTGCGAACGTTTTGTGTGTATTGATCAACCCCTTGATCATCCTCAACGTCCTCACGTTGAGTGCTAGTTTCAACCAAACGTGCATCGGGCTGTGTATCTTGATCCTCCTCAAGATCCACTGTTCTACTGCTAATTCCTTCCATAAGGAACTTAGTTTCTAAGAACTCACCCTTTCTGGCAACAAATACTTTTGTTCCAGTGGATCATAGAAATAATATCCCATAGAATCTCTAGGATATCCAACAAAGATACACTTGGTGGATCGGACATCTAATTTGTTTGGGGTGGGAGTCTTAACATAAGCCTCACAACCCAGACCCTTAAGTATGATAAGGATGGAACTCTTCCATGCCATATCTCAAAAGGTGTCTTTTCCACCTTTTTGGTTGGGGCCATATTCAGAATACGTGCCGCGGAGAGCAAAGCGAATCCCCAAAATGATAGAGGTAATGTGCTTCTAGCCATCATCGATCGAACCATATCCAATAAGGTTCGATTCCTCCTCTCAGACACACCATTATGTTGTGGTGTTCCAGGTGGAGTGAGTTGTGAGACAATCCCACAACTCCTAAGATGATCTTGAAAAACATCACTTAGGTATTCGCCACCTCTATCGGTGCGGAGAATTTTAATTGACCTGTTGAGTTGATTTTCTACTTCATTCTTGAAGATTTTGAACATTTCAAAAGCTTCATCTTTGTGCCTTAATAAGTACACATACCCATAGCGACTATAATCGTCGGTAAAGGTAATGAAGTATCTCTCACCATTCCTAGTCATTGGCTTAAAAGGACCACATACATCCGAATGTATGATACCTAATAAATCTTTTGCCCTTTCGTTAGTTCCACTAAAGGGTGCCTTAGTCATTTTACCTTGTAAACAAGATTCACATACATCAAATGAATCACATTCATTTGTTTTTAAAAGACCATTCTTTTGAAGTATTTGTATACGTTTCTTGTTTATATGACCAAGACGACAATGCCAAAGGTAGGTATCACTCAA
This sequence comes from Flaveria ramosissima, assembly GCA_025215565.1. Classification (NCBI taxonomy): domain Eukaryota; kingdom Viridiplantae; phylum Streptophyta; class Magnoliopsida; order Asterales; family Asteraceae; genus Flaveria; species Flaveria ramosissima. The sequence continues at coordinate 40,195,039 of CM046033.1, read as the reverse complement.
ATCCAATTTAAGTTTTTTGGTGGTTGCTTGGTATATTGAGCTATCATATGTTGCGTTTTCATGAACCAATTCATAAATACCATTACAAGGTATAGCTTTAAAATAAAATACATGATTTAAAGAAACATGAATATCATTGTCAACAAACTTGAAATCATAATCATATTGTCTTAAACGGGAAACAGAAATTATGTTCCTAGTCAAACTAGGAGCATATAATACATTACTTAAAATAACTTCCAAACCATTTGGAAGTTTCAAAATGTAGTCTCCTTGGGCTTCCACATGAACCTTTGCACCATTGCCCATGAAGAGACTTATTTCCCCTTTCTCATAATGCTCATTTCTTTTGAACCCCTGCAACAAATTGCAAATGTGAGTTCCACATCCGGTATCTAATACCCATGTGTTAGAAGAAATAACATTTAATTCTATATGTATCATGTATATTATACCTGAGGTTTGCCCCGCATCCCTCTTTTCTCTCAACTCTTTGAGATAGACTGGACAATTTCTCATCCAATGCCCTATCTCACCACATTTGAAGCATGGGTCATTTACAGCAACCTTTTGCTTCTTCTCCTTGGGCTTCGGAGGTTCCGCCCTAACAACCATCTTCCCCTTTCCTCCAACGTGCCCCTTTCCTTTGGCAACATTTGCCTTGGGAGGGGGTAGAGACCTCTTCCTTCTCCCACCTTCATTAATGGTGAGAACGGGTAAAACCCTTTTACCCATTCCCGCCTCAGCTGATTTGAGCATCGAATGAAGTTCATTTATGCTCTTGTCCCATCCGTTCATGTTGTAATTCATGACGAATGCCTCAAACTTTTTAGTTAGGCCATTAAGGATCAAATCCGTGGCCAACTCCTTTGAGACGGGACAGTTCAACCTTTGAAGGCGGTCGATGTGGCTTTTCATCTTAAGAACATAAGATGAAACTGATTGGGATTCCTCCATCCGACATGCATGAAGCGCTCGAACCGTTTCGAAGCGCTCCACTCTAGCTTGTTGCTGGAACGTTTCCCGCAGCTGAGTGATCATGTCATAGGCTCCATGGAGCTCATACTCCTTTTGGAGTTCGGGTGTCATACTTGCTAACATTAAGCAAGAGACTTGGATGGAGTCTTCCGTATATCTAACCCAATCATTATAGGCCTCCACATCCTCCTCGTTAGGTTCATCGGGGATGGGATCATCAAGAATGTAGGCCCGCTTTTCTTGCTTGAGAACAATTCTCAAGTTGCGGTACCAATCCATGAAGTTGTTAGGTGTTAGACGATCCCTTTGAAGGATCGCCCTAAGAGATTGGTTGTTTTGGTTTGGTACATCGTTATTAGCGTTGGTGTGATCGGCCATCTACAAGATTTTACAAAGTTCCATTTTAGTAATCGTTGATATAATTATACATTTCATTTATTAATACCCTTTACGTCTCATAGACTATTAATAAAAGAAAATATTTTTAGAATCCAACGTTATATTTAAATATTGGTTAGGTGACCTTTATCCCATTATTTAAATAAACAAGGTAGTCATAAATGACAATTGCAACCCATTGCAACTTCTAGTGGTATGGGATCATTTAAACATCTTATGTTTATAACGGCATGTTTACCCCATCAACACCTTTTATAAAATACATTTTAGGTGATCCATTCAATATATTTTATAAATCAAGTGTCCTACTTACACACACGTGTGAGTTTACCACATAAGTGGTTAGGTGACCTTTATCCCACAAACATGGCATTATCACCTCAAGTTACAAGTTCCCTCAAAGTGGTTAGGTGACCTTTATCCCACTAAGAGTTTGTAAGTAACCTAAGTGTTGTGTAAAAGGATGGTGTTTAACTTGTTTTTCAAAAGGGATTTATAATTTCACAATTCATGTTTTAGAAAAATCCATGTACCATATGATTGTATGCATTCAACCATATGGTACCTATTTGGTTCTTATAAATAAAACCCATTTTATTTTGCAAACCATTAACTCCTTTTTATAGACCCATTCTATTTTGCTTAATGATTTGAGAACCAATTTCTTGTATTAGCTTGTTCTAGGTGAAGTTTGTTAATGACATCCAAATATCCAAAACAACACAACATCATAAGCATTCAACCAAGCATAACCAAACAATCCATATATGCATAACAAAGCATACTAAGTTGAGCACACTTGTTTAGCCAAAACAAGTGTGTCAAAAGGTCTTGTCCTAAGGGTTAAGAACATGACACATGGTTGACAAAAGGAACTCCCACTTGAATCCACATCTTCAAGCATCCTCTTTGTCCATCTTTTCTTCAAGTCTTGATCTTGAGCATCCTTACAAAATATGTATCCTAATACATTTTTTCTAGTAAAGATAAACTCCTAATCTATTTATTACAAACCATATGAATGAATAGATTACAAAACAAGACTTAAAATAAAATAAATTATTACATGCCCAAATGAATACAACATGACAATCAATCATTCAATCCAAGTGGTCTAGGCTTTGTTATGCATAAACAACAACAATATATCCAAACATACATAAGAAGTCGATTTTTGGCAGCCCCTTAAAACCCATGTTTTTGGCCAACATAAACCAAGAACAAATGGGTTTAGTCCAAGCAAACAATAATCTTATAAACTAGAGTTTTAAAGATCCTAATGTGCATAATATAGCATCTTTAAAACATCAAAAGGGGGCACCAAAACAGCCCTTTAAACCCACGGTTTTGGGCTGTCCAAAAGGAAGCAAAGTGTAATATATGTATGCATATGTATAAGTGGCTCTTGATGCCATTGTAGGGGTTTTAACATGTTTATCAAAGCTTCATACAACATTATTTATATGAAAACGCAGCGGAATAATTTTAAAACATATTAAGATCTTATTATAAAACCCATTTTATAATAACCCCAAGCCATGGATCTTTATACATAATGCATACAAATGAAAGAACACTAGATAGTCAAGAAACTACAACCTTTGTAGCTTCCTAAATCCGAAAATAAGAAGATGAGGATGATGAGATTTGAGGCTGAAACTTCAAGCTAGAAATCCTCAAGAGATGATACCCCAAGCACGTGCAAAACACCTCTCTATGCTAGGATCGAACACCAAGTTGTAGTCTCTCTTCCTTGTGAAGTTTTTCAGCCAAGAACAAAGCTTAAAGCTGAAAATTGTCTTCTCTTGTTCAAAATCCGAATCTTGAAAGAGAGAGAGAGAGAGAGAGAGTTCTTGTGTGTGTAGGTTGAGTGTATGTGTAAAATGAATTGATGAGTGACTAATGCATGTGCTTGGAACATGTAAAAGGGATTCCCAAGACACAAGGGGCGGCCGAAAATGGGCACCCCTTGGTCTCTCACCAATTCAAATTTTAATTTTTAAAATTTCCATCCATACATTCACCTTTTTATAAAATTAAACCAATTTAATTTTATAACACATACAACTAGTCTTTTGTTATTGTTTAACTAATTTAAACAATGCACAAGAAATCCCTCATGAACAAATTACATTATATATAATGATGTTCATCTACAAAAGTAATTATTTAGAAAATCCAATTTTCTAAATTGGTGTAACTTATTATTTGTTATGATCTTATCAACAAATAATTTATCTTTCGGTGTTTGTTAGGCTTGTTATTGGGTATGACCCGACTTGGATCATATCACACTAGCCACATCAATTTTATATGTATCTTGGGCAGATCAAATCTTTCAAAGTCCTCTCTCTCACCACCAGTTTCAGGTTCTTGGCTGCTGGATTTCCTCTGCTCATTGACATTCTCAGTTGAGATGTCAATGGGCTGAGTTGCCATGGTTGAGGTCTTAATAATGTAATCACTTGCAAAAGTGAAAGCCTCTTCCATATGGATATCCTGAACAGGTTCAGAAGTATCCACCTCAATAGTGGGTGACTGATGTGGGCTAGACTGAGGAGATTCAGGAGTACTCATCTTTCTTTGAGTAGGGGAAGAGAAGAGAGACTTATGGTACTCAATGAAACCTAAGTCTTCATCAGTATAGAATGAGAGGTTGGGAATGGGTTGATTTAGATCCAAAGGCTGGGGATGGTAACTGTCCCCTGAAGGTTGTTCACTTGAGTGTTGAGACTCAGAGTGAAGGCTTAAGGCAGTTGGGCTTGTGAGCTCATCAGGGTGAGCATGAGGAACCTCAGCCCTGATTGTTAAAGAGATGGGAGTGGTTTGCTCTATAGGGGAAATGGGAGCTCTAGTGTCCACTTCCTTCTGTATTGGTGAGTATATGGGGATCTGCACAGACTCAATAGCTTGAGCAGGGGTTCGTTTGGATTTTCTTTGGTAGGTGAGGGTTACTTGGGGCCTTTTTGGTGGTAGAGAGGTAGAAGGTGTGGGTTCAACACTAGCTTGTGTTGCTAGGTTGTCACCTTGAGCAATGAGCTCTAACATTTTGGGGACAAGCGCTGTTTCTACCCCTGAGAAGCCTACAGTTGGCTTCTTCATGATTTAAAGATGCCGGGCTTCACCTGTCCCAATTTAAGAATATTATTTGTTTCCCTCAACTGTGAGCCCAGTTCATAGTTGAGAATGTGTTGAACATATCTAGGAAACATATAATACTCTAAGGAGTCCAAGTTAGTAAGCGAATTTGTATAGACAAATTGAGAGTACCTGAACTTGACCCCTTGAACCATTCCATGCACTATGAAGGAGAGATCCTCAGGAATCTGGTCCCACCCTCCATGCTTGTTTGACAAGCTGTGGATAACCACATGGAGTAGGTATTTCCACCGGGATGAGACCTTCCCTTTCCCGAAGGTCTTTACAGAGAAATCTCTCTCATAGCCCATCTGCTCAAAGGAATGATTGACAGCTTCCTTTTGGAAGGACAACTCACCTTCTTCATCATCCAGCTGTAAGTGAGTATTGATGATGGCTGGAGTGATGAAGATTGTCCTCCCTTGCACTGTGGCAGATAGTGCCTTCTCCCCATCCATGATGACCTCTTGGCAGGTCTTCCAAAATTCAAGCAGATGATCCTCATAGAGAGTAGGATCAATGGTTAGGGAGGTGAAGTAATTTGATAAAGCTAAGAAACGGCAAATCTCTGAGAAACTATCATCTTTCTCAGAGCTTAACAGAGCAACTTGATTGTGTTGCCTGTGAAGTTGCATGGAGAAATCTGGGTTGTTTCTGCGGTTAAGGTTGGCCATTGTAGAAGCTTAAGGATGAAGAAAGATGAAAAGCAAAAGCGGTTTGGGACTTAGGTTTAAGGAATAGTATAATTGAAGAAGATAGTGAGGGAGAGGGGGAACCGTTGGGTATTTATGGGAAATGGATTTGAACCAAAGTTAATGAAAGAGGATACACTTTGAAATCCGAATGTCCGTTCCACCTCTGAAAAAGTAGTTTACTTTTGCTCAAAAAGTAGTTTTCTTGGAATTCGAAAAGCTTCCGAAGGTAAATTATCTTCGGAAGTTTTAATGAAAAAGCTTTCGAAGCTAAAATGACTTCGGAAGAATTTCCTGAGAGTTTTGAAAATTTTGCTTCGGACGAGAAATAAAAACTTGAATGCTTTGTATATAAAACAACAAAGCTTCCGAGAGTTAATTTTGCTTCGGAAGAAAATAGTCCTTGAAAACAAATAAGTGTCTAAGACAAGTATTTAAGCTTCGGAAGATAGATTGAAACCTTTTCCGAAGGTAAAATTTCTTAGTCAGTTATTTATTTTGAAGACATGATTTTCTTCCGAAGATAAAAATATATCTTCCGAAGGATCAAAAATCTTTCAAGAATCTAAGGAAAATCTTTAAAAAGGATTTTTTATCTAAAGAAAACACGAGCTTATGAAAGTGATGAACTAGACAACCTAGGACACACAGATTTTAAGAAATAATTAGAATTAGTTTTAAGAAAAAATCTACTCAAGGTTAATCATCTCAATAGCTGATATTAGATATTTAAATCTTTGTTCATCAAAAGCTTTTGTGAACATATCAGCATATTGTTCATCTGTATGAACTCTGACTAGTTTAATTAATCCCTTTTCATAGTGATCTCTTATTAAGTGATACCTGATATTGATGTGTTTGGTCCTTGAGTGCTGCACATGATTCTCTGTGATATAGATAACACTATTGTTGTCTATGTGAATGGGAGTCTCCTTGAAGTTAAATCCATAGTCCAGCATCTGATTTTGAATCCAAAACACTTGAGCACAACAACTTGCAACAGCAATGTATTCAGCCTCAGCAGTTGATGCAGACACACAAGATTGTTTCTTGCATTGCCATGAGACAACCCTTCCACCAAGGAATTGACATCCACCAGATGTAGACTTTGCAGTCATATTGCAACCATCATAATCACTATCTATATAAGCATACAGATTGAAGTCAGGATTCTTTGGATACCATAAACCAAGTGTTGAAGCACCTTTGAGGTATCTTAGAATTCTCTTGACAGTGATGAGGTGAGACATCTTAGGGTTGGCTTGATATCTTGCACAAATACATGTAGCAAACATAATATCAGGCCTGCTAGCAGTAAGATACATAAGAGACCCAATCATAGCCCTGTATAAGTGTTCATCTACACACTCCCCCTCAAGATCAGGTCCAAGGGAGTGGTTTCTGGCTATGGGTGTCTTAGCAATCTTACAATCAGTCATGTTGAACCTCTTGAGTATGTCCTGAACAGACTTTGACTGACTTATGAAGATACCATCTTCAACTTGCTTCACTTGAATTCCTAGAAAGAAATTGAGTTCTCCCATTCCACTCATTTCAAATCTGTCTTTCATCAGCTTCTCAAAGTCTTTGCAGAGCTTTGGATTAGTTGAACCAAAGATGATGTCATCCACATACACTTGAACTAGCAATATGTCATTTCCCTGTCCTTTGACGAAGAGAGTTCCATTTATAGTACCTCTCCTGTATCCATGTTTGCAAAGATACTCAGACAATGTCTCATACCACTTCCTGGGTGCCTGATGTAGCCCATAAAGAGCTTTGTCAAGCTTGCAGACATAATCAGGATGATCAGTGTCTACAAAACCAGGTGGCTGTTTCACATACACTTCTTCATCAATCACTCCATACAGAAAAACACACTTCACATCAAGTTGAAAGACCTTGAAGTTCTTGGATGCAACAAATGCCAGGAATATCCTAACAGCTTCTAATCTTGCTACTGGAGCAAAGACATCAGTGTAGTCAATCCCTTCTTCTTGTGTGTATCTGATAGGATCGGATCAATTAGGTTTGAATTATGCAGCGGAATATCACGAATTGAGATCGAATTCAAGCAAGAAAGGTAATGAGTGCAAGACAATCAATCAAAATTATAGAGAGAATATTTCTGTTAATGGAATGTTTTCATTCACGCGTAATGCTTCGGTTAAAAATACAGCTAGGTCAACATCCCTTATATAGAGGAATGTGACGTCTGCTGATGTCACTTGACAGTGACATCTAACAGAATTTACAAAAACAACTGAAATATGCAAACTACTGAGATGTTCTCAACAGCTGATTACATCTCAGTGAATGCTAAGTACAATTACATGAAACTACTGACTAACAACTACTGAAACAATAAACTACTGAAATATAAAGTTACAAGTACTGAAAAGTAAAATCATCACAACTACTGAAGTTAACTACTTCAGCTGTTGTGACAACTGCTGATCACTCTGGTCTTCAGTCTTTGTCTTCAGCACTTCATCTTCAGACTTTGTCTTCAGTTCTTTGCTTTCAGACTTTGTCTTCAGTTCTTTGCTTTCAGACTTTGTCTTCAGACCTTTGTAATCAGCTGATGTCTTTAGCTGATGTGATTATCTTCAGCAGTTGTAATATTTGTGGGACTTAGAGGTTTTTCTGATCAGGCTCATTGGTTCTTTTGGTCGAACAAACTCCCCCTGAACCAATGCAGCCAAAACCTCTAACTTTATTGAAGATCCCACTTATTCTTTGGCAAAAGTACTCTCTTGATCAGCTTCAGAGGTAAACAAATAAGCACAGGCCAGGAAAAGGTTTCTAATCATTTGATTGGCTAAGTATGGAAGGGAACTCTGTCTTTGGGAAATTGGACACAGAGTCTTGTCCCAACCATGAAACCTATTTCCCATTGATGAGTCTGAAAGACTCCCTTGCATAGGCCTCAAGGAGAACAACTTGTTCCTCCTTAGTGAGTTCTTCTGCTTCTCCCTCAAAGAAGAACTCAGGCCCATAGTACTCAGACAGGTACCTCACTGTCTTCCCATTCTTTAGCTCAATAGTTGTTATCTCTCTATATGCGAATTCATCTGGATGAGAGCCTTCAAGTAACAACTGGAGTTCACTCTTCTGAAGATCTTCAAGTCTTTTATACAGCAACCCCTTCTTGATCATTTTATTCTCAAGAATAGACATAGGGGTTGATTTGGATGTGTGAGCTCTCTTGAATTCTTCAATGATTTCCCAGGGTGAGACTACCATGGCCAGCATGATTGCAGCATTCAAAGTCTTTCTTACTTGGCCATGATATCTACTTGGTAAATTTTTCTTGTGAATTCTAGAACTTACCCTGGGATCTGGCCAAATCCGCACTCTCTCTTTTTGATGTTGAAAAGTATGCCTGAGAGTGTACAACCTTTGAGCTTGAATCTTCATAGCTTGAATGGATGAGGACTGAGGGAAGTCCTTGTCAACCATTCTAAGAAACTGCTCATCATGCTGCTTCTGCTGTTCTTCTTCTTCAATTTTGACCTTAACTGTCAGCCTTTGAGTTTCAGGAGTTATTGCTTGTGATTGACTCCTAGGCTTCAGTTTCTTCTTTTCAAGAACAGCAGATATTGGCAGATTGTCTTCTTCATCCTCTTCTTCTTCTTCTTCCATCCTCAGCAACCTTCTTTTTCTTTTTGGTGCTTCACTGGTGGACTCTTGGATGGGTTTCTTGGGTGAAGGGATTGGTTTAGATGGTTGTGAGGTTGATTGTTTTGGAGGTTGAGATATAGGCTGTTTTGATTGTGAGGTTGGCTTGGAAGATTGTTTTGGTAAGGGAGATTTGAAGGGCTGCTCTATCATTTTGTTGGTGAGGGTGGCTTTGGATAACTTGGCCATATCAGTTCTCTTCCCAGCACCAGCTTCATCCAGAGCTTCAATGATTAAGCCTTTGTTGAAGCTTTCAGATGAGCATATCTTGGTAGTTATCTCCAAGATGCTATCTCTGGACCATGACTTAATCTCAATGATAGGTCTTCCCAAATGTTTAGAAAGAAATCTAATCATAGCCTCTAGTCTCTCCCTTTCTTCTTCATTGCAACTTGCCCATCGATCTTCAATTTCTTGAATCTCAAGTCTCCTGATCTCTGAGTCAAGTTTGGCAGTGTCAAATCCTTGCCTAAAGAGCTGATCAATGATCCTGTCCATGGATCTGCTATGTTGGTCATCAGCTTCTTTGATCATCTCATCTAACCTCTTCTCATCTTCAGTTTGATCACCAATACTTTTCTTTCTTTTGTAGGTGATGATCTCTTTGCCTTTATTCTTTTCCTTATCTTCTTCCTCTTCAGCTCTTTTCCTTTTATCATCCTTTGCTGACTTAGACTCCCCCTTTTTGGTTGCATTGGGTTCAGGGGTTTGAATGTCAGAAAGGTGCTTGGACACAGCATCAGTCACAAGTGAGGTAATATCTGAGGAGAGCCTCTCATCAATGGTTTTATGAACAATAGATGTGATGATGGGTGTGATGAGAGGTAAGGAAGATTTAAATGCAGCAACCATTTGCTCAGAGGGGTTCTCTCCCTGAGAAATGGTGCCTGAGCCAAAGGCTGGTGGTGTGGTTGATTTGAGTGGCTCAGTGTTGGGGAAGCTTCAACAGAAGCTGCCATCTGTGGGTTTATTGGGGCAGATGGTCTTGATTCCTGAGGCATGATGGGAAGCAGATCTTTAAATCTACAAACCTCAGCCTCAAAAATAGTATTTTGGGCTAAGATTTCAAAGAAAAAGCCCAGGTCATCATCAGTATAAACTGAATCACCTGACCTCCTGAGTGAATCGAGATGAACATGTGCTGAGTGTAAATCAGTGATCACATGTGCCCCTTTGTCTTGGAACTGGGGACTTCCTGTCTCAGGAGCATGTCCTTCATTGACAGTTGCCTCTGGTGAGGGCTTAGAGATGATACCAGCTTCATCCTGTTCATATGCTGAAACAGGGGAAGAGGTAGCCTCACCAGATGTTCTAGTCTCCACATTTACACTAGGAGACTGAACTTGATAATCCCTATGCTGTTGGATATCAGCTACATTTTGATCCTCTCCCTCACCTGTTGAGGTTTTCCCAGTAGTAACAGGTTTCTGGGGAGGGGTAGAGGAATGTAGCTGAGTCAGCACTTGTGCAATGACTGCAGTTGGGCTTGTAGGGGTGGTATCAGTGGGAGATGGGGGTGAAAAGGTTTGCACCTGGGGAGAGTGGTGCTCTTCAATGGCAATCTTCTCAAGTGAGATAGATTCCAGCAATGTGGTTTCCCCAATATTGGTTGCATCAGGATCCTGTTGAGAGGATACCTGAGCGGTTTCAGCTGGTGGAGTCATTGAAACTACAAGGGGATTAAGGCTTGTAGTCTCATCCTGTGTTTGTGCTGCAGGGGCATCATCAGGGGACTCAACTCCCTGAGTAGCCTTTTTGGTTTTCTTTGGTTTGGGTTTGGAGGGGACTTTAAATTTGGAGGTGGAGGCTGTGGGTTCCCTCTGCTTGGGTTTGAGCAGTTTGGCAGCCTCTTTGAGTTGTGCTTGGAGTATACCTCTGGTAAAACCAACAGAGCAGGGACTCCAAGGCCAACAAGGCCATCAGATTTTAATTGGTTTAAAATGATTGCCATAAGAAACCTTGGATATAATATCCATATATTTGCCACAGGTTTCAATGCCAAATCTTTAAGTTCCAAAAAGATAATATCAGAAAATTTAGATTTTGGTGCTCAAGGATAGAATATAATACCTGTTGCCATCTGGATGACATTTGATCCCAAGAGGATGTTTTGGGAGCCAGGCAGACATTGATCATGTGAAATATGAGTCGTTCAACATCATGGAAGTGCTTCTTCAGGATGGTAGTAGCACTTAGGTCACCTTCATAACCATGATTAGCAAAAGAAAGATCAATGGTGCCTTTTGGGTACTTGGTGGGATAGGTGGCATCATTTAGGTCTAGGGTTTGACGAATGATCCAGGAGTGATGATCACCCGTTTCTGGTTAACAAAGGACTGGAGAGTGATGGTGGCATCATTCTCATCAGTATGAACGGTAACGTTCGTCCAGAACTGGCATAGGGTATCAGGGTAGATGGTTGGATTGAGGAGAAAGGCTGTGCGGTATTGGGAATCAACCATCAAGTCGATAGCAGCATCAAACTTGTTCCAGAAAGGTGATTTGGTAAGATGAGCAACACAGTTGTGTCGAGGTTTGATTTGCATGGTCGCCATTAATGGAAGATGAACGTTTGGAAAGTGGGTTATGAAAAGGTTGAAGTTAGGGTTAGGTATATATAGGTTATGAAACGGCTGAGGGAAAACAACTGAAAGTGTTGGTGTTGGTCATCAGGTGTTAGAAGACGACTGAAGACATGGTTTTAACTTTCAGATGTTGTAAACAACTGAAGACTTGGTGTTGGTCATCAGTAGTTGTAAAACTACTGAAGACTTGGTTTTGGCTTCAGTTGTTTGGAAATGAAACAGTAGTTGTCGTCAATTCACAAAGTTCAGCTGTTTCAATGACCTTGACACTTACTCATCAGATCATCTGATTTTCAGATGTTTCATTGGTCATCAGTACTAATTTATTACAAAAGACATCAGTAGTTTGAACTACATCAGTATTTTTGAACAAATAAGATACTTCAGTACTTTTAAGTAATTAAGTCTTCAGTAGTTGTAAAACTACTGAAGATAAAATGACTTATCAGCACTTATTTTTGACAAAAGTATACTAATGCTCATCAGTATTTATGAACTAAGAGCATCAGTAGTTGTCAAATTATTCTAGTTGCAGCATACCAAGCCTGAGTACAAGATTATGAAATGTTGCACTATCCAAAGGCTTAGTAAATATATCTGCAAGCTCATCAGCACTAGGCACAAACTTTGGATCAATCAGACCTTTTTCATAGCAATCCCTAATGAAATGATGTCTGATCTCAATATGTTTGGTCCTAGAATGCGGGACAGGATTCTTAACAATACAAAGAGCTGAAGAACTATCCATTAATAATGGAGTCTTAGTCTCTGTAATGTCATAATCCAATAACTGATTTTGAAGCCAAAGTACCTGAGATGTACAGCTTGCAGCTGCAATGTACTCTGCTTCAGCTGTTGATGTAGCAACTGATGTTTGTTTCTTACTCTGCCAAGAGAGCAAACAGTTGCCTAGAAATTGGCATCCACCAGAAGTTGATTTTCTGGTTAACTTACACCCTGCATAGTCACTATCAGAAAAAGCAACCAATTTACAAGAGTGCCCAGTGGAATACCATAGTCCTAGTGATTTAGTTCCCTGCAAATATCTAAAGATCCTCTTGACTGCAATCATATGGGAATCCTTAGGAACAGCCTGAAATCTAGCACAGACACAAGTTGCAAACATAATATCTGGTCTAGAAGCTGTTAGGTACATCAAGGAACCAATCATACATCTGTAAAGAGTTTCATCAACTGCTTTACCTTTTTGATCAGCATCCAGTTGTGTGTTGCTGCACATGGGAGTAGAACAGGATTTACAGTTTTGTAAATCAAACTTGGTTAACAAATCTTTTGTGTATTTTGACTGATGAATGAAAGTTCCATCAGTCAGTTGTTTGATTTGTAAACCCAGAAAGAACTGTAATTCTCCCATTGCACTCATTTCAAACTTTTGTTGCATCAATTTTGTGAATGCATCACACAACTGTGGATCAGATGATGCAAAAATAATATCATCAACATAAATTTGAACAAGGAGCTTATGCATGCCAGCTTTCTTTATGAAAAAAGTTTTATCTATGGAGCCTCTAGTGAAATTATTTTGAAGAAGAAAATTAGATAATGTTTCATACCAGGCTCTGGGTGCTTGTTTCAACCCATAAAGAGCCTTATCAAGCTTATACACCCAATCAGGATGTTTATGATCTTCCAAACCTGGTGGTTGACACACATAAACTTCTTCTTTTATTTTACCATATAAAAATGCACTTTTGATATCCATTTGAAAAACTTTAAGGTTATGAAAAGCAGCATAAGCTAAAAACAAACGAATTGCCTCCAGTCTGGCTACAGGGGCAAAGGTTTCATCATAATCAATACCTTCTTCTTGTGAAAACCCCTGTACAACCAGTCTGGCCTTGTTCTTGACAATTTGGCCTTTTTACATCAGTTTTATTCCTAAACACCCATTTAGTGCCTATTGCACACTTACCTGGGGGTAGAGGAACCAGTTCCCACACTTGCTGTTTTTGAAATTGAAGAAGCTCAAGCTGCATGGCTTCAACCCATCCATTGTCCCTTAAAGCAACATGATAATTCTTTGGCTCTTGCTGACTGATGAAGAGAGCATAAAGACAGAAATTGGACAATTGATTTCTTGTTGAAACACCAGCAGTTATGTCACCAATGATCTGGGACACAGGATGATTCTTCAATTCTTGATATGCAATAATATCTGTGCAAGTGTTTGTAGAAGATTCAGCAGCAGCAGATGTTGATGTAGACTCTTGAAACCTAGACTGAGATGGCAGTTCAAATGAAGTAGAGGATTCAGAGATTTCATCAGCATTTGTTGTGGATGGAGCTGCTGAGGCTACAGGAACTTCAAGTGTAGTAGAACCAGGCAGATGATCACTACAACTTGCATTTGTATCTTCAGTTGGAGATGATGGAACTTCAGAGACCATAACAGGTGGAGGCTGATATGGAACATATTGCAGTATGTCCAAGTCAAACATCTCAACAGGGTTTTGAGGAATCTTGTCTTTTGGGGATTCATTGAACTTGACATGCAAAGTCTCTTTAACAATCTTTGTTCTGCAGTTGAACACTCTGTATGCCTTGCAAGTAGATGATACCCAACAAAATACCCTGCATCCACCTTGGAATCAAACTTTTGAAGGATACTTTTTGTGTTAAGAATATAATAAGGACACCCAAAAGCTCTAAAGAATGAAATCAAAGGAGCCAAATTATGTAAGAGCTCATAAGGAGTCTTCATCAACCTTTGATTCACTAATACTCTATTCTGAACATAGCAAGCTGTATTGACAGCTTCAGCCCAAAAGGTTAGTGGCAAACCAGAGTCAGCCAACATTGTCCTTGCAGCTTCAATCAGGGTCCTGTTCTTTCTCTCCACCACTCCATTTTGCTTTGGAGTTCTTTAAATACTATATTGTCTTTTGATTCCCTTAGACAAATAGAATTCATCAAGAATGTGATTCCTAAATTCCATCCCATTATCACTTCTCACACACTTAACTGGAAGTGAATGCTGCTTTTCCACATGTAACACAAAATAGATAATACTTTGAGCTGCCTCATCCTTGGAATGCAAGAAGAAAGTCCATACATATCTTGAGTAATCATCGACAATTACCAGACAGTACTTTTTCTTTGCCATGCTCATTACTCTCACAGGACCAAAAAGATCCATGTGCAGTAATTGCAAGCAGGCAGTGGACTTAGGTTCTTCTATAGAAGGAAATGAAGCTTTGTGTTGCTTTCCTTTTAAGCAAGCTGGGCAGGTGTCATCACACTTGAACTCTTTTAATGGCAAGCCTCTCACTAACCCATGATGAATGAGCTGATTCATGTTCTTGAAATTCACATGACCCAGCCTTCTATGCCATAGTTCAGATTCTTGAGGAGAGGCTTTGGAGAACAAACATGGATGGCCTTTTAGATCAATTTTCTTTGATAGATCTAAAGCATATACTCTTCCAATCCTGTTGGCTTTCAGGAGAGTATACTCATCCAATATTTTGTCAATCTTATGCAAAACTGTGGAAGACAAAATCCGACAGTTTTGACTTGTGAAAAGTGCAACATGCCCTTTATCACACATTTGACTGACACTCAAAAGATTGTATTTGAGGTTCTCCACATGGTTGACATCATCAAATCTTATCTCCCCATTTGAGACAAAACCCTTCCCAATGATGTAACCTTTGGCATCATTTCCAAAAGAAACAAACCCTTCTTCCTTTGGGAATAGTCATGAAGAAGAGAGCTGCTCCCTGTCATATGCATGGATCCTCCACTGTCCACATACCAGATGCTTCTTTGGCATGATGAAGAACCCTGTGGTACCTGTGATGATGAAGGATTGTCATCAGTAGATTCCATGGCCATTAAAGCAAGGTTTCCAAAAGGATTGTCACCACCATGTTGACCAGCACCAGCAAATTGCTCAGAATAACCAGAGACATCATCTGGTAGGCTGCTCCAGTCAACAACCTCAGGGGTGAAAAAGCTCTGATGAGATTGAGGTTGAGATTGCTGATTTGATTGAGAAGGCTGAGGATCAGGTAGAGCATGTGGTTGTTGAGCCATTGGTACTGAAACTTGACCAGACTGAGGCATGTAAAAACATGGATAAGGATATGGCATGGGGCTTTGAGGGACAAAGTATGCAGGAGATGATTGATGTTGTGAATGATGATCAGAACTGGTAGGATGTTGCCCTTTGGATTGTGAATTATTACTTGGAAAAGTCACAAAGGGTGTAGATGAGTTAGATCCAGATGATCTACACTCTCTAGCAAAATGTCCAAGTCTGTGGCACTTGTGACATCTCAACTTACTCTTGTCAAAACCAACCTTGGTTTTGCCAGAGAGACCAGGAAATTTCCTACCTGTTCTCTTATAAAACTTTTGAGATCTGATATTAATCAATGCCATTTGGCTCAAAATATCCATCTCTTCAAGATCATCATCAGCAATTCCTTTTAAATCATCCATCATAAAACACAAATTATCAGCATTAGAAACTTGAGCTTCCCTCAACTCCAACAAAAGCATGATTTCCACTGTTTGAAGAGAAATCAATATGCTCATCATATGAACTTTCAGATGAGGCATATTCAGACTCATGACCAACCAGAGCAGTATTACCTGGTATAAAGTCATCAGTGAGCTTTCCAGATGAAGATAGTTTCCTTTTCTGTTCTATCTCTCTCTCAAATGTTAAGAGTTTCCCATGAAGTTGGGTGAGAGATAGAGTATCCAGATTTGCACTAGAGCGTAGGACAATGGTGTAAGTGTCCCATCTCTCAGGCAGGGATCTGAGGAATCTATTATTCATCTAGCTGTTTGTGTATTCATGTTGAACCATTTTAAGCTCAGAAATTAAACATGAAAACCGCTCAAACTGTTGAGTCAGTGTCTCACCCTTCCTATGAGAGAATGTCTCATATTGCTGGGCAAGGATTTCTCTGTTGTTTGCTAAGACCTCATCAGTTCCTCCAAATTGTTCCTTTAGAGAAACCTAGAGATCATAAGCAGTTTCATGATGCATGAGCCCAGAATAGATTTCATTAGGCAGTGCCATGGCCAGAATTCCATGGGCTTTAGCATCAATCTCAAACAGTTTTAAATCCTCATCAGAATATTGTTCCTTCTTTTTAGGAACCATCTCCTTGGTTACCATAGGCTTGTATGGTCCATGAACCACAGACTTCCAACAACCTGAACTGTTAACAGACAGGTGATGGAGCATTCGACGTTGCCATATGTTATACTCACTCCTTACAAGCATGGGAGGCTTAGTTGAGGAGCCAGTATTATGAGGATCATTCATTGAAGTAGTCATTTTCACTAATTCAATTGAATCAAGGAAATTAAAATCGGTCTAGTTTGAAAACTCAACAACACACTTAGAAAACACAATTAGAATCACAATTAATGAACCGGAAGCACAGAAAATCAATCTCTATAATCAATTCTTGCAAAACTACTAATTCGATCAACCTTTGCTATCAAAAGTACAGTTTCAATGATCAATTGTTAGATCGATCAATGATTAACCTGCTCTGATACCATTTGATAGGATCGGATCAATTAGGTTTGAATTATGCAGCGGAATATCACGAATTGAGATCGAATTCAAGCAAGAAAGGTAATGAGTATGCAAGACAATCAATCACAATTATAGAGAGAATATTTCTGTTAATGGAATGTTTTCATTCATGCGTAATGCTTCGGTTAAAAATACAGCTAGGTCAACATCCCTTATATAGAGGAATGTGACGTCTGCTGATGTCACTTGACAGTGACATCTAACAGAATTTACAAAAACAACTGAAATATGCAAACTACTAAGATGTTCTCAACAGCTGATTACATCTCAGTGAATGCTAAGTACAATTACATGAAACTACTGACTAACAACTACTGAAACAATAAACTACTGAAATATAAAGTTACAAGTACTGAAAAGTAAAACCATCACAACTACTGAAGTTAACTACTTCAGCTGTTGTGACAACTGCTGATCACTCTGGTCTTCAGTCTTTGTCTTCAGCACTTCATCTTCAGACTTTGTCTTCAGTTCTTTGCTTTCAGACTTTGTCTTCAGTTCTTTGCTTTCAGACTTTGTCTTCAGACCTTTGTAATCAGCTGATGTCTTCAGCTGATGTGATTATCTTCAGCAGTTGTAATGTCTGTGGGACTTAGAGGTTTTTCTGATCAGGCTCATTGGTTCTTTTGGTCCAACAGTATCCTTGAACAACTAGTCTAGCCTTGTTCTTGATGATAATGCATCTATCATCCTTCTTATTCCTAAACACCCATTTGGTTCCAATGGTAGTCTTCCCATGAGGAAGAGGACAAAGGTTCCAAACTTTTTGCCTTTTGAATTGAAGCAACTCTTGTTGCATAGCTTCAACCCAACTTCCATCCTTTAGAGCCTCATCAACTTTCTTTGGCTCTATCTGGGATAAGAAACAAGAGTGAAGACAAACATTTGCTTCATGGGTTTGTCCTCTTGTTCTTACCCCTAAGACAACATCTCCAATAATGTTTGTGGTGGGGTGAGACTTGTGGATCCTAAGCTGAGGGATCACAGCAAATTGCTGAGAAAGATCTAGATTTAAGAAATTTAGATCTGGCATAGATGTTTCACCCTCCACATCACCACACTATCAAGATTTACTTGATCCAATGAGTGTGTGACATCATTGATGTTGTCATCTATGGTGTGGTTATTAGCAACAAGGAATTCTTGATCACTTTCACCACCACCATTGTTGTCTTCCATAATTGAGGTATCCTTATGCTGGTTGTGGAGCCTCTGAGCTGGAATTTGAAGGCACCCCAGATGTATCAGCTGAGTTTGTCATTGTAGTGCTGATAGAAACCTCATTTGCTGAAGTAGTTCCAACTATAGCTGAAGATGTATGAGTTGAAGGTCTTCTTAACTCAAATCTTGAATTAGGATCACCTGTATTTAAATTTTCTGCAGATCTTGAAACATTCTCACAAGATTTGTTAAAACAGTTGGTAACTAAATCAAGATCAAATAGCCAATCAGGACCAGAACCAGCCACACAGGGTGTGTGTTCATTGAAAGTCACATTGGCTGACTCCTCAACAATTCTACTTCTGAGATTGTATACTCTATAAGCCTTAGCCTGGGAAGAGTATCCAATGTAGTGTCCATCATCTGATTTTTCAGCAAATTTAGCAATTTGATCTTTGGTATTCAAGATGTTGCAAGGACATCCAAATGACCTGAGAAAGCCAATGAAAGGTTTTCTCTTGTGCCAAAGTTCATAAGGAGTCTTACCATGTGTCTTAACTACTAAAACTTTGTTTTGCACATAGCAAGCAGTGTTTACTACCTCTGCCCAGAAGGTGATGGGCAGTTTAGAGTCAGACAACATAATTCTTGCGGCTTCAATTAGTGTCCTAGTTTCTTCTCTCAGCAACACCATTTGCTGAGGAGTCCTGGGAGCACTATATTGTCTAGTAATACCTTTTCATCACAAAATGTATCAAGGGTTTGATTCTTGAATTCAGTCCCTTGATCACATCTTATGATTTTGACCTTGTGATCACTTTGATTCTCAATTTTTAAGATGAAATTCTTTAGAATCTCAGGGGTCTCATCCTTAGTTCTAAGAAAAAAAACCCAAGTGAATCTTGTAAAATCATCTGTGATCACCAAACAATAAGAGGTCCTTCCTAGACTCATTACACTGGTGGGGCCAAAGAGATCCATATGTAATAAGTGTAGGGGAGTAGTGATAGAGTTCCTTTCCTTAGGCTTGTGAGATACCTTATGCTGCTTCCCTTTCAGGCATGCAACACAATGATCATCACTTGTAAACTCTTTATTTGGCATTCCAGTTACCAAATCATGTTTAATTAGTTTATTCATGTTCTTAAAGTTTACATGACATATTATTTTATGCCATAGGAAAGACTCATCACTATTGGCTTTAGACAGAAAGCATGAAACTTCTCCAGAGGGAGATGTTTCTTGCAAGTCCATCTTGTACATGTTCCCTTTTCTGGGGGCTCTAAGCAGGATGTGCTCATGAGGAATGACCACTCCAGGCTTGAGAACAATGCACTCATGCTCAATAAAGAACATGTTATGACTCTGATCACAAAATTAGGATACACTCAGAAGATTGTACCCAAGCTCCTTGACAAAGTTTACCTTTTCAATGCCGAGCTTACCATTTGTGACCTTGCCCCTTCCAGAAATGTAACCACCTTCATCTCCTCCAAAAGCAACTGGTCCTCCGTCAATCCTCTCAAAGTTATGGAGTAGTGACCTATTGCCTGTCATGTACCTGGAACAACCACTATTAATGATCCAGACATTTTTGTTTGTCTTGAGCTGTTCCTGCACAAAGAAAATGATTAGTTACATTTGGAAACCCAAGCCTTATTTGTCTTGGGCTCACTAAGTATAATAGAAGGTAATGTAACAGTAATAGATCCTATGGTTGTGCTAGGAGGATCTTGAGCTGTTGTTGATGGATAATTTTCAGTCACTTGGTTTTTCTTAGACTTCCACACCACCTTTGGAGTCTTGGACTTGACCTTCGAAACTTCCGAAGCTTTTGGGACTTCGGAAGTTTTGATGACTGAACCTTCGGAAGATTCTACAGTCACTACAGTAGGCTTCAGTGCTTCGGAAGAATTTCTTTCTTCCGAGACCAACTTCTCTTCCGAAGGTAATTTTCCATTTGCCTTCTTCTTAGATTTGGAGCTTCCGAAGGAAACAGATTTTCCTTCCGAAGCTTGAATCTTCTTGGAACTCTTTGAAGTCTTTGTCTTGGTCATATGGACAGTAGTTTTAGGATTGTATGGAAAATCCTTAGCAATGTGAGAGGTACTTTCACACATGACACACACCATTTTCTTCTTCACAAGAGTCTTCTTATGAGAACAAGACTATCTTTGCTCACATCCCTTCTCCACCTTCATCTTTGCAGATGCGAAGACCGTCCTTATGGGCTGGGAACTGTTCTTGGAGGCTGTGCAGCAGTGGTACACAGCAGATCAGTCTTCTTCTTGGTACTGAGATGATTTGAACAAGAACCAGAACTCTTAGCTGAAGAGTTTTGGTTGATGTCTTCAGTCTTTACTACTTCAAACCCTGCAGAGATAAAAACTTGTTTCTGCTTAGAGTCAAAAGTAGCCTTGATCTTTTGAGCCTTTCTTGCTTTTCTTTTGCTCTTCCTGATCAAGTTCTTTCTCATTGACTTGGTCATCACAGTAATCTTCTTCTCCTCAAAAGGATAGTGGCCCTTCTTAGAATCCTCCTCTTCACTCTTCTCAGAGGAATTCTTCACTATCTCTTCTTCATCCTCTTCACTTATAGGATCTATGATAGGAAGCTCATCTTCACAAGTTCCACACCTAGGAGATCTTATAGACAAGATTGTGTGTGGAGGAGCTATCTCATTGGATCCCAGTCCTTGCCTATTTTGATAACACACCTTGTTGTGCAAGGATGAGGATATCATGTTTTTGAAGGTCTCTTCTTCAAGAACACTCTTTTCTGCCCTGGCTTTGCTGATCACAAGCTCAGCCTGG
Organism: Flaveria ramosissima; assembly: GCA_025215565.1. Taxonomy (NCBI): domain Eukaryota; kingdom Viridiplantae; phylum Streptophyta; class Magnoliopsida; order Asterales; family Asteraceae; genus Flaveria; species Flaveria ramosissima. The sequence continues at coordinate 40,174,011 of CM046033.1, read as the reverse complement.
CACTCAGTCAGTTTGGTTATGAGATCTTTGATTGGAGTCCTAAAATCTGTATGCTCATGTTTTAGAACTGAAATGGTTTTCTCTAAGTCCTCTATCTTTAGTTTATAATTATTTTCAGAATTTCTAAAATCAAATTTTAAAATGTTTAAGGGCTCAAGATCAGATCTCATCTCCAAGTTATAGGACCTGTATCTATTAACTTTAGCAATGCATTCAGGAGTACAGAGATGTTCCAATACCTTGGCTTCATCATGATCTGCCATTAGTGTTTGGTTTGGAGAAGCATCTTCCACCTGAAAGCTCCAGTCAAAGCCTCCTTCTTCAACAACAACAGCAGCTTGTTGCTTTGGCTTCTCATTCTGGGGGGCTTTCTCAGTGTAGTTTGGTCTGGTTTGTGCTTGGCCACCATTTGTTCTAGGTGCCTTACACTCTCTGGCAAAGTGGCCCATTAAGTTACAGTTGTTACACTTGACTTTGCCTTTGTGCAAGCCAAACTTTCCACTGGTTTCATTGCTTGGAAACTTCCTTCCAGTTCTCTTGTAGAACTTCTTGGCTCTGTGAGTGAGAAGAGACATCTGCTGGACTATTTCCATGTATTCCAGATCATCTGGATGGATACAATCCAAGTCTTCAAGAGTAAAAAGAGAGTTGCCACATCTTTCATCAGTAGACACAAAAGCTTGAGAAGAGCTTGTCTCTTGGAATGGGCTTCCTTGAGTGTAGTTCTCTCTAGGTGTCTCTGGGAAGGTGATGAAAGGACCCTTTGGTGAATTGTCAGGGTAGCATATGAGATGATGTTGGGGTTCTATGCTATCCCTTTCAACCACATGCAGGGCTGAACCCAATTGATTGTTGGAGTTGCCAGATGAACCTTGCATGTTCATCTCCATCTGGTAGCCACTGAGAATCCCATATAACTCTGTCAGAGTAAGAGTTTTGAGATTTTCAGTCCTCTTGATCACCACACAATAGTGTGTCTATTGCCTAGGAAGTGAGGACATGAACTTTTTTACAATGTCTCTATTATCAAGAGGAACTCCTCCATCCACAAGGGTATCCACTATCTCAACATACCAGAAGTATTGCTGAGTCATGGTTTCACCTGTTTTGAAGGTGAAGTTTTCAAACTGCTGCTTCAGGAGATCCTTCTTGTTCTCCTTGGCTTCAGAGGAGCCTTCATACATCAGTTTTACTGCATCCCACAACTGTTTAGCTGTTTTGCACTTCTTGAAACCTCTGTACACAGAGTTTGGAAGGGCAGTTTGAAGGGTTGTCATGGCTTTTCTGTCAATCTCTACTCTCTTCCTATCTTCATCAGAGTAGTTAGCCACATCTTTGGGGATCATACCAGCACCAGTAGCAGAAGGAGTGCTGGGTAGGAAAGGTTCATTTTCAACAGACTCCCACATTCTTGAGTCTAGAGACCTGATGAAACCTTCCATTCTCATGCACCAGGTATCAAAGTCATCAAGAGTGATCAGTGGGGATTTGTTCATGGTTCCAGTTTCCATATCAGTCTTGGAAATGGCTGCCACTTGAAAAGTTTAGTATTTGTGTGTGTGAGGGATCTTAAGATGGTGAGATCTTATATCAAGAGCCCGAAATGCTCTGATACCAATTGCAGGACCGGTGAAGGGAGGTCAGTTACAACACAACAACACAAAGAGGAGATTAACCAAACTTAATCAAACAATAAACTGGATTAACCACAAGAATGATACTAAGAACACAAGTAATGAGTAAGAGACATAACAAGAGAACACAAGAGATTGACTAGACACAAGGATGCGTTATATTGCTTTCTCAAGTTCTATTACAAGTGTTACAAAGCATAAAGAGAGATACAAGAACATGGAATACTTATACTACAACCTACAGCCGGCTATACTTTGAATGCCAGCTGGATACAATTGACTAGACACAAAGAAAATCAATTGTAGAGTCAAAAGGCATATCTGTCTTTTGACTTGTACTATAACATGCCATAGCTCACATCCTAATATATTACAAAAAGGATAAAAGTACATAAAGTAGAAAGCATGGACTCAAGACCTCAATGTACAGTTACCAAAAGCATGGACCTTTCACCAACTCATGTAAGTTGGTGACTTTACAGAGTTGCAGCGGAAAGATGGTCCAGCTTTATGGTAAAGTACATCAGATAAAGGCATATCTCTAAAAGTTTTCGGAAGAAATCTGTCTTCACTATTTGGCTTCGGAAGACTTCACTTTTGGCTTCGGAAGATATTGGTCTTGGCTTCGGAAGATTTGACACTTAGAATATTTCTAGTGCATGGTGTAAAACTTCCGAAGCATTTCTACTTCAGTTTTTAGTGCATGCTTGCAGAGAGACTTTAGATGTTTTGGCTGCATCAGACTTACATAGAGATAGAGAGAGAGAGAGATAGAGAGAGAGAGAGAGAGAGAGAGGGAGATAGAGAGAGAGAGAGAGAGGAGAGAGATAGAGAGAGAGAGACATATATACCTACAGACAGAGATAGATATAGAGATAGAGAGATCTAGAGAGACACAGAGACAGATAGAGACACAGAGCAGATATACAGACAGAGAGAGATCACATAATAGTAGAGAGAGAGAGAAGGGAGGTATATATATCTATAAGTAGGGAGAGATATATAGGGAGGGAGATAGAGAGATATAGATGAGATATAGAGAGAGAGGGTAGAGAGAGAGAGAGAGAGGAGAAGAGAGAGAGAGAGAGAGATAGATAGAGAGAGAGAGAGATAGAGAGAGGAGAGAGAGAGAGAGAGAGATATAGACAGCGAGATAGAGAGAGATATATATAGAGAGAGAGAGAGGAGAGAGAGAGAGAGACATCGAGAGAGGATAGAGAGAGATAGGAGAGAGCTAGATATAGAGAGAAGAGAGAGAGAATCTAGAGAGGGATGAGAGAGAGGGAGAGAGACAGGGAGAGAGGAGATCAGAGAGATAGAGAGAGAGAGAGAGAGAGAGAGAGAGAGAGATAGAGAGGGATAGAGAGAGGAGAGAGAGAGAGAGATACAGAGATAGAGTATGACACACCACACACACACATAGGAGAGAGAGAGAGAGAGGAGAGAGAGATGAGATAGAGATCTAGATAATATACATATCTATATAGATAGCTATGATAGAGAGATATGTATGGAGATATATATATATATATAGATATAGGTGAGGTAGAGATAGATAGGGATGGATATAGAGAGATGTATATAGATATGGATATAGAGATAGGGATAGATATATAGACAGAGATATAGAGAAGATGGAGAGAGATCTACAGAGAGCGAGAGGGATAGATGAGAGAGAGAGAGCGAGAGGGATACAGATAGAGAGAGAGATAGAGTAGGGAGAGAGAGAGAGAGATGGGAGGAGGTAGAGATAGAGAGAGAGAGAGATCGATATAGGAGAAGAGAGAGATAGAGATGTGACAGAGAGATAGAGAGAGAGATAGAGATCTATTAGATATATATTATATATGTATATCGGTATATATGATATAGATATATATCTATATGTATAATATATATATATTGTATGATATATATATATATATATATATATATATTATATATAGATATATATGTGGAGAGTATAATTAGATGTATATATATTATAGATATATATAGATATATATATATATATATCTAGATTATATATATATATGTATATATCTATATATATTGATGGGTGCAGATAGTATATATATTTGATGAAGATTTATTGCACAAATTCAGTTTTAATTGGTTATTACTAATACTAAACGACACACACAAAAGACAGTGTACCTGTCGTGTGGTAATATAGTGTTGGTAAGAACCGAGTATCCATCCGTGGACACACCTAGCCTACTCAACAAACTTGATGTTTGACTATCAGATTGGTTTTGTTAAAGAAAGTGATAATTGTATTGGAAGATTTTTAGGGTTTAAAAGTAAACAATAATAAAAAGAAAGTAACCAAGATTTGAAGCGTTTGGATTTAAAACCAGGGAATAAAAGTTATCATCCTAATTAGACTCCACTTATGTAATTGTGATGAATTGGTGATGTGATTTAAAGATATTGATTAATGTAATTATGTTAATGTTTATAAAGATGAGCCGGCGCGATTTCTCATCTATCCTGCTGCCGTATGACTGATCCTGTCAGGCTGAGTTTACTGCTCAGATCAAAGCCCTAGTAATGTAGGTGTGAATCTTTTGTGTCCTATTTGACATACGATTTCTGAAAACATAACTTAATGTTAAAAGAGAGTTGACCATTTCTTCCTAACATACCATTATTTTAGAAAACCGTAACAATTACTGAAGTTTCCGAAACTAATAAAAGGAACCCGCAAATGATCAGAAAGTTAAAGTGATATGATTCTAATAACCATTTCTAGTTCATTAGCCATAGAATTTATTATGAAGACCGGTTTCGCGAATGAAAGTTAATCATACGGTTTTCACCTTGTATGACAATCACAATCACAAACCATAAATTTATAACTTCCCGTTCAAATGTAGATGCTACCTTCAATAGTTTTCCCAAGACCACCAAAACATTAACATAACATTTATCACACCATTAGTTCATCACAAACTCATAAGTTTCATCCGATTAGGATGATAAATAGAGTTTAGCTCATAATGAGCTTTAACATAACAACGGATAACAAAGAAGATAGATAAGTGATCATCAGTGAAATGGAACAATCAAACCGATAATCCACAATGGATGACGTTTAGGTGATCCCAAGCTTCTTCCAAGTGTTGTATGCACCTCCCGAGCCTCCGAATGATCTTGAAGTCTTGATTCCCAGAGAATTCTGCTGAGTAACTCTCCACCAAAGCTTGCCAAAAATGGTGAGCTTAGGCTTCTATTTATAGGCTTTCCGGAGTGTTTAAGCACGGCCCGTGCCTAAAAGGCACGGCCCCGTGCTAGTACAATGCTTACGAAAGTTGGTCGGCTCGTACATGTAGGTTGTGTCGGGCACGGCCCCGTGCTAAATGGGGCACGACCCCGTGTTGGAGGTGGGGCACAGCCCCGTGCCTCATGGGCACGGCCCCGTGTCTACTTTTAGGGGACAATACTTTTTGTCCTGTCAGATGTCCAAGCACGGGTGTGTTTCTGGCAAGGCATGGGGGCGTGCTTAATGAGGCACGGCCCCATGCTTGGAGTCCAAAGCTGGATCACTTCAATTTCTTGTTAAATATACTCCTTTGTCCATCTTGCCCTTTTAAACACATGAAAACACAATTAACACTTTTAAGTACATTTTCATCATTTAAGGAAGATATTAAGGAATAATTGATGTGCTTTTGATAGGATTTTGATGTATAATTTGGAGCACATCAAACATCCCCACCTTGAACTTTGCTTGTCCTCAAGCAAAAATCACTTAATATGACAATTCCACCAAAAACCAAATAAATCAAATTATAAACACGTCTTTCGAGAAATACGCAAGTAAATATTATTTTCATCCAAATATAAATATTCTAAGCACATGTAAAATGATATCCTAGCAAGCAATAGGTTGGTTAGTAAAGATTATTATCATGTAAAAATCCACACTTCTCACAAGATGCATCACACTCGGCTAAATATATGAGTCATAATCAAGATTAAGTATGACTAATACACTCAATTGCTTAGTATGAATACGTGTGAAATCATATGCTTGTTAAGGGATCAAATCTCTACCTACTTAGATATTTACTTGCATAAATCATTAGGTCTTTGATGGGTTGTAACTTGGCTCAGGCTCGGGTATGGAATATTGGAAAAAGAGTGGCTAATTGCTAAAGATGACGGTCTTGGCTTATTTTTTCTAACATAAAACTACAAGGAAAGCAATAAAGGTTCCCTATACAATACTTCAAGCTAGAAGGGATATGCTAGTTGAGGACTCGTTAAGGTCAGATTGTCAAGACCGTATTTTGCTTTCAAGAATCTTACTTCATCTTTTACCGAAGATACACAAAACTTTCCTTTCTAAGGATCGTTTGGCTTGAAGCCTAATAGCACCCAATCGGATTAATTCTGTGTATTCGTATTGAGATTCAGTTTGATCTTTTGCATTTTCCATTATGGGACCAATTTCCACAATTCGGTCATCTTTCATATCTTTTTGCCCGTCTCTTTATAGCACTTTTGAAATCCCACAAAATGGCGGAACTTGTTCCTTTTTCGCAATTTCTTTCTTGCGTCAAATGTGAGATTGAAAATTGTTCGCGGATTTCCGGGGGAAGTCCCGGTTTTGCGTGATGAAGGCAACAAAGCAAATTGAAATTAAAAGAATGCATTCCAGTTCTTTAAGGTCTGCCAGTCGAAGACCAAATTTTTTTTAATAATAATAAGCCAAAAACGTGTCTTTAACGAAAACGGGTTTTGTTGAAGGCTTTTTTGGTTAAGTGACTTGGTAACTCGGGTGATTGAAAGATAAAAACGTTTAAGCTCAACGGGGCTAACTAGGGTTGACGTTCGGGTAAGGAAAATTAAAGACAATGGTCGGGGCTTGAATGGTTAAGGTTTCCTAGTGCCTAACTCATTTTTATGCAACAAATACTAATAAGGTCTTGAAATGTATACCCAAAGCAAGTTCTAATCACACGTATCATATAGCACCCTCAATTAAATCTAGAATGAAAGTAGAATTGTAATTTGCAAAAGCTTGTTTAAGGCTCAAAAATAAACTCACATACGGATGGAATTGGGTAAAAGTGTTTCATTTTATATGATTAAATATTTTACTAGATTATTGCTTTTAAGGATATCACAAAAAACATTTTCAATTATTTGGACGTCATGGATTTACTTTTCTATTTCCCGAAAACGTATATTTATAATTTGGTTTATCAAAAATTATATTAAATTTTTGGTTTCTTGTCACAAAAATTACTTAGAAGTGATCTTTTCTTAAAAAAATTTAATTTGGACCTTTTTAGAAAAGTGTCAAATGCATTACTCCCATCCCCACACTTAAGATTCACATTGTCCTCAATGTGATTAACATATTCAAGATCGAGAAAGGGTAATGAAATAACTCCCCTAAAATGATGAATTTTTCACTTGGGTTTGGTTGTTGTCGCGTTGCTAGAATCCTCGGTATCACCTGAAATGTCACCAATTTATTGAAAGCATTAAAATCCTAAACACACAAAATAAAAACAAAACGACATAAATTAAAAGATAGATTGGCACAAAACAACTGTGCCGCGGGCCCCGAAATTGATACGATTTCAAGGGCTTTGTGGTGGGATATTCCCACTCGTGGTACATTCGGTTTCTGATGTACGTGAAATCGTTGCTCAGGTCATCGACTTGATAGTGCAGATTTTTGACTCGGTTTGAAGGCTCGTTGGGCATATTCAAATGATCGCCTTGCATGGTCGTTGGTGGTTGGATTGACTCATAAAGGTCTAACATGGTTGGGATTCCCTTGTACGTGAACTTGAAGATCCAGCTCTGGCTCCTTCCAGCTGTATCGGCATGTCGAGGTCCATGATTATTTCTTCGGGATCCGCCGGATCCCAGATTTGTCCCTTCTTATCCAGGAATCTCGGTTGCCCATTTGGTAAGCTTGTCACCATGTACATACTTGTACAAATGCTCAAGTCTAAACAGTCCCGGCATCACTCCTACTGTTCCCTCAGTGTTATAACCATAGCTTTCATATAAGTTCAAAATCCAGCTTCCTCCAAACATGGGTGTTGGAGCACCTGCAATCGCATTCCTGGCAAAAAGATTACAAAACAAATACCCAATATTACATGGCAACTGATTAACCATACAAATAAAATAAACAAGTCCCTCAAATTAACAACTCCCTCGCTTTGACCACGAGCTGTTATGAATGACTGAGTAACCGATGAATGTATCGCAGCAGGGGTCTCGTATCTGATGCTTTGTTGTTTACTCGAGTTGAACCCTCCGGTTCCAATCCGCTCCCAAAATGCTTTCCTCATGGCACCACTTTCCGCGTCTTTACTTTCCTCGTCCGGGAAGGTATGATACGCCGGCATTCCAGATATTGCCTCCTCCTCCATTTCTTGTTCCGTGTATATTCCAAGATAGACACCGAACAAGGCAATGGATGTTTTATGCCAATTCCAGCTAGCCTGAATGAAACTGCACTTTCATCCCAAGGGTCAGAGTCTTTCATGCTAAATTTAAAAGATGCTAAAAATTCAAGAGTAGTTCATAAACGAAAGGTCATTTTGTGAGAATAAACGTTTCCACTGAACACTTAATAAATTATTATATCTTTCTAGCTGTGCGACTGCCGCTAGTGTTTCTTCATCTGATGTAAGTGGGGATCTTTCAACCTTTGTTGCAATCTTTGAAGTCTATCATGACACCATCTCTTGCGGCTCCCTTCAAAATGTAAGTAGGATGATCCATGATCCTGTAATTTTTAAAATAAGTTAATCTAGACAAGACAAATTTCTTAAGTAGTTTTATGATGTTAGTGAAAATCATATGTCTTTCAAGACATAAAATCATATGATTCAATTTATGTTCAAAAATAGTTAAAAATTTATCATCCAAGGAAACATTTTTGAACATAGGGGTGCGCTTTGTAAAACGTGGGGGTGCAGTAACATGTTTAGATATAAAATCTTGACTCGAGCAATTGTGGTTTTGTTTGTAAAGCGTTGATTAAGCATGAGTTTAACATTTCTTGCTTTAAAAATCAAAGATTATACGTTTAACTTTTAATCATTTGTTAATTGTCACACCCCAACCTTGACGGCGGAACTCGAGAACGTCGATGATGTGGGGTTACGATTGTTCAAAGCCACTAACGCTATTTATTAGAACCCAAATATATTAATCATAAGATTCAATTGTAACATTACAAGCAAAAGTTTCAACAAAGAATACATCATGTACAAATGCTACAATAACATGATCATCCTTTTATCTCTAGGTCCAATCCTAGATGTGATAAGCTTCAAGAGTAGAATACATACTTGAGGTATTCCTGAAACATGTTAAAAATAAAAGGTCAACATAAAAATGTTGGTGAGCATTCAATAGTTTTTAATACATAGATTATATAAAAGATGGCAATTCAAGTCATAGTTAGTGAATAAAGTGATTAGGGATGTTATGAACAATGCAACAATCAAACCTCGACAAAGTTTTACAAGTCTCAAACGTTTACAAGATTATACGATCAGCTAAGTGTACTTGGATTAACCAAAGCAGGCTTGTCTGGCTCATAGATCTATGACTTCGCTGGGCTAGCAATAGTTAATGATTGTACATATAACGCCATAACATGGTAACCACAAAAGTTCAACTAACCACAACTTTGCATGATGAATTGCCATAAAGATTACAAGTCTCAAATAAGTTTACAAGTGCAATGATAAAAGTTAACATGTTTCACCCCAAAGTGTGAAAATAAGCAAAAAGGGGTATGGAAATACTCACTTGGCCAAATATATCTAGTTGAATGATTAATAAGAAAAATAATAAGCAATGTCCTAATGTATTCCTTCAAAGGTACCTAAGTATATATATTTTACAAGATTTAGGTTAATAATAAGATTAGTGATTTAACAAAAGTTAGGTTTCAGTTGGAGTTTGGGGATCTTCGTAGTAATCTAAATATTGTAACAAGAAATGCACCATTTACATGAGTTATTATAGAGAAAACAATATTAAATCATCCATAATGGCTAATGAAATTTAAATATGAACTTGAATAAACATTTGAAATGATCATGACTTTAACGATAATACTTTTAAAGAAATATTTGGATCAATACTAATTTTACTAACTTAATATTTAAAATCCATTTTGATAGAAATAGACTAAGAACAACCTTTAAAATAATAAATAAAAATAAATAAATTATGTTTTATTAGGATAACTAGTGATTAATATTTAGAAAAATTTCAGAAATTCATTTGGTGCTCTATATAAATATTAAAGTTTACAAAAACATTTTTTATTGATTAAAAATTTTCCCATAATTTAATAAGGCTAAAAGCCTTTAAAAATAATACATGAGGTTGCCCGGGTTCGAACCCGGGACCTCATGTGTAGGAGATAAGTGCTTTAACCAGTAAACCAGGGCCGAGGCCGTGGTTTACTTCAGTTTTAATTCCTTAAAACCATGGATTCAGTATTTCCCCCAAATCTCTTATAAACCCTAGGTTGATTTGATTCAAATTGAAGATCAAAACAATGTTATGAATCAAATTAGGTTTGGGGCTTTTGTTCTTTAGATGAAATCGAACATGTAAGTAGGTTTAATTACCCAATTCGAAGATGAACAAATGATGAACAGACGATGCTAAGGCCGCGACACACGTACGACTGGTTCGATGTTCAAAAGATGATGTTAAACAAATCCGTTGCACACGAAGTTTCCAATGATCTTAAGGATGAAAAGCCCTCTGTATATTTCGAGTTTGAAGCCTTGATCATGTGTTCGAATTGTGGCAGTCGCGGTTAATAGAGAGAATCAAAAGAATGTTTGAGTTAGTTTCAGGTAGAATTGAGCGTTTGTAGTCGATTAGTGATAGATAATAGATGGTTCATGTTAAGTTAATTCGATTATTGTTGTGATTTAATGCTTAAACGGGTACGAATTAAAGCTTCGGTTACTTCGAACGACAATGGCTTTGTAACCGGTGTTTGAACACAATTAAGGTGGGTAATCAAGTTCGAATCACGTACGCGAATGGTTTGGAACGGTTTGGGTTAAAAAACGCAGCCTAAAAGCCGGTTTCTAGGCAGGCCGGAGCTCGCCGGAGCCTGCCGGAATTTCCACCGGAAAACCGGGGGAAGAAGTGGGGGGGGTTTAGTTTTAGTAAATTACAATTTGGTCCCTGTGGTTTATGTTTTTGTTATGTTGATTTCAAAGTTTAATTTTTAGTTTAAACCAATTTACAGTTTGGCCCCTGAAGTTTAAAATGTTATTATTTTATGCATAACTTATTAATTTCAAGTTTTAAGATAATAGAAACTTATATTATTTTTATTTATTTCAAAGATTAACACTTATTATGATTATTGTTATTATTGTTATTATTATTATTATTGTTGTTATTATTTTATTTGAGATTATTAACACCTTAAATTTTATAATAATAAGTAAACATTATAACACTTGTAATGTTATTATTATTATATAATTTGTTAATCACCAAATTAATTATTAAGTATAACAAACCCCAAAGTTTCAAAATGGCACAAAAGGCCCTTTTAAGATTTAACAAAGTTAACTTCTAAGTTAACAAAATTAAGAGATGTCACAGTCTCCCCAACTTAGAAGAATTTCGTCTCGAAATTAAGAATGAACTTAAATGAACAAAAGGAGTTATAATGAAAGATAAGTGTACAACGGGCAGTGATTGACGTTTGATTACGGATGAGATGCTTCACCTTATGGAATTTTACAAGAATCTTGACATAATGCATGCCAATTTGAACTTTTCCAGTGAAATGCGACTCTTTGAGATTTGGCATATGAAACGTTGAAAGACGATGGCGAGTTACCGTGGTATGTCAGACTTATAAGCCACAACTTCTAGAATATAATTTCATAGTAAAGCGATGTTTGGAATCAATAAAAGACCACAATTGTAAGAAAGGTTACCGTCAGGATTTAAGAATCCCAAACGTTACTATATGAAACGATCTTAACGCATATCTTGTGAATATGTATCTCTCCTTTGACCAATCATTGGTCTAAGAATAATACGATATGCGAAGATTTTGGAATAAGTTCACGACGATGGTTGGGAACATTATTAAAAGCAGAAAATGAATCGGTCATCCAAAATAACGATCGATGTTTTAACGCCATATTACGGTATAAGATCGAATTCTTGAGTTAGATACAAGTCAATTTATCGACCCATTATCTCACATGAGTCAATATGAGATTAGTCAATTGATCTATAATGCACCAATTTTCAGTATGACATCCAAAATAAGAGACATTCTGTGATGAGAAATTGAGCAGGAGATTCCCGGGAACATGGGGGTTAGGTTTTGTCATATGTGAAGGTAAGACACTTGGACACATGCCAAGTTATGTCTTTTCTTTTATGCCAAACCTATGACTACAAATTACGAAATTTTATGAACCTTTATATCCACATCGCAATGAGGATAATAACAAGTCTTGTTGTTCAAAACCAAGATAAAATTTCAATGATTTTCAAGGTTAAGGGTTCAAAAGCGATTCAAGAAATGACGCAAACATTAAGAAAAGTATTTGTAAACATGTTTGCAAGGTAGCAAGTTTCCAGTACAGTTTGCATACGCAGTTCATCAAACCCATAAGCACATCTGAGAAAGTTAGAAAGACATGAACACAGTTGATAATCAGAAAGATTGTTTAAGAAGGCTACCATCACACAATCATGTGTTGATGATAACTCAAAATGAAAGTTGATAAGCAAGAAATAAATGATTTGATGTAGCTAGATCGAGTCAAAACATGAAGATAAAGGGAAAGAAATCGATTTAGAATTCAAATGCTCCAAGCTCGGAATCAAATTAACCTAGAGTGATCGGGTCTCCTTTCAAGTTCAGAAATCATGCTTTGGCTTGATAGGTCCAAACACTAACATTGGTTCACCCTTCAAGTTACTACATGTTTCTTGTCACTTGATTAAAACCTTGGTAAGTTGGAGATCAAGAAATGAGAATAGTCATCAAGGTGTGGTTTTCACTCCTAACTTGATGGTGTATTCCCAAGGTATGACCACTAACTTACCAATCAAAAAGTTCGAACCCAACTCCTTGTTGAGGATCCACAGAAATAAGACGAGGTAACTCACCATTAAGGTAAGGGAAATCACTCCTATCTTAACGGTGAAGTTTTACAAACAAAATATAACAAGATGAACTTCTTTATCAAAATCCAGAATTCACTCCTACATTGATGAAGTCGTCTCATTTGAACAAATACAATTCATAAAGATGATATTATCATCAAGGTATGGAATTCACGCTATCTTGATGATTGAATTTCATAATAGCAAGAAATCAATCGAAGATTGACATTTGTCACCAAAGTACGGGTTTCAATCCTATTTTGGTGAGATCATGTCATTTGTGAAATGCCATTCTAAAGAAAATAATTGAAGTCAATCCTCGGGATAAGGAAATCACCCTGATCCAGAGGATGAAATTTTATAAATCACAATTGGAAACTATTTATCGAAACGAATAGAGAATCATCAAGTAAGGGAAATCACCCCTGTTTTGATGAGTTAGAATCATTTAGGAGATACGAGTGTTCTTAGTCATAGGTTGGCTTGCAAACACTTGCATCTCTCACACGGTGCAGACGGTACAGAGTTTGACTTAATGACGAAAGGAAAATAATATCAATTAGAAATTCGGAAATTTCAAGTTACATCAAGTAACAAAAGGAAAAATCATGCTTACAAGCTTAAGATCAAAGTTCGAGATAGCAGAATTTGTTATGATGGTGTTCAAATCTTGAATAATTTAAATCAGGAAGCAAAATCAAGGACAAGAATGATTCGACATCATAATGAGATGTGAACATTCGATTCACAATCGAAGGGAATACATGGACTTCTCAAGATATGAGATCAGCCATAACCTTATTAAGACATGCGTACTTATAAGTGATCACTCATCTCAAGGGTTTCGAGTCAAGTAAATGGATTCAATGATCGAGTCAAATCACCATTTACACTTTGCCTAGACAAAGTATCCCGAGATGTAGGAATTCCACCTACAGCATCTCATGTTCTTAGTTATGGGACACATCCTTAAGAAGACTTGAGAACCATAGTAACGGTTTAAATTTTTGAAGGCCATTTGGTTTAGATTCCCAATATCTTTGGATATATTAAGAGTCATGCACACACGTTGATCAAGGTATAGAAATAGATACATGAAACGCCCAACGTGTAGCGATGTTTAAATGTAGGAGTTGAATGTAGAATGGGTTCAATATTAACAGGAACATTATATATGTTAAAAATGAGAAGATATTGAAACTTTGGTGATAAACCAGTTCAAGAAAATCAAGGATTTTTAAGATACAAAGAGGATGGTTCCATTTGGTAATGCATTACCATTTGAAATCGTTGACACGTCAAGGTAAATTGACCCATTTGCCTTAGAGATTTGTGTATATTGACCATAGTTTATCACTCATCCCAGAAATCCCCAGGTAAGCATAACTGGTCTCGCAATGAGATTTATACGATATGCTTGCCTTAGCCCGAAGGCCTTTTGCCAGGAAATCTAGAATACAGATGTCTATGTGTCACACAAATTCTTTGGTTCATGGAATCAAAACCTTGATGGGATTTTTCATAGATTGGACATAGAGTCTAAGGAATTGAACCCAGATGATAAGTGTAGATTCACATGTCGTTGAGAATAGTTTAGGAAGTTCATTTGTCGGGGAGGGTCAAAGAGTCAAAGTTAAGTTTAGGGAGACAAGTAACTAAGTTTAAGCATACATAAGGCAATCCTATGCTAAGGCATCATTTGCACAAAAGGCATAGCATTATGTAGCATGCAAACAACATGTAAGCACAAGGGTATAGGATCTTTCTATGAGGTTCATGCAACTATAGTCTAGGTCACCATTTCTAATAACCTAAATCCCTATAGTTATGGGCTCTGATACCAATCTGTCACACCCCAACCTTGACGGCGGAAACGTCGAGATGTGAGGGTTACGATTGTTCACAGCCACATAACGCTATTTATTAAACCCAAATATATTAATCAAAGATTCAATTGTAACATTACAAGCAAAAGTTTCAACAAAGAATACATCATGTACAAATGCTACAATAACATGATCATCCATTTTATCTCTAAGGTCCAATCCTAGATGTGATAAGCTTCAAAGAGTAGAACACATACTTGAGGTATTCCTGAAACATGTTAAAATAAAAGGTCAACATAAAATGTTGGTGAGCATTCCATAGTTTTTAATACATAGATTTATAAAAAGATGGCATTCAAGTCAAGTTAGTGAATAAAGTGATTAGGGATGTTATGAACAATGCACAATCAAACCTCGACAAGTTTTACAAGTCTCAAACGTTTAAAAGATTAACGATCAGCTAAGTGTACTTGGATCAACCAAAGCAGGCTTGTCTGGCCCATAGATCTATGACTTCGCTGGGCTAGCAATAGTTAATGATTGTACATATACGCCATAAACATGGTAACCACAAAAGTTCAACTAACCACAACTTTGCATGATGAATTGCCATAAAGATTACAAGTCTCAAATAAGTTTACAAGTGCAATAATAATAAGTTAACATGTTTCACCCAAGTGTGAAAATAAGACAAAAAGGGGTATGGAAATACTCACTTGGCCAAATTATCTAGTTGAATGATTAATAAAAAAATAATAAGCATGTCCCAACGTATTCCTTCAAAAGGTACCTAAGTATATATATTTTTACAAGATTTAGGTTAATAATAGATTAGTGATTTAACAAAAGTTAGGGTTTCAGTTGGAGTTTGGGGGTCTTCGTAGTAATCTAATATTGTAACAAGAAATGCACCATTTTAGTGAGTTTATTATAGAGAAAACAATATTAAATCATCCTAATGGCTAATGAATTTAAATATGAACTTTGGAATAAACCAGTTGAAATGATCAAGGACTTTAACGATAATACTTTTAAAAAAATATTTGGATCAATACTAATTTTACTAACTTAATATTTAAAATCCATTTTGATAGAAATAGACTAAGAACAACCTTTAAAATAATAAATAAAAATAAATAAATTATGTTTTATTAGGATAACTAGTGATTAATATTTAGAAAATTTTAGAAATTCATTTGGTGCTCTATATAAATATTAAAGTTATAAAAACAATTTTTTATTGATTAAAAATTTTCCCATAATTAATCTAAGGCTAAAAGCCTTAAAAATAATACATGAGGTTGCCCGGGTTCGAACCCGGGACCTCATGTGTAGGAGATAAGTGCTTTAACCAGTAAACCAGGGCCGAGGCCGTGGTTTACTTCAGTTTTAATTCCTTAAAACCATGGATTCAGTATTTCCCCCAAATCTCTTATAAACCCTAGGTTGATTTGATTCAAATTGAAGATCAAAACAATGTTATGAATCAAATTAGGTTTGGGGCTTTTGTTCTTTAGATGAAATCGAACATGTAAGTAGGTTTAATTACCCAATTCGAAGATGAACAGATGATGAACAGACGATGCTAAGGCCGCGACACACGTACGACTGGTTCGATGTTCAAAAGATGATGTTAAACAAATCCGTTGCACACGAAGTTTCCAATGATCTTAAGGATGAAAAGCCCTCTGTATATTTCGAGTTTTGAAGCCTTGATCATGTGTTCGAATTGTGGCAGTCGCGGTTAATAGAGAGAATCAAAAGAAATGTTTGAGTTAGTTTCAGGTAGAATTGAGCGTTTGTAGTCGATTAGTGATAGATAATAGATGGTTCATGTTAAGTTAATTCGATTATTGTTGTGATTTAATGCTTAAACGGGTACGAATTAAAGCTTCGGTTACTTCGAACGACAATGGATTTGTAACCGGTGTTTGAACACAATTAAGGTGGGTAATCAAGTTCGAATCACGTACGCGAATGGTTTGGAACGGTTTGGGTTAAAAAAACGCAGCCTAAAAGCCGGTTTCTAGGCAGGCCAGAGCTCGCCGGAGCCTGCCGGAATTTCCACCGGAAAACCGGGGGAAGAAGTGGGGGGGGGTTTAGTTTTAGTAAATTACAATTTGGTCCCTGTGGTTTATGTTTTTGTTATGTTGATTTCAAAGTTTAATTTTTAGTTTAAATCAATTTACAGTTTGGCCCCTGACGTTTAAGATGTTATTATTTTATGCATAACTTATTAATTTCAAGTTTAAGATAATAGAAACTTATATTATTTTTATTTATTCAAAGATTAACACTTATTATGATTATTGTTATTATTGTTATTATTATTATTATTGTTGTTATTATTTTATTTGAGATTATTAACACCTTAAATTTTATAATAATAAGTAAACATTATAACTGTTGATGCATGTATGTCCCTAGATCATGAGCTGTAATGTAATGAATCTTGTCTGTCTGATTTTGATGTAATTTGTATTGATTAAGGAAATGACATGAATTGGTTGTTACTTCTAATGTTTAATATTTCATTAATGAGTCGTGATTGAATTGATTGGGTTTATGATTATTTGAATGGTTACACATTATGTTATATTAATTAAAACATTCAAACTTAACTTAATGAAGTTCTCATGCGAATGGCCCATGCGAATGGACCACACGCATGAATAACTTCATACGATTGACTCAATCGCACGACTGAACCAGGAGACTGGATCAGTCGTATGATTGACACATAAGATTGACTCAATCGCACGACTGAACACTCAGTCGTGCGGATGAATCAACCGCATGGTTCAATCGCACGACTGAACCATACTTATGGCCCAGTCGCACGATTGAACAATACTAACCTAAATAACCCAATTCGTGGGAAAACTTAAGAATTCATCCCATTACGATTCCATTCCAGACGTACCCTAGCCGTCCAGAAGCCTCCCAAATCGTTCTCCAAGTTCACAGAACACATCAGATCGGTTCTCCTAATCGATTTCTGACGTTGATTTCAATTCTTGATTGATTCATCGTGTGTTCTCACTGATTGGATCGCCAATCAAATAGGATTCCGCACTATTTGAGTTGGTTTAACACACGCAATCACTCGTATTTCGTTCAAATACCAGGTCCTAACAAGTGGTATCAGAGCCTTGGCTCTTGATTTCGTGTTGATTCAATCAAGATTGCATAAAAGTTTGTGTTTTTGCACGAAAAACGCAATCTTTAGCATCAAAAGTGATCTTGGACGTTCCCTGCTCATCGAAGTTCAGTTTCTCTACGACTTGACTAGACTTGGGACTTGCAAAATTTCGAATTTTTTAATACGGCTGAAACCCGTCAAACCTAGAAATTCAAACCTAGAAAGCGCAAAACAGCAGCTACAGTCGCACGAGTGACCCATTCGCGGACACCATTGGCGCTCCATTCGCATGCTCCTTCGCACGACTGGACCTCATCGCACCTCATTGGGCCACCTAATACCTTCATGTTCTCGCTCTGAACCGTTATCCTTCGACTTAGCACCGCTTCTCTTCACCCATCATTCGTCCCTTTTCGCCTGTTCATTCGCACGTTGAACCCAATCCCAGAGTTCATACGCACGATAAGACCAGTCGCACATCCTTCAGTCGCATCAGTTAAAGTTTATTTTGATTAGATTCTAAGTTTATTAGCCATGGAAGATCAGATGTCAGCCTTTACTGCTGGGAAGGACTCAAGAATTCAGAACCTGCTGCTGCTTGAGAGTGAGGTGGGTAATCACAATAAACCACCAAAGCTCTTGACTTTAGATGAGTTTCCACACTGGAAACAACGTTTTGAGATCTACCTCAATGGAGTAGATCCTAATCTGTGGGAAGCCATCGAGGTTGGTTATAGTACACCGGTGGGAGCAATGGAGTTAAGCTAACGTTAAGTGGGATGACCAACGCACAGAAAGTAAAGTATAATGCAGAGAAAAGGGTTTATGCGTTGATAACTCAGTCGATCCCCAAAGACATATTCCACCAGTACTCAAGAACAAGCAGTCCAAGAAACTGTGGGATGAGCTAGAGAAAAGATATGATGGGAATGCATCATTAAGGCAATCAAGGCAAAGGAGTTAAAGAAGGAATTCGATAACTTCTCATCGATTGTAACAAGAGTTTAGATGAAGTCATAGACAGATTCTACCACTTGATGAGCGAGTTGCATACACATGGAGTGGAAACGACTATGGAAGAGAAAGTAAGCAACTTCGCAGATGTTTGCCTGATAAGTGGGCTTCATTCGTGTCTAATCTTAGACAGAATGGAATGCTTGTAAAGCTGGATATAAATGACTTCATTCTCAAGCTGCGTGAAGAAGCACTAAGGATGAAGTATAGAGCACAGAAGTCTTCGTATACACACAAACCCAGCTTTATACAATGCCACGCCTCAAGCTAAGACATCTGGAGCACCTCTCAGACAGCATTTTGGTCTAGCTCGTCAGGTCCTTCACATGCTTCTCCTGCTTCTCCTTCTGGATCAGACACGTCAGGGTCGTCATGTACCCACTATATTGGATCAGAAGCAAGTGCTACAAAATTGAAGACCGAGAACCTCGGTAATGTGACCGTAGAAGTAGCACGAGAGCATATGGATCTTCTAGCCGCAGTAGTTCATTCATATGATGGACTTGTGGCTGGGAAGATTGGAAACTGTCATCTGGCAGATGAAGACTACGAGCAGGTAGATGAAATGGAGCTTGAAAGAATGGATAATGTGGGGCCTTAGCTACTAGCGCTGTCCGAAGGGCGAAGAAGTTTGTTAAGAAGACAGGACAAAATTTGATAGCTACTAAGGACACCACATTGGCTTTGACAAGAGCAAAGTGACCTGCTTCAACTATGGAGAAAAAGGGCACTTCAAGAGGGAATGTGTCAAGCCAAAGAAGACGGGTATGGGAACCCTTTCTCATCCTTTACTCGCCAACACAACAAGACAAACAAGCTTCCACTTCTACTTCAAAAACAAACCCAAAAGCCTTGACTGCTCATGATGATGAAGACAGGACTGGAGTTTTAGATTTGTCTCACCAGAATCTAACATTGCCAGTGTTGAAGATATTGATGATGATTCTGCGAGTGAAGGTGATTTAGCAGTTGAAATAGCGATGTCACACAGTGAAGAAACAACTGCAGCTGAGGTTAGTTACATACCAAAGGAGGAGACTTCCACGTCAGAAACAGAAAAGTCAGAATCACCAAACCCAGAGACGTCTGATGCTGCGTTGATGGCTAACTCTTCTGAAACAACACAGGTAAGTACAACTGACCAAATGTTTAATAATCATGCTTGTTCTAACTGTGATATGTTTAGGAATAGCATTGATGAAAAATTTGCTAGGTTATTAGATCACAATGATAACTTAGTAAAAGATTTACAACTATGCACTGAGGCCAATAGAGTTCTAAAACAAAATGAGCATAGTTATAAAGAAAAGATAGACCTATTGACTAAACAACTTAGAGAAACCGAAGTAGTTGCCTTTAATCAAGCAAATGACATTAGGTACTATCTAAACTTCCTAAAGGACACTAAGAAGCAAAAGGCAGTTCTAGAAGTAGAAGTTAATTCCTTAAAACAGAAACTGCATAGTTGGACTAGTTTCTTCACACATAGTTCAACACTTAGTGAGAGAAAGGAATAATGGGGAGGGATTAGGACTTCAAAGTGGTTCCACCACCACCTGAAACCTTGATGAACACCAAGTCTAAACCAGTAAACAACACCCAATCAAGGATCATGTGGTGACCACTCCTCTTGTTACTGATCCAGACACATCATGTTCATCTACTGAATCTGGACAGAAACAAAAGGAGGCCATTCAAAGGCAAAGGGTAAATTGCCTTGTGTTAATCTGGAAATAATTTGAAAAAGTTAACTTAAAGTCAGGGTCAAACAGAGTCAAATCAGAACCCAAAAAGACTTCAAATTAAATTTTTCACAGGCTACAAGTCAAAAACCAGTTAACCAAAAAGTGGAACAAGTTAAACAGGTTAAAACAGTTAAATTTGTTAAACCAGAGAAAACATCAAACATGCAAGAGTCAAAACCTAAACTGATTGATGTTCCTAAAGTGTCACGCATTTCTCCACAAAGAAAGTCTACTCATAAAGTTGATAGCAGATTGTGCTACAACTGTGGAGAATGTGGACATATTGCTTCCTATTGTCCTTTCTATCAGACACCTAGGAAAAGATTGATCTTCAGGACTCTAGACCTAGATCTTCTAAGCGAAGTTCTCTAACTCCACCTAGAAGTCTAGTGAACCTAAAGTCCAACCTGTAAGCCAGACGACTGTTTATCATAAACAGGCATTGCACAATCTGGCTTATGGAAAGAGAAGTCATCCTGTGTGTCTGATACTGATGACAGAAGGAATCTGAGTTACCCTCACCTTCTAAAGGTCAATGGGTAGAGTTTATGATGTGTGATGCCTCTGGAAACCCAAGACAGTAAAGGCTTGGGTTCCTAACCTAAACTAATACATTTACTTGATATGTCAGGGTGTTCGGTATAGCGCTGAGACTAACACGTGGATTATAGACAGCGGAGCATCCAGGCACATGACAGGAAATAGAGCCCTTTTATCAAATGTCAAACAAATAAAAGAAAGGCATGTTTCCTTGCAGGAAACAAGGGAGGATACATCACAGCACAGGGAGAAGTGGGAAATCAGAAATTTAAGTTTGATAAGGTGAACTACGTTCAACAACTTCAGAATAACTTGCTTTCTGTTTCCCAAATCTGCGATAAAGGATTTAAAGTCATCTTCGACAACAAGAAGTGTTACGTGCTGAAGAAGACTATACGATTCCAGAGGACCAAGTTCTGATGACTGCATCAAGATATAAGGATCTTTATGTCTTGGATCTGTCAACAGCTGCTCCAACGGATCATGAGGTGCAGTGCTTTCTATCTAAAGCTACTGAGAAGGACTCAAATCTCCTGGCATAGGAGAATGGGACACATTAGTCAAAGGAAGATGAATCACTTGATTCAGAAGGACTTAGTGAGAGGAGTAAATGTCAAGAACTTCCAACTTCCTGACTTTTGTGTAGCTTGCAAGAAAGGCAAACAGACAAAGAAGTCTCATAAGGAGAAGAAAGTTCATTCAATAGAACTTCCTCTTGAACTTCTTCACATGGATCTGTTTGGTCCAGTCAGTACAAGGAGCATTGCAGGCGATTAGTACTGCTTTGTGGTCACTGATGACTACTCAAGGTTTCACTTGGGTAATGTTTCTGAAATCCAAATCAAAACATTTGAGTCATTCAAGGAATTAGTCACCACTCTGGAATCCCTCTACAAGCTAAAAGTGAGACAAGTACGCTCAGACACGGGACAGAATTCAAGAATCAATGGATGGAGGCATACTGCAAGGAAAAGGGAATTGTTCATCATTCACTTCAGCATACACGCCTCAGATGAATGGTGTTGCTGAGAGGAAAAATAGAAGCTTGATAGAGACTGCATGGACTATGCTGGCTGACTCGAAACTGCCTATCCAATTCTGGAATGAGGCAGTAGCAAAGCATGTTATAACTGAATCGAGTCCTAATAGTCAGCGCCACGAAAAGACATGTTATGAGCTACTACAAAGACGCAAACCGAATTTGGAGTATCTTGACCCTTTGGCGCGCCGTGTACACTTCTGAAGAAGACACAAGAAGGAAATTCAGCGAGAAGGCAGATGAAGGAATCTTTCTAGATACAACATACCGAATAAGCGAGTTTACAATAACTCAACGGGTCTTGTAGAAGTTGTGGTGTAATGTCGACGTTCAGAGATATACCACGCCTCCTACAGGCAAAGGACCTGCCTACTTCTTCGATTATGATGGATTCTTCAAATCCTTCAACATACCTCTCTCTCCCTCGGATGATGAGCTAGCTACTAGGATGATGTATGATATTCTGAATACACCATCTAGCACACAGGGAGAATCATCTACTCAGTCAGGGGGAGTAGTCGACGACAGTGACTCTCCTCTGAAGATGAAGCTGAAGCAGATGACCAGAACAGTCAGGAGGAACATGTTCCAGTTCCTGAAAGTCCACAAGCATCTACGAGTGATGCACCTTCGACTTCAGAACTCAACACTCCAACTACCAACTACCTCAGATGCAGAACAAAATGTTCATAATCTCGGTTCTGAGGTGGCTGTTCCACTACTCCAGGATCACGACTAAACGTCTATCATCCCCTTGACAATGTTATTGGGGATGTCAGATCAGGAGTACAAACCCGAAATCAGTTATACTCAGCTGATTACGCCTCGGTTATGGAGAAAGGTTACATTCATGATGGTGCCTATCGATGTTTTGGTCTCGCAGGTTGAGCCAAAATATGTCAGTGAGGCACTCAATGATGAGGCGTGGGTGAGTGCCATGCAGAAGAACTTCTGCAGTTTAAGAAGTTAGGTGTATGGACATTGGTTGATAAACCTAAATGTGCTAAAGTCATTGGCACTAATGGGTACTAAAATGCAAGAAGGATGACCAAGGTGTAATTATCAGGACAAGCTCGACTGTGGTTCAAGTTTTTCGCCAAGTCGAGGGAATGGACTACAATGAGGTGTTTGCACCCGTGGCAAGGATGGAAGCTATTCGTATCTTCCTTGCCTATGCATCGTACATGAAGATCAAAGTCTAACCAATTAGATGAAAGAGTGCATTCCTTCATGGGGAAATCAGAGAAACAGTCTATGTAAGTCAACCCGAGGGTTTTGAAGATCCTTACCATCGGGATAGAGTTTACAAGCTCGACAAGCTTTGTAATGGCTTCATCAAGCTCCTCGAGCTTGGTATGAGAAACTCTCAACTCATCTTGTGAAACACGGCTTTCGCAGGGGAGTAATTGACTGTACACTGTTTATTAAGGAAAGGATGGCGACCTACTGCTTGTACAGATATATGTTGATGACATAATCTTCGGGTCAAAGAACGAAGAGTTGTAAAGAGTTTGAGCATAATGAAGATTTTGAGAACGGGGGAGATGAATGTTCTTTCTCGGGTTACAGGTGGATCAACACCTAATGGAATCTTTCTACATCAGACCAAGTATGTAGGAGACATTCTCAGTCGCTTTGACATGGAGAATGCTTCTGCTGCTGGGACTCCACTTGCTACGAATCATGATATAGCACCTGATGAGAATGGAGATCTAGTAGATGCCACTATGTACCGAGGAATGATCGGATCCCTCATGTATCTCACTGCCTCAAGACCTGATATTATGTATGCTACATGTCTATGTTCAAGATATCAGGCTAAACCAAAGGTCAACCATCTGATCGGGGTCAAGAGGATTTTTCGTTATCTGAAGGGTACACCCACACTTGGATTGTGGTACCCTCATGATGATGACTTTGAGCTTACCGCGTATAGTGACTCGGATTACGGGGGCTGCAAGATGAACTACAAGTCTACATCAGCGGGTGTCAATTCTTTGGGAGAAGATTAGTTACCTGGCAGTGTAAGAAGCAGACATCGGTTGCATTGTCAACCTGTGAAGCCGAATATGTTGCTGCTGCAAGTTGCTGTTCACAAATCATCTGGATTCAACAGCAAATGCGGGATTACGGTTTAAAATTCTCATCTACTCCTATTTTTGTTGATAACTCTGCTGCAATTGCAGTAACTAAAAATCCGGTCCAACATCCTAAGACCAAACACATCGGTATTAAATACCATTTCATAAGAGATTGTTTTGAAAAGAACTTAATTGATGTGGTTAAAATTAATACTGATTTTCAACGCGCTGACCTCTATACTAAAGCCTTTGATAAACCACGTTTTCAATATTTATTAGAGGTCAACGGTGTTAAAAAGAAAAGTGAGGTAATTCCTGATGATGAAAATGTGTAGTCCGATGTCGTGTAGTTAAATTTTATTTTATTTAATTTGATTTGTCTATTTGATTTTATTTTATTTAACTCATGTTATTTTGCTGTTTATTAAAATCCTAAAATAATTAAACCAGAAATGATTTTAGTATTTTAGGGGGAGAATATGTCAGCAAGTTAACATTAAAAAAAAAAAAAAATTAGGGAGAAGGAGTAGCTAGCTGAAATAAGGTAGATTGTGTCTGTGATACCGATTCAATACCTTTGGAAAATGATAGTACACAGGAACAAATCAAGAGGGACTTTAAAATTTAAGTTTTAGAAAGATGCAAAAGTTCAAAGTATAAATCTGTGTAGTCTAAGCAATACTAAAAGGAAAGATGATAGAAAACTGGCAACTCCTAAGGTGACACAAAGAAGTAGACTTAGAGGCTGCTAGACCATATATGATATGTTGGTAGATTCAACACAATAGACAAATAGACCGATTGGTGATTTCAAGATAAAACTAAGTGTTCAACTGACTGTGGGCTTCCATCTTATCACTGGTTAACACAATCAACAATATTCCAATAAGGTGTAATGAGCAAGTAAACGCCACAAATGTGTGCGGATGACCATAACTAGAGCAAAGCAAGAAAAATGAAAGACAAATGCAATAAAGCTAATGACTTATGTTGTTGGTGCATTTTGTGCAAAATAAAATAAGCTGCTCTAACAAGGAGATAGGTTGTGTGCCTCTCTGCTGTGCGATGGCACTGACCTGAGGATAAGCATAACCTAGATATTCTAGAATTCATTGTTGTTTGCCGCCTCTCTGCTGTGCGATGGCACTGACCTGAGGACAGGCTTCTCTTTGAAAGCTCTAAGAATAGTCTCTTCTTGTAATAATACCCGTAGACCGCTCAAAAGCTCCTGAGGAATGTTGATTACCATATAAGTGTGGGATCCACAAATGTTAGTTGAAATAATTAAACCTAAATAAGTCACCAGTCTGTGTCAAAAGTCTGTGTATGGATTTAAGTGGACAAACATACTGACAATCATTGTGGCTACATTCTCAAAGGTTCAAATCAATGTGAAAATCTAAGAGTTTCAGTATGATTTCCTTATGTTGCTAACGACTCTGGATGAACACCGAGAACTTGAGCATCAAAAGGTTTAATAACTAGTCCCAAATGATTTGAATTGCCTGTATGATTCCAAAAATTGAATTGGTCCAGATATGATCAATCTAAGTTGAAGCTATCTATTCCCGAACCAAATCCCGTAGATATCAATCTCTGGATTTATCTCTCACAAAAAGCCAAAAATATGTCTGTTTATGTAATTAGTTTAAATTCTTAAATTAGTTAGTCGTTTTAAGTTTTAATTTGAGTCAAGTGTCGGGCTACATCAGGAAAATCAGAAGGAATAAACTCACTAAAAGGGTCATGTCTGAGATGACCATATGTGCTTTGAAAGGTTATATCAGTCACGTCTGAGGTGACAAAGTGTTTTTAAAAGGGTCACGTCTGAGGTGACCAAAGTGGTTAAAAGGATCACGTCTGAGGTGATCAAAGTGTTTTCAAGATAAAAGGATCATGTCTGAGATGATCAAAGCTCATAACGTTAATTTAATTAATATAAAAGAGTTTAAAGGTAAATTGGTAAAAATAGCAGAAAATTAACTAAGTATGACCCATTCGCACGAATGGACCATACGTATGGACTAACCATACGAATGAAGTCCATTCGCACGAATGAACTATGAGTATGGACCATCCAACCGAATGGATCATACGATTAGTCCAGTCGGAGGCTTAAGTGCGAACGAGTGAGTCAGTCGCACGACTGAACTTCAGTCGGACGACTGGAGAAGGGCGACTGACCCAATCGCACGACTGAGTCCCACTCGCACGACTGAAAGGTGCGTATGAACTCAGTCGCACGATTGGATCTAGGGTTGATATAAATAGAGGTGGAGTCGGTCGCAGAGACTCATCACCCTCAAATCGCCCCTAATCGCACACCCTACCGTTACTCTGCCAAAATTTGATTTGCCTTAGTTTTCTCATTGATTGTGTGTTACTGACGTTCGCTAATCATCATACAGGTATTTTGAAGTCTTCTTCCATCAAAAACAGATTGGAACCCTAAATGGGTTAACCTCGACTGTGAATGCGAACCGAGACATGCAAACCCTAATAACCTATTAAAACCAAGCAAATGTTAAATTAAAGTAAAATAGGTTGTTAGTAAAGAGAATGCGACACTAAGAACCGGTTAATTGAGTTATAGACTTAGTTTGCGTAGATTCGAACGTTGGACGACTGAACACCTGAGACAGACGACTGGTCGTCCGGATGAACTTCAGTCGCACGACTGAAGGGAGCGATTCACTTAACCGCACGACTGAACCATGCGAATGAGACTCAGTCGCACGACTGGTGTAACCGCATAAGAGTACATGCGCATGAGTCCAGTCGCACACTCAGTCGTGCGCATGAGGTCAATCGCACGTCTGAACCTCAATCGCACGATTCAGTCGCACGACTGTCTTCAGTCGTACAACCTCAATCGCATGACAGATAGTTTTCATTCAAAGTCTAAGTGTTGCATTATACTCTTAGCCAACAAACTAACGTTTATATTATTATGTGTTACAGATGGCGAGTCGATGGAACATGAGCACCAAGCACAACATATGTGCTCACCTGGATTTGACATCCAGGAATGCGCAGCTGACTTCACAGGCATTATTACATTTCTACAGAGATCCAGGATCGCTCATGCTATATCCACTCCATGCACACCATACAGATCAGTGCACAGCAGCCTTCTGGGAAGGCGCGTCTGTTGATAGATCCACTGAGCCTCATTGCATCAGGAGGATCTGAGGATTGAGTTCTACAGTTTGGGACGATGCTGAGTGTCCCACTCGTCTACACCCCCTCACTGTCAGAGGATGTTTCATGAGAGCCAAGTACTCTGGGGACATCAATGCTGGGGTACTCAACAAGTAACCTCTGTCCCCAGTTTAAGTACCTTGCGCACGTGCTGCTGAAGTGTATAGCATCCAGGAAGGGAGGTTTTGACGAGCTCTTCCGACCAGATCCAGAACGCATGCTGCGTTGGTGCTGAACCACCCGTTCAGCTTCTCCAAGATGATATTCACCTACTTGGTGGAGAACCTCGAGGGGAAAGGGAAGGAAGGCTTCTGTATGTACCCCAGATTTCTACAGATGATCATTGACCAGAAGCTTCCCTCCCTGCCGAAGGAGAAGGAGGACGCTGTTGTTCTTGAGGTTATGGACGACACTACACTTGGCCGGATGAAGGTACAGGGGGAAGCAGGTGAAGCCCCCTGTCAGGAGGTTGTTTGGGCATCTGGCCCGTGCTGATTATGTGGCGCCAGCCAAGAGAAGTGGCGCCACGAGGACAGTGATTCGGATGTAGCATATTGCCATACCAGATACCGACTCTGATGATGATGATAGCGGCGACGCCGGGGATGATATGCCTGCCCCATCTAGAGGCACTGATTCAGACGTTATTCCCCCGGGGTCAGCCACTGCCGGAGAGGTCGCAGAGATGGCCGGTTTCCATCAAGAGTTTGTGACTGGTGATAAGAGGAGGAGGAGTCAGATGAGGAGCCCCTCACCAGGACTGTGGGAAGTAAAGTTTTCCCACAGACCACGGGCTTAGGGTGGTTGGTGAACACCCTAGGGACTCCTCGGAGAGAGACACTGACCCGAACTATGTTCCGGGTCAGTAAGCAGAGCTGCAGGGGGAGCATCCACTTCCACCGGGACTAGGAGGAAGCGGATGGCTCAACCCCATGGATTGAAGAAGAAGAAGCGTCGCTTGACCTTCGTGACTACTACTTCCAGCACCACAGCCACCACTACCCACCACTACTGACATACCACCCATCACCACAGCCACCACACCACTACTCCCACTACCACATCCACCACCTTACCTACCACCACTGTATCCTTCCATCCATCACCAGACCATTCACACCCTACTTCACCAGCATCAGCCCACCGACCCCATATTCACACTGCCACTGCCACCACCACCACACATCATGCTGGACCTTCAGCCCAGCCTTCACATGCTTATGGATTCACTCTACCTCACATCGGGGTAGAGGAGCAGCTCTCAGCGCTAAACCGTATGGTGATGCGTCTGCTTGCTGCGGATGAGGAGAAGGCGGCGCAGATCCGCCAGCTGACCGACCTGACTGCTGCCCAGTCTCAGCAACTGGCAGAGCAGGCTCGGGTGATAGACCAGCAGAGAGTCGAGGTGTCCCAACTCCAAGACATGCAGGCTCAGTCCGTCAAACGTATAGAGGAGTTGGAGACGACCAACAAGACTATTATGCTGAGGTTGAGGGGTCGAAGGATGAGCCCCTGAAGCTAAAGAAGGTGACGGGGATGATAAGATGAGGAGGAAGATGAGGAAGATGATGATGATGAGGAGACTGAAGAAGACAGGACAGAAGGACGTGATGATGATGACGAGGCAGAAGGAGGGGATGCGGCTGCATCGGCCTCTGCTTCAGGTCAAGAGCGGAGATCTAAGCATCGACAAGACCAGTCATCCACTACTTCTGCTCCTCCGAGCGACACGCCCCAGATTCAAGACAAAAGTACTGATTAGATGTTTTATGTATTTTATTTTGTACTTGATCATGTAATGGAAAACAAGTGTATTAAATGTTTTTATATTAAGTTAATATAAAGTTGTTTGATAATTATAATGGTTTATGTGTTGAATGTTTATATCAAACAGATCCAACTTTCAAAGGGATGAGTTTGACTTTGCTCCCCTTCAAATGGTCAAGACTCAATTAACCATGATTCTTGACCTACAAGGGATAGTGAGACGGTCTGTGAGTTATACCCCTGAAGAAGGGGAGATAATTCATGACCTGTCTGATGAGCAACTGGCAGAGATGTTCAGACTCAATCCCGATGAAATAGTGAAGGACGCTCCAACAGTTGATTCAACCAGTAATGAGGAACTGAATGACATTGATGAAGTTAAGGTTAAGACATTACTGCAGAAGAGTATCCTCAGTATGCTGACGCCGAGGGAAATGTGGTCCCCAATCTGGGTGAATCCCTAGTTAGTGATACTTTTGAGGTACTAGACAAGATGGAGCAGGAAACAGAAAAGACTGAAGGAACAGCCCAAGCCTCCAATGCAGAAGTAGATTTCGCAAGGCTGAAGTGGGCTGCCTGTTTTGAAGAAGTAAGAGCCCAGCGTGCTGCACCAAAGAGAGATGCCTACACCAAGCTCTACAGAGTCAAGAAACACCATAAGGTGTCAGGCAGGATTATCTCATGGGCTTATTTTGAAGACCTTAACGCTTATGCAGTTAAGAGGGAGCAGGGCATAGAGTACTTCAGGTTCCCACATGATCTGAAGACTCTACCTGGTTTTGAGCTCAACCAGCTGGCTAAACTAAAGCTGCTGTATGCTGACCCGAGAAAGATGTCAGGCTGGTTTGAGGCTGCCCTGAGGAAAGAGTACCACACCAGGTGGGTCAACTTCAAACCTCAACAACCTACGAGGTATATCAGACGTTCTGAAGTTGATCCCATAACTGGTAAGCCAAAGATAGTGCTGAAGTGGAGTCCCCGAGAACAATGTCGAGAATCCCTCTCAGGGAAATGCCACAGGACTTCACTCCCCACTTCAAATGGTGGTACTATGATTGGAGAACCGCTGAAGCTGTCATAGTGTTGAATAAAGAGGGACAAATGGATACTATCAGGGTATTCGACCCAATGTGGCTAACCAACTTGTCTGCTAATGATGTCTACACATTATACAAGTGGCCACTATTCTATGACACGCAAGATATTGTACAAGCCCTCCAATTCCAAAATGTCATAAGACTCTGCTTTGCGTTTGAGATACACGCAGGAGTCACTAAAGAGGAGAAGTACAAGAAGTATAAGGAGGTGATGCAGAAGACAAGAGAATAGATAGATCTAGGTCCAAGGGGGAGTTTGTTGATGCATGTATGTCCCTAGATCATGATTGTAATGTAATGAACTTGTCTGTCTGATTATGATGTAATTGTATCGATTAATGAAATGATATGAATTGGTTGTTACTTGTGATGTTTAATATTTCATTAATGAGTTGTGATTGAATTGATTGGGTTTATGATTGTTTGAATGATAGCACATTATGTTATATTAAATTAAAACATTCAAACTTAACTTAATGAAGTTCTCATGCGGATGGCCCATGCGAATGGACCACACGCATGAATAACTTCATACGATTGACTCAATCGCACGACTGAACCAGGAGACTGGATCAGTCGTATGATTGACACATAAGATTGACTCAATCGCACGACTGAACACTCAGTCGTGCGGATGAATCAACCGCATGGTTCAATCGCACGACTGAACCATACTTATGGCCCAGTCGCACGATTGAACAATACTAACCTATAAATAGACCCAATTCGTGGGAAAACGTAAGAATTCATCCCATTACGATTCCAGACGTACCCTAGCCGTCCAGAAGCCTCCCAAATCGTTCTCCAAGTTCATAGAACACATCAGATCGGTTCCTAATCGATTTCTGACGTTGATTTCAATTCTTGATTGATTCATCGTGTGTTCTCACTGATTGGATCGCCAATCAAATAGGATTCCGCACTATTTGAGTTGGTTTAACACGCAATCACTCGGTATTTCGTTCAAATACCAGGTCCTAACAATAACACTTATAATGTTATTATTATTATATAATTTGTTAATCACCAAATTAATTATTAAGTATAACAAACCCCAAAGTTTCAAAATGGCACAAAAGGCCCTTTTAAGATTTAACAAAGTTAACTTTTAAGTTAACAAAATTAAGAGATGACACATTAATAATTCAAGATACTCAAAATATATATATATTGTTTTACACCACTTGAGAATTCTTGTAACTTGAACATGATTAACAAAGGTTTCACCACGAATTATGAAGATAGTCTTGTTAACAATAAAAGAAAACAACTAATTAACTAACTAAACATACTAATAACTAACTAAACATACTAATTAACACTAATTTTCTACAAGAATAAACATGAACAAGTAGGTTAAAAGCATTCATCATTCCATAACACGTTTAAGAGCAAGTGTTTACATATAATTGCTAGGATTTCGGTTGTTTAGAGACCTAATCACCTAACTACATGTAAATGACTTTCATAATCATAGGAATTAGCATACTAACCTCTTGATTAATTACTCTTGCAAGAACACTTGAAAAGATGAAAGAAAAATGGAAAACAAGATGGAATTGAAGGTGGATACGACTTTGCAGGCAAATTAGTTCGGTTTTTATCATGCAAAATTGATGGGAAACAAGACAAAAGGCTGAAAAATGTCAGGTGGTGTCATGTCTTGTCGAACACGGGGGCGTATCTCTTTAAGCACGGGGCCGTGTTCATGTGTTGGTGTTTGATTTCAGTCTTTTGTTGTTCCGTTTTTCAGTTTCGCGCGTTATGTAATTTTCCCGGTTAAGTTTTATCACTTCCAAATCATCAGAAAAGATACGAAAATAGTCCTATAGTTAAATAACACAAGCCAAATTGAAAATTACATTCCCTAGGATCCTACGGTTACAAGATACGTTAAAATCCGAGAATCTGAAACAGCAAAACCAGACTCTTTAACGCGCAACATCGCACTTAACACATCACGGAATGCTTCTAAAAGAAACCTCCACACATTTCGTGTGGAAGGTTCGGCATGGGATAGTGAGAAGTGCGGTTGCTCAATTCCGCAAGCTGCCGGTTAATGGAAATGAGTTCCTCGCTCATCTGTTGAACTTTTTGGATAAGTTCAGCTAAGCGTTGGGAAGCAACGAGGTTCATTTCAGTCAATTGCTTGATTAGTTCATGCATCTTGAAGAAATATTCTTGAGTCGTAGGTTCTCTCGTTTCAGAACGCGGTTTCTTTGCAGGAGTCCAGTTTGAGCTCCCGTGACTTGATTCTTTCATTTTTTCAGAAGTTTTTAAGCAGGAATGGGTGTGATGAAAGAATGGAACAAGTGTGGTATCTATACACAGGTCGTGAAAAGTGAACACGGGGGCGTGCTTGGCTAGGCACGGCCCCGTGCTTGTCAGAATTCATCTTAAATTCGACCTGCAACGTTCCAGAGTCATCAGCGGAGATCGTGGAAAAATTTTGTCAGAGACACGGGGGCGTGCTTGATGAGGCACGGCCCCGTGCTTGTGCTTGTGAAATCCTAAAAATTTCTAAAAAGTGAGAAAAATTTATGTACATGTGTCGCGTTTAAGTTTCGGGTCTTCGGCGTGACCCTTCCCCACACTTAATTTTCGTCGGGGCGGAGGTGTAATTCCTCCGAAGGAATCTTGGTTGGTCCAACGTTATACAGTTTCAAACGATGACCATTTACTTTGAAACTTAAACTTGTGTGGTTATAAATTTCAATAGCACCATTCGGAAACACGTTTTTGATCGAATAAAGTCCAGACCAACGTGATTTCTGTTTTCCAGAAAATAAACGTAAACGAGAGTTATACAGTGAGACACGCTCTCCCACATGAAATCGTTTTGTGCTCTTTAATCGAGCGTCGTGGAATTTTCTTTTCTCTTCTTTGTAAACCCTAGCGTTTTCGTACGCTTGTTCTCTCAATTCCTCCAATTCGTGAATTTGTAGGAATTGATTCTTTCCTGCAAGGTCTTGGTCCAGGTTTGCTGCTTTAAGTGCCCAAAAAGCCTTGTGCTCTAGTTCTACAGGTAGATGACACGACTTCCCATAAACTAGTTTAAACGGTGTTGTTGGAGCTGTAAAAGATAGTCTATATTATCAACACAGTGAAAGTCAACAAAAGTCAACGTCACGGTCAAAGTCAACAAAAGTCAAACCCGACACGTTCGAGACGAGGAACCGAGACGAGACGTTGAAGATTTAAATGACTAGGAGTTTTATTGTAATAAATATATTTTGTGTGAACAAAATATATTTTATCTTGTTTTTAGTCATATTTATGCTTAATATGTAATTTTGTATTAATTAGCCTAAGTCTAGGGAGTTAAGTGCAATTAGTGAATATTAGTCTAGACTATAACTAGGTTAATTGTCATTAGTGTTGGTTAATGGTCGAATGACCAATTGATTGAGAGATTTACTTAAACAATATTATTAGCAATCAATAGAGATCAAAGGGGTTTTATTGTGATTATCATTGTTTGATCTTACAAATCTTCATAATATTTGATTCAAGTGTTTATCCTGGAGTTACAATTTGGTATCAGAGCCATTTTGGGTCAAATGCATTGAAGAATTGAAGAAATTATTAGCTGATTTTTTGAAGATGTTCATCAATTTTTAGAGAGAATAACTGGGGTTCTAGAGAGAGAAAGTAGATCTGAGTTCAAATTTCTACAAATTCAACAACAACAACATCAGATCTATCATTATCTACAACATATATTGAATCTATATCATCGTTTTTACAAGAAAAATCAATGAGAATCTTAATATCTGAAAGTTTCACTCACACACACTAGTGTGTGTGTTCTTGGTGTTCTTGAGAGCTTCAAATCTTCATGAGGCGAAACTAGATCTGATCTTGAACGAAAGTTCACAGTTTCCGGCGAAATTACAGCTTCGTCCGGCGAAACTCCGGCGAAACCCCGGCGAAACTGCAACTCCGGCGAAACTACAAATTCCGGCGAAATTGTAAATTCCGGCGAAACTGCAAATTTTCCGGCGAAACTAGAAATTCCAACGAAACTATACAACCTGCAAATTTAGTATCATTTTCAGCGAAATTTAATACAAAAAAGGTGCAAAATTAAAAAATAAAAATAAAAACGTATGATCAGAATAATCATTTGTCTCTAGCCAATAACCACACAACCAAATCTGTTACCACCACCGTAGCAACACCACCGACAGCTCCACCGCTTCGGTGGTTCCCATACCAAAAACCTTATCCCTATATTTTACATCAACATAACCAGATCTCCTCCAACTCAAATCGCTAATCTGTTATAAAAGAAAGAACGAGCCCTTTTCCAACTAGGTTATCCTTATGAAGTGGATGGAAGACGTTCTCTGGTGGCAGACCAGAGAGCTTCTGAGAAAAGATTACAGACGAAAAAAATCAGTTCACGTTTGGCTTCACAGTCTAGTATAGAGTACGGGTGGCGTTCCCCCTCATCAGGTTTAGTAGTTCCAGGCTGAGTACGCCCTCCAGTGAAGACAACCTCAAAGAATGTGTCACCATATCTGTTGAAGTTAAGGTCTGAAGACTCAATGCTCTTAGCAATTAGTTCCAGATTACCGTCATTATCCAAGTAAATTTGGACCAATCCGCAAATGCTGTAGGGTCCAGAGGGGCTGCAATATTCCGTTTGCGGGTTTTGATCTGCTGACCACCTAGAGTGGGCTTCTCTTTCGAGCTCATAAACCACGTCGGAGTTGAATCGGAGAACAGGGAAGTCTCCAGCGAGTAGTGATCGGAGAACGGCGGAGGAGGAGGTGGTGGTGATGGTGGTGGTGGTTGATGAAGATGATTTTACTAAGCACCACTATCGTTATCTAGACGACAAGGAGACATAGGGTAGGTATACCACTCACCGCCACTTGCCGGAATAAACAGCAATGCCGCCGGCTGCCGCCGTGAGGTCTCTTACTCCGGTGATGTCGGCCAGAGAGAAAAGGGGCTGTAGGGTTTGTAGTGTTTTGTTTGAATGTTAG
Source organism: Flaveria ramosissima (assembly GCA_025215565.1). Classification (NCBI taxonomy): domain Eukaryota; kingdom Viridiplantae; phylum Streptophyta; class Magnoliopsida; order Asterales; family Asteraceae; genus Flaveria; species Flaveria ramosissima. Next base: position 40,138,768 of record CM046033.1, on the reverse strand, counting down.
AGTTTGAGTGTTTTAGAGTTTATATGTGTTAATGAGTTGGGTTGTTTAAAATTGGGTTTTCAATTGGGTTAAGTAAATTGGGCTGAAATTTGGTTAATAGATTTTGGTTTTATAAATTGGGCTAGTAAAAATTAAAAATTGGGTTGGGTTTTATAAAAAATTGGTTAATAGATTTATTTTCCAATTGGTTTAATAATTGGGTTTGGATTGAGTAATCAATTTATTTGTTAATTGGACTGAGTTTTAAGGGAATTGTGTGGGCTCATTAAAAAAAACAAAGAAAGTGGGTTAGTAAAGATTAAATATTGGGCTGCATTTTTTTTTAAAAAAAAAAGAGGGTTGGGCTTATAAAAAAAATCAACTAAATTTGACTAGTTGGGATTAATAAAAAAAACAAGCTGACCTGACAGCTTGACCCCAGTTGCTAAGATTGTATAGCGTGACATTTACCAAAATAATATTCTTCCCGGGGGAGAATTATTCTAAATTTTTGGGAAAAATATTTTTGGGGCGTTTAATTGTTTAAACAAAATAAAAATAAAAATGGCTTTTGCAGAACTGATTAAATCCTTCGAATCAGATGATCTCATAATTGCACAATGTCCGTTTGATAATTTTGCAGCTTTAAAGAATGAAACGATGTCTGATTTTGTTGATCGTTTTCTGTTGGTGGCAAGTAATCTGAAGAAGTTTGATGCCGAATTAGGAAATCATGAACAAGTTCTAAGATTCATTAATTCCCTCCCATCAGAATGGAGCTCACACGACAAGTCGATTAAAAGAGATAGAGGTTTTCTGGATTACAAACTAATGGAGGTGATCAACAAACTAAAAGAAATGGAGTTGGATATCAAACGTCGTGAGTACTATGAAGCAACATATCTAACTCCAAAGATCACTTCAAACTCCAAAGAAAAACCAGAAGAGAGATCAGATTCTGACATCAATTCCGACGGTTTACCAAAACCTGGAACTAAAGAGGTACAAGAGGAGCTTAAGCAGACATCAATGGCTAAAGGTAGAGCTGAGTTGAATGCTGAAGTTTGTGATGCTAAGAAGGAAGAGGAATGGAAGCGAAATACCAGAGTTTACAACTGTGAGTAGGCTCTTACTGCTGAAAGAGTCATCCTGGATCTTCCATACGAGACAGTTCAGGATATGTGTTCTTCTGCTTGTAAAATTCGTTTATTTGGTGTGTATAAAGCTAATAGGTTACTTTTAGATAACCAAAAGGAGTTAACCACCATAAACGCAGAACTTAAAAAGAATGAAGCCAAGTATTTCATAAAATTAAATGAAGCTTTAAATGAAAATGATCATTTAAAACGAACTCTTCTTGAAAGAAATGTTGAAATTAATCTTTTAAACGAAAGAGTCACTTTGGCTGAATTTGAAACAAGCAAGCTTAAAACAAAGTTTGATAGATGGACCATATCTGGAATGAAACAGGAAGAGCTACTGTGTAAATAGAGGGGAGCTAGGATTAAAACGGGAGTGGGTTGTGGTGAAAATCCATACGTCTATCCTCCTCATAGCACCTATTGTTACTCTCCTATGCCTCAACCTCATCCATCTAATGATTTGATTGAAGCTGTAGAAACTAATAGTTTAAATGCAGGTTTAAGCAACGTTAATCTTAAAGAGGTTAAAGATGTGCAGGATTCTCCTGTAGGTTTGGGATTCCTTAGGCAAGGGTCTTATAAGAAGATTAATGTTGATTCCACTTCTGATGCTCCAACACCAATTTCAGTTGCTTCTCTAACCTTCTTCAACAAATTCAAAACAGGTAATATTCCTTCGTTTGTTCCTGTCAAGTTTGTTAAAGAAGGAACGGTTGTCGAATCATCAAGCAATCAGAATCCTATAGGCGAAGCCGACATAATAGGAGATGTCAATCAAAATCCGTTGGAGAAAATCTGTGTATACGAGAAAGGACAAGCTCAGATAATGAATCCATCACAGAGGTGCGTGTTGGTTCCTCACAGATCAAGATGTCTCCTAACATTGTCAAGTCACAAAAGCTTCCAAAAGTTGAATCAAGACCAATACATATATCTTCTCCAATTGTAAAGCAACCCAATCAATCAGTGAAGATCTCATTCCCTGTTCAGCACGGGAAAATTCAGAACAAGCAAGAATCTGTTACAAGCTCAAAGCATTCATCATCCCCACCTGCATCACACGGTTTAGTCAAGCATCAAAAGCAATTCAAGGCTTGTTTTGAGTGTGGAAAAGAAGGTCATGTGGTAAAGAAGTGCCCTTAAAGACTTGCTTCAAATGGTAAAGGCAAAACGAATTGCTTCTCCGAATGTAAGTCTACAAAAAATATTCCAGACGGTAAAGGCAACATGGGTTGCTTCTCTGGATCAAGAGATAAAAAGCACACATCTTTGAATGGTTGGATGAAAAACCCTCCATCCAAACCTTTTCATGTGAAGCCGGTTTCACATGATACAAAGATGAAAATGACCAAATAAAAATAAATATAAAATAAAAAAAAGTTTGCAAAAATAAAAATTTAGGGGGAGAGTATAAGTAAATAAAAATGAAAAGAGAACTGGGAACTTGATTTGAGATGATTGAGAAATGATTGTATATCTTCTTGAAATACTTGTTTGTCACACCCCAACCATGACGGCGGAAACGTCGAGGTGTGAGGGTTAAGATCGTTCACAGCCACATAACACTATTAATAACTCAATTATATATTAATCATAAGTTCCAATTATACCATTACAATCATAAGTCTCAAAGAAATTAAAAAAAGCATAACATAAGAGGTAACATGTCATTTTATTTCATTTATTAATCTAGGTCCATTCCTAGATGTGTAAGCTTCAAAGTGTAGATATCAAGCTTGAGTATTTCCTGAAACATGTTAAAAATAAAAGGTCAACATAACGTTGGCGAGATTTCCATAGTTTTCAATACATAAGTATATAAAAGATGGCAAATCATGTTGTAAGTTAGAGAACAAGTAACTAGGGATGTAAGACAGAATGCACAATCAAACCTCGACAAAGTTTTACAAGTCTCAAACGTTTAAAGGTATATACGATTAGCTAAGTGTACTTGGATCAACCAAGCAGGCTTGTCTGGCCCATAGATCTATGACTTCGCTAGGCTAGCAATAGTTAATGATTGTACATATATTCGACTTTACATGGTAGCTACAAAGTTCAACTAACCACAACAAACAGGTGAAATGCCATAAGTTTACAAGAATCAAACGTGTTTACAAGTGCAAAGTTTATAATGTAACATGTTTCACCCCAAAAGTGTAAAAATATAAAAAGGGGTATAGAAATACTCACTTGATCAAGTAAATATATATTGGATGATTAATAAGAAATAATAATAGACGTCGTTTCAACGTAGCCCTTCACAATGCACCTAAAATACATATATTTACAAGGTTTAAGTCTAATAATAACATTAACGTTTTATCACGAACTAGGATTTCAATAGAGATTTGGGGTTTTTTGGTGTATATATAAATACAATTTAATAACAGAAACACTTATATTTTAATTCTATGAGATATGTTATACCATTTAGGTAGTTTAACAAAACTAAATCATTAGTAATAATTGGTAAAAATATTAAATATTAAATGTAAGAAAATTTCTATGATTATGTAAAATAAATATGATTAAATAATAATTTTAAGCAAGTATTGCCCAATAATAGTTTATTAATTTAAACTATTATTCACAATTCATTCTATAAGAATTAAACAAATATAAATTTGTTATATTGTTCTATTTAAAAAAAATATATATAAATATTTAAATTTAAAAAAAAAACTCTTGCAGAAAAATGCTTTGGTACCTTTAAAAATAATATTAGTTAACAACATAATTTTTCTAAAATATTTATAAATTTTCTGTAATTTATTTAATTAAAGAAAAGCCCCAAAAAATAGTTGGAGGTGCCCGGGTTCGAACCCGGGACCTCAAGGATGCGTGCATTCGTTGTTAACCAGTAGGCAAGGGCGCCTAAGCCTGCCAAGAAGTGGGTTTTAATTTTTAAAAACACAAACACATTGAAACCCCCAAACCATATGAACCCTAGATTCGTTTAGATTCAAATTGAACCCTAAATCAATGTTGTTTATCAAATTAAGGTCAGGGCATTTGTTCCCCAACAGAAATCGAGTATGTTACAGTGCTTAATTACTCGATTTTGAGTCGATTTGATGTTAAGAATGAACGATGAACAACCGCGAACTTCTTGTGCCCAATCGATGATCAAACGTTTACGATAATCTAATTCGTTGCACAGGTAGCTTCAGATGATCACTGAGATGAAAAGCCCTCTGTTTATTTCGAGTTTTGAAGCCCTGATGATAGTGCTCGGATAGTTGCAGGTCGCGATGCAAGAGGTCGACGGGATTTGATGATTTTGTTTGTTTCAAGTGCAATTGAGCGTTGTATTCGATTAAAGATAGTTAGATGCTTCTTCAGATTCGTTTAATTAGGTTATTATTAGTAGTAAATGCTCGAACGGCTATGAGTTTTATGATTGATTTCGGTTATGCATCGTTAGGCTAGAAACGGATGTTTTAATGTGATTAATTGATGTTTACAGGTTCGAATCACATTCTTGATGGGTTTGTGAACGGTTTCGGATCAAAATTTGATGGATTTCGGCTATTTTGAGCGTCGCCGGAGCTCGCCGGAACCGTTGTCCGGAGATGGCCGGAAATACGGGATTTGGGGAAAAAGAAGGGGGTTTGGGTTTTAAAGTTTACACAAATGGTCCCTGTGGTTTGTATGTTGATATTTTTACTTAAAAACTTTCTTTTGAAGTTTCAAAATTGACAATATAACCCCTCAAACTTAACTACCTTATGTTTTCTAATCACTTTTAAGATTACTAACATTTAAAATTATTATAACTATTGTTTCCATTGTTTTTATTATTACTAGAGTTATTATTACTATTATTATTATTATGATTATTATTATAGTTATTATTATTATTAGTGATAATATTAATATTATTATTATTATATAATTATTATAACCTTACAAATTAAAAGACCAATTAAAGTAATATTCATAAGCAACCCATAAGTTTCATGAATGACACAATTAGTCCATACAAGAATTTAACAAAGCTAACTTATAAATAACCCTAAAAATACATGATGTTACAGTCTCCCCAACTTAAAAGAATTTCGTCCCGAAATTAAGAATGAACTAAACGAACAAGTGCGGGTATCTCTCCTTCATATGGTCCACACGCTCCCGAGTGAACTCAGCTCCACGTTTGTTTTCCCAACGAACTTTGACGATCGGTGTGGTAGTTGTTCGGGTCTTTTTCAGGGTTCGATCCATAATCTCAACAGGCTTCTCAACGAAGTGCAATGACTCGTCTATTTGTATTTCCTCTAATGGAACATGCAAATTTTCATCAGCCAGACATTTCCTCAAGTTTGAGACATGGAAGACAGGATGAACCCCGCTAAGTTCAGAAGGTAGCTCCAGTTTGTAAGCCACTTTCCCAATTCTTTTCAGAATCTTGAAGGGTCCTACAAAACGTGGGGCTAACTTACCCTTCTTCCCAAAACGTACAACACCCTTCCATGGAGAGACCTTAAGAAGAACCATGTCGTCGACTTGAAACTCCAACGGTTTGCGTCTTTTATCGGCAAAACTCTTTTGGCGACTTCTAGCCACCTCAAGGTTGTTTCGATTTTGGAAACTTTGTCGGTCGTTTCTTGAATAAGTTCCGGAACAGTGATAAGAATTTCCCTAATGTCAGTCCAACAGATCGGAGAACGACATTTACGACCATACAAAGCCTCGAATGGTGCCATCTTGATACTTGAGTGATAACTATTGTTATACTAAAATTCCGCGAGCAGTAAATGCGTATCCCAATCACCACTAAAATCAAGGACACAAAGACGCAGCAGATCCTCAAGGGTTTGGATTGTTCGTTCAGTTTGACCATCGGTTTGAGGATGGTAAGCCGTACTTAAATCCAATTGAGTACCCAAGAGTTCTTGCATCGAAGACCAAAAGTGTGAGGTGAAGCGAGCATCTCGATCGGAAATAATGTGCAAAGGCACGCCATGACGACTCACAATTTCGTCAATGTAGATTCGAGCCAGCCTTGAAACCTTGTACGTATCTCGTATGGGTATGAAATGTGCTGTCTTGGTCAAACGGTCGACAATGACCCATATACTATCATGACCACGAGGTTTACGAGGTAACTTGGTTATGAAATCCATGGATATATGTTCCCATTTCCACATAGGGATTTCAGGCTGCTCAAGTAAACCACTTGGTCGTTGATGCTCGGCCTTGACTCTTGCACATGTGAGACACTTGGAAACATAAGACGCGATATCTTTCTTCATTCCAGGCCACCAATATTGACCACGCAGGTCCATGTACATCTTATCGGAGCCAGGATGAATGGAAAATCGGGTTTGATGAGCTTCGTTCATAATGAAGTGTCGAAGATTATCACGATTTAGGATCCAAAGTCGATTCAAGAAATACCACATGCCGTTCGGTTTTGTCTCCAGTTGTGACCGAACATTAGACATCAAGTCTTCATCCTTCCCCTCGTCGGTTAGTGCCGTTTGTTGAGCCTCGCGAATGCATAACTCGAGGTCACTATCGATCCTTATGTTTTGGAGCATGATAGTAGCCTCGTTGACATCCACATGAATCTCGGTATCAAATTCTCCTAGCGTATCAAACCATTGCCTTCGATCTCGAATCTCTTGAAGTGAGACAGTCTTGTTGTGAACCTTGCGACTTAGCGCGTCGGCTACAACATTCGCCTTTCAGGATGATAGCGAATGTCGCAGTCGTAGTCGCTAATTAACTCGATCCATCGTCTTTGTCTCATGTTGAGATTCTTTTGGTTGAACACGTGTTGGAGACTCTTATGATCGGTGTAGACTATGCATTGCGTCCCATATAGATAGTGTCGCCAGATCTTCAAAGCGAAAACGACAGCACCAAGTTCAAGATCATGAGTTGTGTAGTTCACTTCATGAACCTTCAATTGCCTCGACGCGTATGCTATAACTTTGCCTCGTTGCATGAGTACACAACCAAGACCTTGATTAGAAGCATCGCAATACACAGTGAAGTTATCATTTCCATCGGGAAGTGTGAGAATAGGAGCGTTGCACAACTTGCGTTTTAATGTCTCGAAAGCCTCTTCTTGCTCGGGTCCCCATTCAAAGAGTCTATTCTTTTGGGTTAGCGTCGTTAATGGTTTAGCAATCTTCGAGAAATTCGCTATGAACCTACGGTAATATCCCACTAAGCCCAGAAAAGAACGAACCTCGATTGGGGTTGTGGGAACACACCAATTCTTCACGGCTTCAATTTTAGCGGGATCAACGTGAATTCCTTGGCTATTCACCACATGCCCTAAGAATTGAACCTCCTCCAACCAAAATTCACACTTGGAAAACTTGGCGTATAATTGCTCCTTCTTCAAAAGTCCAAGAACTTGTCGCAAGTGCGTCTCGTGATCGATTTTCGTCTTGGAATAAATAAGAATGTCATCAATGAACACGATCACGAACTTATCCAAATACGGTTTACATACTCGATTCATGAGATCCATGAACACGGCAGGTGCATTGGTCAAGCCAAAAGGCATGACCATGAACTCGTAGTGCCCATATCGAGTATGAAAAGCGGTCTTTGGAATGTCATCATCGTGGACACGTAGTTGATGATACCCAGAACGTAGATCGATCTTTGAGAATTGAGTTGCTCCTTGAAGTTGGTCGAAGAGATCATCGATTCGAGGAAGAGGGTATCGGTTTTGATAGTAAGCTTGTTGAGTTCCCGGTAATCGATGCACATATGAAATGAACCATCCTTTTTCTTCACAAACAGCACAGGTGCACCCCACAGTGATGAGCTAGGACGAATGAAACCCTTATCGGTCAACTCTTGCAGTTGACTAGCGAGTTCTTTCATTTCAGACGGTGCAAGACGATAAGGTGATTTAGCCACAGGGTTTGCACCAGGGATTAAGTCAATCTTGAACTCAACTTCTTGCACGGGAGGTAGCCCTTTAAGATCCTCGGGGAAAACCTCGGGAAAGTCCTGCACGACAGGAATGTCTTTCAATTCCTTACCCTTGGCTTTCGTATTAACTACATATGCCATGAAAGCCATGTAGTTTTTACTTAAGCACTTGCGGGCCTTGATGCAAGACATGAGTTTGAGTCTTTGGGAAGATTTCTTCCCAAAGACCTTCAAAGTATCACCCGTCGGTAAAGGAATCCGAATACATTTCTCGAAACATAGAGTTTCCGCATGATGCTTGGCTAACCAATCCATACCAATGATAACATCAAAGCTTCCCAATTGCATAGGAATAAGGTCGACGAAGAACTCGTATTCGTTAAGGCTTAAGGTGCAGTCGCGTATTACGACATCAACGACAATAGATTTTCCATCGGCGACCTCGACCGTGAAAGATCTTTCCAGATTAATACGCGGTTTAGAAAGTATAGGCTCGAATTCCAAGGACACGAAACTCCTATCGGCACCCGAATCAAACAATACAGATGCATAATGACTATTTACAAGATACATACCTGTTTGGTAACAACCTATTATTGGTATGTTGAGCATAGATAGGAATTTTTATAAGACAAGAAAAGACCAAAAGAAGTTCAACGACGTACCATTCACCACGTCGTTGTTGGCTTGGGCTTGATTGGCATTGATATTGAAAGTCCTTCCACGAGCCGGTGGAACAGTTCCCGCATTGCGAGGACATTGCGGACGAATATGACCAGGCTCGCCACAGTTATAGCAGGTTTGGTTGGTAAGCATTGCAGTGTTGTTTGGTGCACGAAGGCAAGTAGTTACCAAGTGTCCATACTTCCCACACAACGAGCAAACTCGACATGGAATGTTGCTTGAATGATGGTACTTGCACGTGTTACACATAGGATGCGGACCAGCATAAGCTTTAGCCATGGGAGCTTGATTCGCAACCACCATTTGTTTTTGAGGAGCATTTGGGGCGGTCACAGCGTAGTTGCGTGTCGGGGTGAACTTACGCTTCTTGTTTTGAGAAGATGACTCGGCCCTTAACTCCTTTGTTGCCTCGGGTATCACCTTCGCAGTAGACTAGGAACCCTTTGCCGAGATAGTGCCAGCTCTTATATGATTCTCGGTGAGCTGTGCAGTGATGGTAATCGCCTCCTCCAAAGTTGTGGGCCTACTACCCACCACGGCATCTTGAATTTGAGGTGGCACCCCTTTGATAAATTTCTCAATGTTACGGGGCACGGTGTCCACCATGTGTGGTAAGAGCATACTCAACTCATGATGCCAGGTGGAATAAGCCAAGTGATTCCCACCATCTTGTTTGAGGTTCCAGAACTCCTCCTCCAGCTTTTGCAACTCGCTCCTCGGGCAGAACTTTTGGATCATGATTTCCTTAAATTCCTCCCAGGGCAATGCCAAAGCAACCTCAGTTCCACGGTTTCTCTTTTCACTATTCCACTAGGTTAGTGCCCGTTGTTGAAGAACACTTGTGGCATAGCGAACCTTGAACTCGTTGGGGCACTCGCTAACAATGAACGTATTCTCCATACTTTCAAACCACTCGAGAAGTCCAGTGGCTCCTTCTTTTCCACTAAAGCTAGTGGGTTTGCACGAGTTGAAGTGTTTGAAAGTGCAAGTATGATTGTTCCCTTGTTGATTGTTCCTGTTTTGGTTGTTGCTATTGTCTCCATTAGCACCACTATTGTTCCCATTGGTGTTGTTGTTGCTATTAGCCATTAGAGTGCTATTAAGTTCAGCAACCATAGTCGGGATGACGGCAGCCATTTGCCGGGCAATCATGGCAGCTAGCTTACGGTCGGAACTTTCACGCTTTCCATGGTGACGAGACATGCTGGAGAAACTCTCGACTCATCTTGTGAAACACGGCTTTCGCAGGGGAGTCATTGACTGCACGATGTTCATTAAAGAAAAAGATGGCGACCTACTGCTCGTACAGATCTATGTTGATGACATAATCTTCGGTTCAAAGAACGAAGAGTTATGCAAAGAGTTTGAAGCAGTTATGAAGAAAGAGTTTGAGATGAGTGCTATGGGGGAGATGAAGTTCTTTCTCGGGTTACAGGTGGATCAGACACCAAATGGGATCTTTCTACATCAGACCAAGTATGTGGGAGACATTCTCAGTCGCTTTGACATGGAGAATGCTTTTGCTGCTGGGACTCCACTTGCTACGAATCACGATATAGCACCTGATGAAAATGGAGATCTTGTAGATGCCACGATGTACCGAGGAATGATTGGATCCCTCATGTATCTCACTGCCTCAAGACCTGATATCATGTATACTACATGTTTATGTTCTAGATATCAGGCTAAGCCTAAGGTCAACCATCTGATCGGGGTCAAGAGGATTTTTCGTTATCTGAAGGGTACACCCACATTTGGGTTGTGGTACCCTCATGATGTTGACTTTGAGCTTATCGCGTATAGTGAATCGGATTATGGGGGCTGCAAGATGAACTACAATTCTACATCAGCAGGGTGTCAATTCTTTGGGAGGAGATTAGTTACCTGGCAGTGTAAGAAGCAGACATCGGTTGCATTGTCAACCTGTGAAGCTGAGTATGTTGCTGCTGCAAGTTGTTGTTCACAAATCATCTGGATTCAACAGCAAATGCGGGATTACGGTTTAAAGTTTTCTTCTACTCCTATTTTTGTTAACTCTGCTGCAATTGCAGTAACTAAAAATCCGGTCCAACATCCAAAGACCAAACACATCGGTATTAAATACCATTTCATAAGAGACTGTTTTGAAAAGAACTTAATTGATGTGGTAAAAATTAATACTGATTTTCAACGCGCTGACCTCTATACTAAAGCCTTTGATAAACCACGTTTTCAATATTTGCTAGAGGTCAACGGCGTTAAAAAGAAAAGTGAGGTTATTCCTGATGATGATCATGTGTAGTCCGATGTAGTTTGGTTAAAGTTTTTCCTTTTTATTTTATCTTATTTTATTTTATTTTATGTTTTTATTTTAGTCTGTTTAATTTAAACTTATGTTATTGTGTTGTTTATTAAAATCCTAAAATAATTAAACCAGTAATGATTTTAGTATTTTAGGGGGAGAATATGTCAGCAAGTAACATTAAAAAAAACGAGGGAGAAGGAGTGGATAGCTGATATAAGGTAGATCGTATCTGTGATACCAATTCAAAACCTTTGGAAAATGATAGTACACAGGAACAAATCAAGAGGGACTTTAAAATTTAATTTTAGAAAAGATGCACAAATTCAAAGTATAAGTCTGTGTAGCCTAAGCAATATAAAGGGAAGATGATAGAAACACTGGTAACTCCTAAGGTAACACAAAGAAAGTAGACCTAGAGGTTGCTAGACCACAAATGATATGTCGGTAGATTCAACACAATAGATGATTAGACCTGACTGGTGATCTCAAGATCAAACTAAGTTGTTCAACTGACTGTGGGCTTCCATCTTATCACTGGTTAACACAATCAACAATATTCCAATAAGGGGTAATGAGCATGTAAACGCCACAAATGTGTGCGGATGACCATAATTAGAGCAAAGCAAGAAAAAAAATGAAAGACAAATGCTATAAAGCTAATGACTTATGTTGTTGGTGCATTTTGTGCAAAATAATATAAGCTGCTCTAACAAGGAGATAGGTTGTGTGCCTCTCTGCTGTGCGATGGCACTGACCTGAGGATAAGCATAACCTAGATATTCTAGAATTCATTGTTGTTTGCCGCCTCTCTGCTGTGCGATGGCACTGACCTGAGGACTGGCCTCTCTTTGAAAGCTCTAAGAATAGTCTCTTCTTGTAATAATACCCGTAGACCGCTCAAAAGCTCCTGAGGAATGTTGATTACCATATAAGTGTGGGATTCACAAATGTTAGTTTGAAATAATCAAACCTAAAACAATCACCAGTCTGTGTCAAAAGTCTGTGTATGGATTTAAGTGGACAAACATATTGACAATCATTGTGGCTGCAATTCTCGAAAGTTCAAATCAATGTGAAAATCTAAAAGTTCAAGTATGATTCCCTAAAGTTGCTAATGACTCTGGATGAACACCAAGAATTGAGTATCAAAAGATTTTGATAACAAGTCCCAAATGATTTGACTTGCCTGTATGATTTCAAAATTGATTTGGTCCAGGTGTGGTCAATCCAAGTTGAAGCTGTCTATTCCGGAGCCAAATCCCGTAGATGTCCATCTTAGGATTTATCTCTCACAAAAAGCCAAAAACAAGTCTTGTTTTGAGTATTTAGTTTAAATTTTCTAAGTTAGTTAGTCGTTTTAGTTTGTTAGTTTGTCGGACTACATCAGGAAAATCAGTAAGGAATCAACTCACTAAAAGGGTCATGTCTGAGATGACCACATGTGCTTTAAATGTTTAAAAGGATCACGTCTGAGGTGACTAAATTGTTTAAAAAAAATCACGTCTGAGGTGATAAAAAAGTTTTCAAGTTAAAATGATCATGTCTGAGATGATCAAAAGCTCATAACGTTAATTTCAAAAAATTAAAAGGGGTTTAAATGTTAATATTCAAATTGGCTGAAAATTTAATAAGTATGACCCATTCGCACGAATGGACCATACGTATGGACTAATCATACGAATGGAAGTCATTCGTACGAATGGACCACGAGTATGGACCATCCAACCGAATGGCCCATATGATTGGCCCAGTCGGATGTTTAAGGGCGAACGAGTGAGTCAGTCGCACGACTGAAAATGGGCGACTGACCCAATCGCACGACTGCGTCCCACTCGCACGAATGAAAAGTGCGTATGAGCTCTGTCGCACGATTGAATCTAGGGTTAGTATAAATAGAGGGGGAGTCGGTCGCAGAATACTCACCACACCCAAATTAGCCCTAAATCGCACGACTTAACACCACTCTGCCCAAATTTCGTTTGATCTCTAAAACCCCCATTTCTTGATTACTGACCATATACATCGACTCTACAGGTAATTTGCGGTGAAGAAGCACCCCCATAACGTTCAATTTGATGCAAAATCTGTACATTCGGACTCGCAACAGAACCGAAACTTTAGTGACTTAATAACCTAACTTAATGACTCAAACAGATGAAATTAAAGATGTTAGGTGTTATAAGAACGTATTGCAAGTCAAATGAACCAGATAACGATGTCTAAAACTCAAAAATGGTGAAAAAGTGAATTTGAATTGAACAGTCAGTACATCATGCGAATGGACAGGCTGATGAACTTCAGTCGCAAGACTGAAGGGTGCGAATTGCCTAACCGCACGACTGAACCATGCGTATGAAGTTCAGTCGCACGACTGGTGTAACCGCATGAGATTACATGCGCATGAGTCCAGTCGCACACTCAGTCGTACGCATGAGATCATTCGCACGACTGAATCCCAGTCGCACTGTTCAGTCGCACGACTGATCTTAGTCGCACAACCTCAATCGCATGACAGAAAGATTTTCGTCAAGTTAAGTGTTTCATGACGTTCTTAGCCAAAGGTACTAATGTTTATTTTGATTTGTGTTACAGATGGCGAGTCGATGGACTATGAGCACGAAGCATAACATATGTGCTCATCTGGATTTGACATCCAGAAACGCTGCTGATTTCTCAGGCATCATCACATTTCTGCTGAGATCGAGGATTGCACATGCCATTTCTACTCCTTGTACTCCTTATAGGTCCGTTCAGCAGGCCTTCTGGGAAGGCGCTACAGTTGATAGATCCTCTGAGCCTCACTGCATCAGGAGTACTATCTTTAGAGAGGCTATTACTGTCTCAGAGGAGGATCTAAGGATTGTTTTACAGTTGGGGATGACGCTGATTGTCCGACTCGATTACACCCCCTCACAGTCAGAGGATGCTTTCTGAGAGCCAAGTACTCTAGGGACATCAATGCTGGGGTACTCAACAAGAGTAACCTCTGTCCCCAGTTCAAGTATCTTGCGCATGTTCTACTCAAGTGCATAGCTTCCAGGAAGGGAGGTTTTGATGAGCTGTCTGATCAGATACAGAACGCGTATGCTGCGTTGGTGCTGAACCACCCGTTCAGCTTTTCAAAAATGATCTTCACCTATCTGGTGGAGAACATTGAGGGGAAAGGAAAGGAGGGCTTCTGCATGTATCCGAGGTTTATGCAGATGATTATAGATCAGAAGCTTCCCTCCCTGCCGAAGGAGAAGGAAGATGCGGTAGTCCTCGAGGTTATGGATGACACTACTTTGGGGAGGATGAAGGTGTACAGGGGGAAGCAAGTGAAACCCCCTGTCAGGAGGTTGTTTGGGCATCTGGCCCGGGAAGACTACGTGGTGCCAGCCAAGAGAAAGTGGCGCCACGATGATAGTGATTCCGATGTGGAGCAGATTGCTCTACCAACTCATGACTCGGATGATGATGATAGTGGAGACGCTGGGGACGATATGCCTGCTCCACCGAGAGGCACTGTGTCCGATGTTATACCCCTAGTGTCCGCCCCAGCTGGAGATGTTACTGAGTCAGCTGGATTTCATTAGGATTTTGTTCATGGTGCTGAAGAGGAGGAGGAGTCTGACGAGGAGCCCCTAACGCGAACTGTGGGAAGCAAAGTTGTTCCCACAGAACATGGGCTACGGGTGGTTGGTGAACACCCGAGAGACTCCAGAGAGACTGATACTGACCCGAGTTATGCACTGGGTTCGGCAGGCAGGGTTGTAGGGGGAGCATCCACCTCCACAGGGACGAGGAGGAAGAGGATGGCTCAGCCCCATGGTCTGAAGAAGAAGAAGCGTCGGTTGACCTTCGTTACCTCCACAGCTATACCATCCACCACCACAGCCACCACTTCCACCACAGCTACCACAGCCACCACCATACCTACCACCACAGTACAGATTCCATCCACCACCATATCCTTTACACCCACTTCACCCCCACCATTTCACCGACCAATCTTCACTACAGCCACCACCACCACCACCTCACACCAGGCAGGACCGTCAGCCCATCATTCACACACTTATGGATCACCTCTACCTCCAATCGGGGTAGAGGAACAAGTGTCAGCGCTCAACCGGATGGTGATGCGCTTACTAGCTGCAGATGAGGAGAAAGCTGCCCAGATCCGCCAGCTTACCGACCTGACTGCTGCACAATCTCACCAGATGGCAGAGCAGGCTCGAGTAATAGAGCAGCAGGCCCAGCTGATGGATGCACAGCGAGTAGAGATGTCCCAACTCCAGGAGCAGCATGCCCAATCAGCTAAAAGGATAGAGGAGTTGGAGACCACCAACAAGACCATCATGCTGCGGCTCAAGGGATCAAAGGACGAGCGTTTAAAGATCAAGGAAGGGGATGGAGATGATAGTGATGATGATGATGAAGATGATGATGAGGATGAAGAGGATGATACAGAGGATGAGGAGGAAACTAACAGAGATAGGACAGAGGGGAAGGACGATGATGATGAAGCAGAAGGAGGGGATGCAGCTGCATCGGCCTCTGCTTCAGGTCAAGAGAGGAGGTCGAAGAACAGACAGGACCAATCAACCTCCACCTCTGCTCCTCCAAGTGATGAGACCATGATACAGGATAAAAGTAAAGACTAGATGTTTATGTATTTATTTACTTTTGTGTTTGAATCCTGTATTGAAAACAATGTATTGAATGTTTATATTAAGTTAATGCATTTCTGTTTGATTAATTACTAATGATTTATGTGTTGAATGTTTGAATCAAACAGATCCAAATTATCAAAGAGATGAGTTTGATGTTGCTCCCCTTCAACAGGTGAAGACTCAACTAACCATGATTCTTGATCTGCAAGGGATCGTAAGAAGGTCTATGAGTTATACCCCTGAAGAAGGGGAAATAATTCATGACCTATCAAACGAGCAACTCGCAGAGATTTTCAAGCTCAATCCGGATGAAATAGTTAAAGATGCTCCAACATACGATTCGACTAGTGATGAAGAGCTCAACGATGTTGATGAAGTCGAGATCGAAGATATCACTGCAGAGGAGTACCCTCAGTACGCTGACAATGAGGGAAATGTGGTCCCCAATCTGGGTGAATCCCTCGTCAGTGATACTTTTGAGGTATTGAACAAGATGGAGCAGGAAACAGAGAAGGCAGAAGGAACAGCCCAAGCCTCAAATGATGATGTCGACATTCGAAAGGCTGAGCGGGCTGCATGTTTTGAAGAAGTTAGAGCCCAACGTGCTGCACCAAAGAAGGATGCCTAGACCAAGCTCTACAGAGTCAAGAAACATCACAAGGTGTCAGGCAGGATTATAGCATGGGCGTATTTTGATGATCTTAATGTTTATGCAGTTAAGAGAGAACAGGGCATAGAGTACTTCAGATTCCCACATGATCTGAAGACTCTACCAAGTTTTGAGCTCAACCAGCTGGCTAAGCTAAAGCTTTTGTATGCTGACCCGAGGAAGATGTCAGGCTGGTTCGAGGCTACCCTTAAGAAGGAGTACCACACCAGATGGGTTAACTTCAGACCCCAACAGCCGACTAGGTACATAAGAAGGTCTGAGGTTGATGCCATTACTGGCAAGCCCAAGATACTGTTGAAGTGGAGTCCTCCGCGCACAATGTCGAGAATCCCACTCAGGGAAATGACACAGGACTTCACTCCACACTTTAAGTGGTGGTACTATGATTGTAGAACAGCTGAAGCGGTCATAGTCCTAAGCAGAGAGGGACAAATGGATACGATCAGGGTATTCGACCCGATGTGGCTTACTAACTTGTCGGCAAATGATGTCTATACGCTATACAAGTGGCCACTGTTCTATGACACGCAGGACATTGTACAAGTCCTCCAGTTCCAAAACGTTATACGACTCTGCTTCGCGTTTGAGATTCACGCAGGAGTCACCAAAGAGGAGAAGTACAAGAAATACAAGGAGGTTATGCAGAAAACAAGAGATTATAGAGATCTAGGTCCAAGGGGGAGTTTGTTGATGCATGTATGTCCCTAGATCATGATTTGTAATGTAATAGATCTTGTTTGTCTGACTATGATGTAATATGAATTGATTGATGAAATGATATGGATTGTTTGTGATTTGTAATGTCTAATATTTTATTAATGAGTCGATATTGAATTGATTAAATTGGGTTTATGATTGTCTGAATGGTTACACATCAAGTTATATTAATTAAAACATTCAAACTTAACTTAATGAAGTTCTCATGCGAATGGCCCATACGCATGAATAACTTCATACGATTGACTCAGTCGCACGACTGAACCAGGAGACTGGATCAGTCGTATGATTGACACATAAGATTGGCATCAGTCGCACGACTGAACACTCAGTCGTGCGGATGAATCAACCGCATGGTTCAATCGCACGACTGAACCATACTTATGGTCCAGTCACACGAATGAACAACACTAACCTATAAATAGACCCAATTCGTGGAAAAACGTAAGGATTCATACCATTACGACTCCAGACATACCCTAGCCGTCCAGAAGCCTCCCAAATCGTTCTCCAAGTTCACAGAACACATTAGATCGATTCCTAATCGACTTCTAACGTTAGATTCAATTCTTGATTGATTCTTCGTGTGTTCTCACTGATTGGATCACCAATCAAATAGGATTCCGCACTATTTGATCTGGTTTACACGCTATTCACTAGGTATTTCGTTCAAATACCAGGTCCTAACAAGTTTAAGGACGAAACCTGAAATTTAATATAAACTTTAAGGACGAAAAGTGTAATTATAACACTTTTCTTTCCTTTTAGTCACGTTTCATAACAAAGAACTTAATAAGTAAATTTACTAATATATGAAACTTTAATGATATGGTATGTAAAACATAATTATATATAATACTAATTACTAACTTTTTATGCATCATATATTGTACCTTATGTTTAATGCGTTGTACCTTTGGTTTTTTTGTTTTTAAATTTTTACTTTTAATCCTAATACTTTTATAACTTTTACAATTTAATCTCTATAATTTTTTACTTTCAAATTTGTCCCCTACATTTTTCATATTTTGTAATTTTTCGTTTTACGAATTCTACGAGTTAACTTAACACACCGCAACGTGCGCGTGTGGTTCAGCGTTTACGCTTATTTTTCCCCCTTTAACGGTTGCGACACAAAGTACGGGTCTTAGATCAACTTAGTTTTTAATATTTTACGTTTCACGTGCGTGATTCAACGTTTTTACGTCTACTTTCCGTTCGGTTTTAAAGTTTTTCGTTCTTATTTTTTTTAATATGAGCTTCTCTGGTGTTGCTGGCCACTGACGGTGATATGACAGTAATGTTACTTGGTACGGTTTTACGCCCCGCTGCAACGCGGGAGGCTTAATACTAGTTATTATCAAAAGTCATTTTACACAAAAATATATATTAATTCAATTCACTGTTGATAAATAATAATTTAACATCATTATTTAAGATAATAAAAAATATTTGTTTTTTTAGCTCGGGTTGTAAATCTTTATTAGTAAAAGATGATGAATCTCACAAAATAAAATACTTTTTTTGTTTAAGAACATATTATTAATAATTTACTAAAATTAAATATAATTCTCAACATAACCCAAAATAGCATGAATTACAATATGAATCTTTTAAGAGAGAATCAAAAAGTAACAATGATAATAAATGTAAACATAATCCAAAATTGTATGAATTACGATATGAATTTTTGTTTAAATGAATCAAGACAAGAACAAAAGAAACTTTTTTACCTTATGATAATGATAATATGATCATCAAACTTGAAAACACAATACGTGCTGATTACGTATTGTGAAAAAACGACCTACTAGCAATTAATACATAGTGTATATAAAGATATGGACAATATGATCATAGGGAAAAAATATGTGAAGAGTAAAAGAACTATTTCATATGATATATCAAATAACAAAGCCACTGTTTATAGGGCTATAATATTAATACAATCATTATCATAAACGAATAAATTATTGAGAAGTTACAAGGTGTTATTGATAATCTTATTTATAGAATGTTATAACATTATTGAAATTAATGTGAATTCTTAAGGATTTTTATAAATCCTTATTATAAATGTATATATATGGATATTTGAATCCAAACCTTAGTGTTAAAAACTTAAAATACCACATGTGTGAGGATTTGATTATTGGATCTGTCAATAGTATTGATCATCTGAATTTTAAGACATCAAATGTTTTGACAAATGAGAATCAAGCGATAAAGTTGATTATTTATGAGAAGTTAAAAAGCATTTTAGAATATTTCCACTTAATTTAAACTATGATTTGATTTCCAATATTTAATTCAAACTGCTCAGACTTTAGAAAAGATATAACGTTGGTACCGCCATCTGCCATGACCCTCGCATTCCCATTGGCAGCCATTGATGACAATAGCAACAATGCGATTGTTTTCTTAGTGGTGTTTCAAGAAAGTTATAGCAAGGGAAGCAAACAGATTGGTACATCTGTGGTGGTTCGCCACCACGATAATAGTGGCTATAAAAAAGTCGAGAAATTTATACAAATAAAGGGATTTTGAGAAATTTATATAGTTGTCGCTTATTCTTTCCCGACTTCAATTTGCTTCTTCAAATATCATAAAGCTAACAAGCAATTCTTGAATATCGTGGGTGATTGGTGGTGGTGCGAGCTGACTCGCAGAAGGTAGGTTGAACACAAACATAAGTAGACGACTCGACAACAGAGATTTTGTTCTGGATTCATGAGTTCGATCAAGGATTTATGAAAAGGGGTGAGGATGAGGTGGTTTTAGTTGATTATTAACATTTGTTCATTAATCATTAAAATCTTTCTGGTGATTATCTGCTCAATTGTGTGTTTGTTTTGTTAAGTTGTTCTCTTAAAGGCCGAATACTTGGTTTTAAAGATGCTAACTTCAAATTAAGTTGCTTATTCATTACAAATTATTTCATTCACAAGTAATCAAAAAATAACTTTGGAGAATTAATCTAAACACAGTGATCAAAATGCAAATTGAGATAAAGAATTTTAAATTTTGTAAAAGTTCTTTCTACGAAGTTCTTGCAGAGTAAGATATAAATAAAAAATACATACTTTAGATGTTTAAATGAACCATACTTGATCATCATATTGCTGTAAGGCACAGAAAGATGATGCGATATAAAGCCCTAAATCAAAGTAAAACAAATATGGGGAAGTCAGGATTGCAAATCGCAGATGATACAAAACAATGAGTTAATCAATTTATTAACATCTACTGACATATCCTCTCAACATTGGCCGACACATCACCAGCAATGATACAAAATCAAAAATTGCAAATCATAGATAATAAGAAACAATCGACCAGGTATAGCCTCTGATCTTAAAATAAAAAATCAAAAGACAACATACCTACTTGGAATCAATAAATTAAAGAGTTGAAACGATGAAGAAGAGCTTTAATCCCCTTTCAATCCGGGAGTAACAGACTACCTAAACCATCGTTATGTATCAAATTGAATTCAGTTAGGGAGATCTAGGGTTTTGACGATTTGGATAAAAGAATAGTTTGAATTTCGGGTCGGGCTATTTGACCCGCGAGGTTTGGAATCCGGGTGAAAGTAGGTGACGGAAAATTGGTTTTAAAAGTGATTGTAGGACTCATATATATCGCACCATGTAAACATATATTATAAATACATATTAATCCCTTTGGTTGGTGGCTACAGTGCCACCGTACCAAAGGCAAAGCACAATGTACAACTTTCAGAAGCACAACACAGAAGTACAAGAGATAATGCTGAAATTACAAGCCGGTCATGCAACGATTGAGATTCCGGTCGCCTTCTCCGTTTAAGAACTTCCGTCAGCAGCGCCGTAAAGGGCAGCATTGATGTGAGGGGCGGCGATGGTGGGTCTGTGTTTGAATGGCGATGGTGTGTTGGTGTCGTCGGCATTTGTTGAATGGCGAGAGGAACGGGTGGCTGTCTTGGTAGTAGGCGAGGTGGTGTTGTACCCTCATCGTGGTCGGGATAGACATCTGACAGTTCCAGGCGGTGGCCATCGTCGCCGTTGATGCGTGCGATGTTGAGTTCTTCCGCCCTCTTTCATTCTCTATGCGACTAAGCGCACACACACGACATCCAGTGGGCAGTGGTGACTTGTACCCAAGGTGTGGCGGTCGTGGCGAGTAGTCTCCGATGAGACGATGACAGAGATATAAAGCATGAGAGATGGAGAAAACTTAAAATGTGAAAAAGTGGTCAGGGTTTTGTTTTTTTTGGGATTTCAAACACATATTCAATTTAGTTAATTAACAATTTTGAGGTCCATGACTTCAGAAAATAAAGAGAGAAAAAGTTTAGCGGACTTCAAAATTTTATAAATTATATTGTAAAAGTAAAAATATAAATTTAATGTATAAAAGGAAAATGCTTATGATTACTAAAAATAAAAGAAAAGTAATTAATGTAGAGAATATGAAAACACATATGAGATATTATTAATGAAATCCTATAAAATATATTTTATTTTAATAATCTTTAGATATTTACTTAGGAATATTAAAGATTTCTTATGGGATTAAATTTCAAAGGTAAACTACTAATCATTTTATAAAAGTTGGACCATCAATCGGTGTATTACGTAGTTCATTTATAAATATCTAACCAAACAAACTTTTTGTATAATTTTTAGACTTTTTTATTTAAAACCAGTAATGACATTTGACACCTAAAACATTTTGATGATTTATTACTCTTTTATGTGAATATGGTTTTCACGACGTTTCGAAAATATCCCGCGGCAACGCGCGGGGGTCCAATCCTAGTTAAAATTAGATTAGATTACAAAAACCGTTTAATGAAAGAGGGTAGTACCCGACCCAATCATTAAAACCCTAACGCTAAAATCGAAATGCGTTCAACTTCAACAACTCACCTTCTTCGCAGCCTTGGGAACCTCGCCGTAAACCTCTTATCGCCATCGTTACAGTGCCACCTTCACCAAATCATCTTTAGGTAACGATTTATTTCATCTTATGTCTTGTTGTGCTATTCAGTCGGTGTAACAAACTCGAAGCAACGATGCAGTATTTGATAATCTAACAAGTTTTACTGTTGAATCTCTGTTCCAGTAATGTTCTCTTGTTTTGTGTTTTGTGTTTTGTTTTCTTTACAAAGTGAATAGTTCGGCATTATGTTTCATTACACATCTTAATATCATAATATATGAAATAAAGAGATGATTATGATGAACCCTAATCTTAGATTGTGGAAATTGTTTATGCAATACGGTATACGATAGTTAACAGTTCTATCTATAAATCGGTTATGGGTAAGAAGATATTCTGCCTCTACAAACTATGAGAGGCTAGCTGAGAGGCCTCTTTTGGCATCTGGTTGATTTTTGTTTCTGAATGAGGTTATTAGATGGTGGTGTTATAAGAATGTAAGAATTGGGTCAAATGTAAATTAGCTTTTCACTGCTGCAACTAGATATTGAGGCAATAATTGATGATAGTTGTATTTTGTATTGCGAAGTTTGTTACTTGTGAAAGGAAACTGTCTTGATTATATTAAGTTACATGTAACCTTTTTTTTTTAATCTTGTTAAGCAGGCTTTAGTCGTCGCAGACTCGTCCTTTATAGATCACACTTTTGTACAAGAGTAAGGAAAGTTGAAGAAGATGGAGGATTGGGGTAAACCTCTCTCTATCTGGTCTCTAATGTCGGGTTATCTATACTATATATAAAACATATGAGAGAGGTATTTTAAGATACCCTAAAATTAAGAACACATACTTGCATAAGGTACAACCATTTTTAAGGGTAAAATAGTATTTTTAACATTATTTACAGATTACCCCTTACAATTAGTTACATAATAACCTTACACTTACTGTAAATTACATAAAATTTTACATTATCTACCAATAAAACAAAAAAAACTTAATTTGTTTTAAGATTTTAGCTATATCTTTTAACCTATCATCTTTAAAACTTTTTGAGACTACAATCGTAACCTGTGTATTTTTTAAACGTTTTGGTGTAAATTTTTTGCTGAACCGATCTGTATTTTATAAGGTACAATAAGTTAATACGTAAATATACAAGTCGTCATGCATAACCCTTTTTTTGGTGTTTTATATTTTAGCTTAGAAAAAATATTATAGACTTTTGTAAAATTACTATAAGAATAACAAAAATTAGAAACACGTGTTGGATGTATAATGTCGTCCCGCCGCATTGCGCGGGCACCCTTCTAGTCATTACTAATAGACTAGTCATTGTTTAGTTAATATTGCTTGTATTTTTCTATGTTTTATATTGTTTATGTTAAAGTTATTGTTCATGAATCTGACTTTGCAATTGTTCCTTGAATCCATCATAGGATGGCAAATAAGAATTAGATTGTTTTAAGCCTATCTCTGAGCTTGCTTCTTGGCTGACTAACTTTTACTAAAGACCTGGTAGCCTTAAAATTATTAAAGGGTTATTTGGCAACCTTGTGCTAAGCCTTTAAGAGGTCTGACTAAGGTAACCTCTTAACCAGTCAGCATGTTTCTAAAACCTTACCAAATAAAAGGCTCTATGAATCATTAAGAGGTGTCTTTTAAGTGAACCAAACACACTCTACCTCTGACTGATTCAAATGTAGCCTCTTAATGGAATCATTAAGAGGTTATCAAAACAACTCCTAAGTGGCAGCAATACCAAGTTATTGATAAGATGTCTTCTGACTGAATGGTTGATGGTTCAAGTCTAAATGGAGACAAAAGTGTAGGTAGAGGTGAAGGTACTAGAACTTCCCCCGAATCACAAGAAGATTTTGGGCGTGTAAAGGTTTGACATTGAAACAATATGTTGCAAGTAAAAAAACTTATGCTTTTTAAAAGCTATTGATATGTTATACGTTCTCTAGATGCCTTGTAAATACATTTTTCTTATAATAGTTTGTTAGTGCTTAACTAATATCGGTGTTCCTAACTTTGACCTGGAATAACTCATAGTTTGGAACTTTTAACCAAGTTCTGGTGTGGCTTAGTTTTAAAAAGCGCAAGGCACAAATCGGAGAGCTTCACGTACCCGATGCATTTAGTATTCAAAAAGTTATAATAATATCAATGGAAATATTTTAACATGTTTATTTTGAATACTAAAAAATAATATATGAAATAAATGGACACTAAAGAATAAGATAACGAAGAATTATGTCATAGTTTTTGAAGGCGCAAGGCGCGAAGGGTGAACGTTAGGCCTCGGTGCAAGGCTTTTAAAAACAAGGGCTTCTTAACGTGAGACACATAGTATAAAAGTTATCATTTTTGGGGTTTTTGGACATGTTTTGGATTATTTTAGGCTAGTTTAGTCTGCGTTAGGCAGTGTTGTAAAAATCACTAAGCCTAGTCGGGCGGTGGGGTACTGACTAGCGATTAATCAGGAGTAATCGGGATTAATCGGTTTGGATTTTTATATATAATTTTCAAATCTATATATATTTACACACATTTTTATATTTAATTCTTATAAAAATGTTATATGTATATATACATATCTTCCCGAAATTTTGAAGTTTTCGCCGGAAGTTTTAGACTTCGCCAAAAAGTCGCCGAAAGGTTGCCAAAATCTGGAAAGAACGCCGATTAGGGGCCGATTATTTGCCGACTAGGGCCGATTTATCCCAATTTTTGACCTATTTGACCGATTAGCGATTATTGTTGCTGATTTGCAAAAATCAAAGCGGGGAGCTTTCGATTACGGATTAGTCGCCCGACTAATCCGATTTTTGACCTATTTGACCTATTTGACCGATTAGCGATTATTGTTGCCGATTAATCGCCCGATTAATCCGATTTTTGCAACACTGGTTTTAGATTAATTTAAGGTTTGTTTAGGGCCCGTGTAATTAATAAGACTTGTTCAGACGATTTGGGGCCATAATTTCGTCAACACTTGGTCTGAAAATGCGCTTGAGAGCCTGAAAATGGTGCTTTTGAAGCGAGGCGACATTGGTTTGCTGGGTTGAGTCTAAGGGCCTAGGCGCATGTTTTGTGAGCTTTTGTTAGCTTTTGTTATATCGTTTGATAGTGCATATCTATTTAGGTAGTCGTAAACCATTGAGTGTCACAATGGGTAAGGTCCTAAGGTAGATATTTTTCTTAGAAATTTGCTATGTACTGTTCAATGCCTGAAAGATCAATTTAGCTGTTTCTAGAATACAGGTATCCTATCCAAAAAGTTATTACAAAGTTCATTTTGTAATGGTCCATGAAATTATAGCTTTTTGTTGTTATTCGTAGCACAGAAAAATACAATTGTTAAATTAGTCTAAAGTTAGTTGAAATGTATGTTTTCTGCTAGCATGTATACTTGATTTCTTGTTGTGTATAAACAACTAAAAGTATTGTTTCGATAGCATGCGTTGTCTCACATGTCTCAACTTTCCAATTAAATCTATCAGAGGATGAGCCAGCCCCGCCTCTTATAAAAAAGGAGCCTAAAAGCATGTGGGATGACGAAGATGTTGATGAAAATGAAGTTAAAGATTCATGGGAAGATGAAGATGAACCTGCTCCGGTACTCTTTACTTCTTTTATGTCAGTTTGGCTGGTTCAAGCTTAATATCATCTTTGTATTATGCAATCTACTTCTTCATATCTGATAAAACAGAACTTTATATGGATGCTATTATTATTTAACAGCCATATTTTACTAGAAATGTACTTTATTTTATTTTATTTTATTTTTTGACACTGTTACTGTTCTTTTCTTTTTATATATGTTTATCAGCCACCAGTAGTAGCCCCTCCTCCTGTGAAGGCCCCAAAGAAGTCCAAACCAGCCCAAGAAAAAGGGAAGGCTGTTGAAGTAGCAAAAGAGGTGCCGTTAGATCCTTTAACAGAGAAGCTCAGACAACAAAGGTATGAACCATTGACTGATTTACTTTTTTCATGGTATCAACCATTAATCAAATAGGCAATGAAATTACTGTCAAGTTGGTTATTTTCTGCATGGCATCAGTTTTTTTTCCGCATGCTTTGGCATTACCTTCTGTTGGTTTTTCACTCACGATCCTGATTTTTGAAAAATTAAAATAGTACTGCTCATCTTCAACTACTTAAATAAATGTACTATGTAATGGCACCTGATGCAACCATTTGTCATGTCATGTATTGACACCTAATGTCATTCCTCAATCAACAAACACCTTTTGTCTTTCGTTTCCTGAAGTTCACTGATAATAAATGTTTTGAATTTGAACGTGGAACTTTATTTTTACAATGATACTTTAAGTTTTGAGATAATACTATTTAGGAGGTTTTATGCATTTTGAATACAATATGGGCCACAATTGACCTGTTCTTATTTTACCAATATTTTAAATTTGACACATTATAAGCAAGTGTAACTCAATCGACCCATTTATCCATAGATTGGTGTAACTTATGGCACCTGTTTGTTACAAAAAAGTTTTTGAGCTTGAGCTGATGAGAATACTCTTGCAAATATTGAATTAGGTGTATGTACTGCTATCTGATTGTAGAGTCAGATATGATCAAATAAATTTTTTGTGTAACTATGGGCTCTTGTCTAAAAATGTTTTGATTTTTCTCTGCCAGTGCCGTAGTCCATTTTCATTTTCTTATATGTGATTAAAAAAGTTATTTTGCGGGTTCCATCCTTCTCAGGCTTGTAGAAGAGGCTGATTACAAGAACACAGCAGAACTGTTTGCCAGTAAGAAAGGCGATGACAAGACCATTGATAATTTTATCCCAAAATCAGAGAATGACTTTATCGAATACGCAGAACTCATTTCTAATAAACTCCGGCCGTATGAGGTATATTGAATTTGCTGTACATTCTCATTTGATGGTTGATATTTTAAACAAGTAAACAACTAAGCCTTATGTTGACTTCTATATGCAGAAAAGCTTTCATTATATTGGATTGCTTAAGCATGTTATGAGATTGTCAATGACTTCCTTAAAAGCTGCTGATGCAAAAGAAGTTGCTTCTTCTGTCAGTGCAATTGCAAATGAAAAATTAAAAGCAGAGAAAGAAGCTGCTGCTGGGAAAAAGAAAACAGGTTGGTATTGTTTGGAACAATGCATACGTACTATTTTTATACATTTAAGTGGCAAATATATCGAGCTTAGTCTATATGGCAAACTAAAGGTTTTGATATTAAATAATACTAGGTAGTTATAATGCATTAGTTGATTGAAATTAGCACTGAGCAAAATCATGATGGAATAACAATTGATTCAAGTTAAAGGAGACAACATCAAAAAGCTGATAGTTTTAGCTCACCTATTTAATTTTCTATTGGACTAGGGAAAGCAGGAAGTTACTTGACTTGCTTTTTATAGCCTATGCCTGCTTGTTTAATGCTTCTAATTCAGGATTGAAGTAATCGCACTGTAGAAGACAGAAACTTATCATATAGTTTCAGTTGCCTTGAAAATCATGTTTGCTTTTAGATTCTTAGTTCAACAATGAGCTTCTAATTGAGTGGCTGGATCCGCTTAATGCTTGCATGTCTGATTAAGCTACTGCCAAATGCACATGCTTGAATAAGCTACTGTACACTATTAAACTATTAAAATGCACGTGCTCTTGCATTCCAAATGGAGGTGAAAAATGAATTAGTTGGGTAACCTGTATTAACATGTAATAATTTAATCTTTTTAATCTGGGTCCAAGTGCGCACATCTAGTTTTTCAAAAAATAAATGTGCTTAATATGATTACAAAATTTGTATTATTACTATAAGAACCAAGCTTTTTTTAATCAAACAATGTAGGTAGGGCTATAACCGAACCGAACAAAGACTTGTTCATGTTCATTCTTTAACATTGGGCTTCTTCACAAACGATTACGGTAAATTCCGACCGCAAGCCACAAGTCGGTGGTGGGTGTAACGGGTCATCTACAAGTCAAGGATTATCAATTGTGCAATAGTTTATGTTCGTCCGTCAGGGACCCTATTGTTGAGGTGTGAAGGCCTTTGGGCTTTTGGATGGAGTTATGGGCCTAGCCCATTGAAGCTTCTTTAAACCCTAATTATCGTTATATATAGAGCATGTTAATGTATTGTAATCTTGTCCTTTGAGCTTAATAAAATACCTAGTTGCAGTGAGTGGACGTAGGTCATCTTGACCGAACCACTATAAATTCTCGTGTTTTTATTGCTTTCGTGTGCGTGCGTATAACAATGTTTATTTTCATTGCGTAATGATACCTAACAACTGGTATCAGAGCATCAGGCTCTTTGAAGATTTTCGCCGCTGCCACCATTTAGGGTTTCTGCCGCCGCCGCCGTCTAGGGTTTCTGCCACCGCCGCCGCCACCTAGGGTTTCTGCGCCCGCCTAGGGTTTTGGTTGGAAGTACCGGATTTGGTTTGTTTATCCTTTGTTGACTGGTTATCAACTGTTCAGCGTGCCTGTTTCTTTTGTTTTTTTGTCTCTATTTTGCTATTATGGCTGAAGACGGGAAGACTGTGATCGAAAAGTTCAATGGCACTGATTTTGGTTGGTGGAAAATGCAAATAGAGGCATTACTGTGTCAAAAAGATTTGGATATGGTACTGAAAAAGAAACCGGAGAGTATGGAGAAAGCTGAAGAAGCAGTTTGGAATTCCAAGGACAAGAAAGCTAGAGCGGCTATTATGTTATCTTTGATGAAGAGCGTTGCTTTTAACATTATGAAAGAAACCACTGCAAGTGGTATGATGTTGGCTCTGTCAAATATGTATGAAAAGCCGTCTGCAGCTAACAAGGTGTTCTTGATGAGGGAACTGTTCATGACAAGAATGAAAGAGGGAAGCTCAATCACCTCCCACATTAATGATCTGATGTCTATTCTTACTAGATTAGAATCAGTGGGAATAAAATTTGATAATGAGACTCGAGCCTTGGTGTTGCTACTTCATTGCCTGATAGTTGGTCCGGGACTGTAACTGCTGTTACAAATTCTATGGGAGCTAACGAAATGACATTTGAAAAGATCCGAGACATTGTGATAGGTGAAGACACACGTCTAAAAAGTGCAAATGTTGGATCATCTTCTGAGATGTTACATGTTGGTAGGGGAAGGGAGAATAGCAGAGGCAGTGGGAGTCGGGGAAAGAGTTCAACTTGGACTCGGAAAAATGTAAGATGCTGGATTTGCAACGAGGATGGACATGTTAAGAGTCAATGTCCAAAGAAAAGTCTGAACGCTGCTGCTAAGGATGTTAATGATGGTGACGTGTTAATTCTTGAGGCTGAAAACAGTGTGGATTCTTGGATCATGGATTCTGGTTCTTCGTTTCACGCCGTACACAGCGGTGAAATGATGGTGAATTTGAAAACAGGCGATTTTGGGAAGGTACGTCTCGCTGATGGCAGAATGCTTGATGTAATGGGCATGGGTGATATTGATTTGGTGACTCCATTGGGAACTACATGGAATTTGAAGAATGTTAAGGTGATTCTAGATTTGTAGAAGAAATTAAGTTTGGTGGTGGTAAATGGAGGGTAATCAATGGGAACCGGGTGATTGCCGTGGTGATAAGCATGGGTCATTGTACATAGTGGACAGATCAACCCGGTTAAGCAAGTCAAAGTCAGGTTCGCTAAATCTGTTGCTAAGAGAGTTCATTTTGCAAACATGAAGTCTGGAGCAAAGATTGTAGTTGAATGGGGTCATAAGTCTAAACTAGTTAGAGGATTTTGTGACAGTGGGAGCATAGGGCATGTTCTGGGTACAGTTAAGAAGAATCATTGGGTTTTGAAGACTACGACTGGAAAAATCTCTCTTGGTGATTGTTTGCTGAATTTGGAGAGTGTTAGTGGTTCTCGGTGTATCTCTGAATCTGGTGGATCGTGTAAACCAATTGAGACGGAGGATGGGTCGGTGGTGGAATTTACCATGACTGGGTTGGAGCTCGGGGGAGCTTCAACAGGCCCTTTCAAGTAATTGATGAGAAGGGGCCTCTACAACTAGGGGATTTGGATTGAAATCTTAGCTTATTCTTTGAAATTGGAGGCTTGGAGGATTTCTGTTACTTGAAGATTACTGATAATACTGGATGACAGGGTTGCTTTGTACTTAGATGGCTAGCTAGAGTATTCGCAAGGCCTTCAAGTGAGAGATTGTTGAGGTGTGAAGGCCTTTGGGCTTTTGGATGAAGTTATGGGCCTGGCCCATTGAAGCTTCTATAAACCCTAATTATCTTTATATATAGAGCATGTTATTGTATTGTAATCTTGTTCTTTGAGCTTAATAAAATACCTAGTTGCAGAGAGTGGACGTAGGTCATCTTGACCAAACCACTATAAGTTCTCGTGTTCTTATTGCTTTCGTGTGCGTGCGTATAACAGTGTGTTTATTTCCGCTGCGTAATGATACGTAACACCTAGTTGATTATTTTTAATGTAATTCAAGTTGTAGTCTAATGAGTCTAGGTTAGTCTATATGAACCGAGCTAGGGTTTCTATTGTAATCAAGTTTTTCAGCAAATTTTATTGGTTATAATAAAATATAGTAATTGGGAGTTAGCCAATTGCTCGTGTTTTATAGTGGTTTTGGACGTGATAAATGAACGTTCTATTGAATAGTTCATGAATAGTTCACCGAATGTTCGGTTCGTTTACAACCGTAAATGTAGGTCTTGTGTGTTCGAGTAGGGGCGTTCATGATTAGGTTTGGATGGTTTTGACGAAAATCTAGGGTAGACTGCTAACTATTGTTTTGGAAAACCACAAACCAAACTAGATGGATTGGTTGGCTCAGCTGGACAGTGCTAACAGTTCAGTTTTGTGGTTTGGACATGTTATATTTGTTGTTAATTTCAAGATTTTTAGTTTGTAGTAAGTTTTTTAATTTATAATGATAGTTCATGAATATTATACGTATACATTTTTGCAATTCCAAACCTAAGTAAAAATTAACAATTAAGTCTAAACGATGTATTCGGTTTAAACGACTAGTTCCAAGTTACTAACTGTGTGGCCAAATTGGATAAATCTCAAACCGAATGCACATGACAATTTGCTATGTTTTTTTTTGACGGCAAATGTACGACCCTGCTTCGGAGGATAGGTGTTATCTTAATCGGCCCACCTATCCGTTTCCCAGCCGGGACCACATCCCCAACCCCCTCAGAGGGAAACCATTGCTGAGAAAACCCCCTGGCTCAACTCTGAGTATTTTTGCTCAGAGTGAGACTTGAACCCATGACCTCCCTTTTATTTACATGTCATGGGTACTCACCCTAACCAGTTGGGCTAAGGATCATTGGTTTGCTATGGTTTTGTTGATTTCAACGTTTTATGAACACCCTGCATTTGAGTACGCATTAAATGACTTTCAACCCATTTGACCCAATAAGAATAAGACACCCTAAATTAACCAATTTATATGTAACTGGACTTGATTTGATATTCCACCTCTAGTACCAAGGAAACAAATGATCCACCTTTTGCCATCATCAACAGCAATTGAAAGATAATGTGCTTGATTTGATGAACAACTTTTGTTTATAGCTCCTGCAATTAGCTAATCTTACTTGAACCCTTTTCATGTTGTGCAGGGGGAAAGAAGAAACAGCTACTGGTGGATAAGCCTGATGATGAAGCTGTTGTAAATGCTGGCTACGATGGTTACGATGATTATGATTTCATGTGATTAATAGTAGTAATAATGGCATGTCGTGTCACATTTTGGTTTTCTTCTTAAATCGGGATCTTGTAATTATGAGCCAGGGAATCTTTTCGTCAATCGAGCACTTGTTATCTCTCTGGTTTTGTGTTTGGCTGGATGATGAGTGTTTGTTCGTTGGATCCTATGTTATTTGTGCTTGTGCGTCCTACTATTACAGTTTATTATACGCCATTCGTCAAAACCTGCTGTGAAATTAGCTTTTGGTATAAAACCCTCTTTGTATGCCCCTGGTCTTGCATTGCTGGTGTTTATTTTCTTCACTTGTAAGCTTTCTTGATTCTACCTAATAAATATATCTGTTTGCTATTATGAAGAATTTATTATACTATAAAAAGTTATCATATGTATTATTTTATATGTATTTCTTTAATTCTTTTAATTAATATTTACCCCAAAAAAATAAGGTAAAAGAAAAGCAATTCAAGAATTGAAAAAAAAATCAATAATAATTTGTGTAGTTTTAACAGGGTTAAGAATAGATGATGATAACAGATGATATGGATTCTTTTTCAATTTATTCAAATTTTAGAGTTACTTGACATGAAAAATTATAGTGATGTATTTTTCTATCAAGTTATATAAGGCAAATGCATTGGATTTAGTGGTGTTCAAAAATATATCCGTATCTGAAACCGAATTCGAAATATCCGAAGTAGGATATCTGAAATTTTGGATTCGGATTCGGATAATGTTTTTGAGGATTTTCGCATATTCTGATATCCGAATTATCCTAAATAATTTTATAAAAATTATTAAGTAATAAATATTAATTAGAAATTTTGGATATTATTATAAAACTTTAGATATCCGAAAACTTTTTTAATAAAAATATTAAATTTTTATAAAAATTACAAAATACATGTTTTTTTAGAATTCGGATCCGTTCGGATATTCGAACCCAAATCCAAAATTTCAAAATATCCGAATTTCTTATTTGGATTCAGTTTTAAACACCCCTAATTATATTTCTGAGAGTTATTCTTCCTTTATTTGAAGGAGCTTTTACCTTTTTTTTAGCATATTTGAACAAATCAATTAGTCTTTTAACATCAGCTATCCGTTTTGAAAGAGAAGAAATCATATAACCGTTTTTTGGTATAGATCCAATTAATAATCCCTGTATTTTAGAGTGGCTCCTTTCGAATCTCTGACCATGATAGGGTTATGCATGTAGGGTTGTAAACGGGCCGAGCACAAATCCAATTAACAACCCCCGTAATTTAGAGTGGCTCCCTCTAAATCTCCGATCACGATTAGGGTTATGTATGTAGAGTTGTAAATGGGCCGAGCACTAGTCCTGAGAGGCTTGTGCTAAGCTCCTTTACAAGCTAAGTCGAGCATTCTAATTGATCTTAACAAGCTGAAATAATCTTGAGCTCGGCTCATTTACAAACAAACTAATCTGAGCCAACTCGCAAGTTGGCTTCAGTGTGTTAACCCGTTAACCTAAATATAGTGCTTGATATTAATCTGATGTAATAGGGTACTACTATGTGTCATCCATATTATTTCAATAGAAAATGGCAACATAGACATTTTACACCACCTATATTATATATATCTTTTATTTAAAAAGTATACCCCCTATATTTTTATACATTCATAATATTATTATGCTATATTATTTTTTTATAAGAATTACACCATAATACTCATCATATTTTTCTCTTTAATTTTATTAGTCTTGCTCAAAAAAATAAATTTCAACCATTGTAAGAAACATTTACATCAATGTGATGAACAAACTAGTGTAACAAACAGTTACATCGTAACTACACCACACAAATACTTACATTAGTAGAATGAACAACTTAAATCACTGTAACGACCAGTTTAACAAACTTTTTTTATTCAAAATCACCAAATCAATGAAATATTTTATCAAACATTGGAGATCCAATACATAAATCAACATATCTATAACTAACTTCATCGTAAACAACCAGATCTAACGAACCATTACAAATTGTAAACTCTACATTGATGACATGAACGACTACATTAACATAATAATATTTTACACTAATGTAATAATGTATTATACTACTGTAACACATGAGCCCTTATTTAAAAAAATAAGAAACTGTAAGGATTCCTATAAGTCTGATGCAGCCAAAACATCAAAAGTCTCTCTGCATGCATGCACTAAAGAACAGAAGTAGAAATGCTTCGGAAGTTTTACACCATGCACTAGAAATATTCTAAGTGTAAAATCTTCCGAAGCCAAGACCAACATCTTCCGAAGCCAAAAGTGAAGTCTTCCGAAGCTTCAAAGACAAAGTCTTCCGAAGCCAAAGCGTGAAGACAGATTTCTTCCGAAGACTTTTAGAGATATGCCTTTATGTACTTTACCATAAAGGTGGACCACCTTTCCGCTGCTACTCTGTAAAGTCACCAACTTACATAAGTTGGTGAAAAGGTCCATGCTTTTGGTAACTGTACATTGAGGTCTTGAGTCCATGCTTTCTACTTTATGTATTTATCCTTTTTAATATATTAGGATGTGAGCTATGGCATGTCATAATCACTAGTCAAAAGGCAGATCTGCCTTTTGACTCTACATTTGATTTTGTAGTTGTCTAGTCAATTGTATCGAGCTGGCTTTCAAAGTATGACCGACTGTAGGATGTAGTATAAAGTATCTCAAGTACTTGTAACTTTCTATCGTATGCTTTGTAACATTTGTAATAGAACTTGAGAAGCAATATATAAAATTCTTGAAAACCAAACACTTGTGTTGTTTGCAAGCTTGTTCTGTCTCATATTTACTTGTGCTCTTAGCATCTTTCATCAACAAGTTAACCAGTTCCCTATTTGATCTGTTAAGTGTTCTAAGCAAATCTCCTCATTATGTTGTTGTGTTGTAAGTGCATACCCTTCACCGGTCCTGCATTTGGTATCAGAGCATTTTTAGGCTCTTGATATAAGATCTCACTATCTTAAGATCCCTCACACACACTAAATACTTAACAACTCAAATGGAAGCTATAACCAAAGCTGATATGGAAATTGGAACTATGACAAAGTCTCCACTGATCACTCCTGAAGACTTTGATACTTGGTGTCAAAGAATGGAAGGCTTCATCAAGTCTCAAGACTCCAGGATGTGGGACTCTGTTGTTGAAGGAACTTACATACCAAGCACCACTTCTGCTACTGGTGGTGGTATGATTCCTAAGGCTGTGGCTGATTACTCTGAAGCATATAGAAAGAGAATAGAGATTGATCAGAAAGCCATGACAGCCCTTCAAACTGCTCTTCCAAGCTCCATCTACAGAGGCTTCAAGAAGTGCCAAACTGCCAAGCATCTATGGGAAGCACTGAAGCTGATGTATGAGGGGTCTACTGAAGCAAAGGAGAACAAGAAGGATCTTCTGAAGCAGCAGTTGAAAACTTCACCTTCAAGGTAGGTGAAACCATGACTCAACAATACTTCAGGTATGTTGAGATTGTGGATACTCTAATGGAAGTTGGAGTAACTCTTGAGAACAGGGACATTGTAAGGAAGTTTATGTCCTCTCTTCCTAGACAATGGACACATTATTGTGTTGTTATCAAGAGGACTGAGAACTTTAAGACTCTTACTCTTACAGAGTTGTATGGTATTCTTAGTGGCTAGCAGATGGAGATGAACATGCAAGACTCATATGGTAACTCCAGCAATCAACTGAGTTCAGCCCTCCATGTGGTTGAAAAGGAAAGCATTGAACCACAACATTATCTTATATGCTTCCCTGACAACTCACAAAAGGGCCCTTTCATCACCTTCCAAGAGACTCCAAGGAAAAGCTACACTCAAGGAAGTCCTTTCCAGGAGACAAGTTCTTCTCATGCCTTTGTCTCTGCTGATGAAATCTCAGGCAACTTTCTCTTCACTCTTGAAGATTTTGACTATATCCATCCAGATGATCTGGAGTACATGGAGATAGTCCAGGAGATGGCTCTTCTCACTCATAGAGCCAAGAAGTTCTACAAGAGGACAGGGAGAAAGTTTCCAAGCAATGCAGCCAGTGGAAAGTTTGGGCTGGACAAAAGCAAAGTAAAGTGTTAAAACTGTAACCAGATGGGACACTTTGCAATAGAGTGTAAGGCACCAAGGACAAATGGTGGCCAAGCACAAACCAGACCAAACTACACTGAGAAAACCCCCTAGAAAGAGAAGCCAAAGCAGCAAACGCAGTTGCTGTTGAAGAAGGAGGCTTTGACTGGAGCTTTCAGGTAGAAGATGCATCGCTAAACCAAGCACTCATGGCAGACCACGATGAAGCCAAGGTATTGGAACATCTTTGTACTCCTGAATGCATTGCTAAAGTCAATAGATATAGGTCCTATAATTTAGAAATGAGATCTGATCTTGAGTCCTTAAATATCTTAAAAGCTGATTTTAAAAGAGCTGAAAATAATTATAAACTAAAGATTACGGACTTAGAGAAAAACATTTCAACTCTTAAACATGAGCATACAAACTACAGGACTCAGATCAAAGATCTCATTACTAAATTAACTGAATGCCAGGCTGAGCTTGTGATAGCAAAGCCAAGGCAAAAAAATGGGTTCTTGAAGAAGAGACCTTCAAGAACAGAATATCCTCATCCTTGCATGCAAAAGTTTGTTATCAAAATAAGCAGGGACTACGATCTTGTGAGATAGCTCCTCCACACACAATCTTGTCTGTAAGATCTCCTAGATATGGAACTTGTGAAGATGAGCTTCCCCTCATAGATCCTGTGACTGAAGAGGATGAAAAGGAGATGGTGGAGAATGGCTCTGAGAAGAGTGAATAAGAGCATTCTAAGAAGGGTCACCATTCCTCTAAGGAGAGCAAAGCTGTTGGGATGACCAAGTCAAGTAGAAAGAACTTGATCCGGAAGGCCAAAAGAAAGTCCAAAAAGGCTCAAGAGATCAACGCCACCTTCAATTTTGCACAGAAACAAGTCTTCATCTCTACAGGATTTGAAGTGGTAAATGTTGATACATATGTACCTAGATCCTGATATGAATGTAATATGTCTTGATTGTCTTACACTTATGTAATGCTTGGGTTATTAATGAAATGAGAATGTTTGGTTGTGATTTATAATGTTTAATATTTCATTAATGAGTTGATATTGAATTGGTTATATAGGTTTGTGATTGTTTGAATTGATACACATAATGTTATATTAATGAATACATTCAAACTTAGCAATATGAAGATCTCATGCGAATGGCCCATGCGAATGGACCATACGCATGAACAACTTCAGGCGAATGACTTAGTCGCACGACTAAACCAGGAGACTGGATCAGTCGTATGATTGTAACATGAGATTGGCTCAGTCGCACGACTGAACACTCAGTCATGCGAATGGATCAACCGCATGGCTCAAATGAGTGCTATGGGGGAGATGAAGTTCTTTCTCGGGTTACAGGTGGATCAGACACCAAATGGGATATTTCTACATCAGACCAAGTATGTGGGAGACATTCTCAGTCGCTTTGACATGGAGAATGCTTCTGCTGCTGGGACTCCACTTGCTACTAATCATGATATAGCACCTGACGAAAATGGAGATCTAGTGGATGCCACAATGTACCGAGGAATGATTGGATCCCTCATGTATCTCACTGCCTCAAGACCTGATATCATGTATGCTACATGTTTATGTTCTAGATATCAGGCTAAGCCTAAGGTCAACCATCTGATCGGGGTCAAGAGGATATTTCGTTATCTGAAGGGTACACCCACACTTTGGTTGTGGTATCCTCATGATGATGACTTTGAGCTCACGGCGTATAGTGACTCGGATTACGGGGGCTGCAAGATGAACTACAAGTTTACATCAGCAGGGTGTCAATTCTTTGGGAGGAGATTAGTTACCTGGCAGTGTAAGAAGCAGACATCGGTTGCATTGTCAACCTGTGAAGCCGAATACGTTGCTGCTGCAAGTTGCTGTTCACAAATCATCTGGATTCAACAGCAAATGCGGGATTATAGTTTAAAGTTTTCTTCTACTCCTATTTTTGTTGATAACTCGGCTGCAATTGCAGTAACTAAAAATCTGGTCCAACATCCAAAGACCAAACATATCGGTATTAAATACCATTTCATAAGAGACTGTTTTGAAAAGAACTTAGTTGATGTGGTAAAACTTAATACTGATTTTCAACGCGCTGACCTCTATACTAAAGCCTTTGATAAACCACGTTTTCAATATTTGCTAGAGGTCAACGACGTTAAAAAGAAAAGTGAGGTTATTCCTGATGATGATCATGTGTAGTCCGATGTAGTTTAGTTAATTTTTCTTTTTTATTTTTAATTTTATTTGTTTATTTTAGTCTGTTTAGATTAAACTCATGTTATTTTGCTATTTATTAAAATCCTAAAATAATTAAACCAGTTATGATTTTAGTATTTTAGGGGGAGAATAAGTCAGCAAGTAACATTAAAAAAAAACACAAAAAACGAGGGAGAAGGAGTGGAAAGCTGATATAAGGTAGATCATATCTGTGATACCGATTCAAAACCCTTTGGAAAATGATAGTACACAGGAACAAATCAAGAGGGACTTTAAAATCTTAATTTAGAAAAAAATGCAAAAATTCAAAGTATAAGTCTGTGTAGTCAAAGCAATATAAAAGGGAAGATGATAGAAAAACTGGTAACTCCTAAGGTAACACAACGAGAGTAGACCTAGAGGTTGCTAGACCACAAATGATATGTCGGTAGATTCAACACAATAGATGATTAGACCTGACTGGTGATCTCAAGATCAAACTAAGTTGTTCAACTAACTGTGGGCTTCCATCTTATCATTGGATAACACAATCAACAATATTCCAATAAGGGGTAATGAGCATGTAAACGCCACGAATGTGTGCGGATGACCATATATAGAGCAAAGCACGAGAAAAGAAAATGAAAGACAAATGCTATCAAGCTAATGACTTATGTTGTTGGTGCATTTTGTGCAAAATAAAATTAAGCTGCTCTAACAAGGAGATAGGTTGTGTGCCTCTCCGCTGTGCGATGGCACTGACCTGAGGATAAGCATAACCTAGATATTCTAGAATTCATTGTTGTTTGCCGCCTCTCTGCTGTGCGATGGCACTGACTTGAGGATTGGCTTCTCTTTGAAAGCTCTAAGAATAGTCTCTTCTTGTAAAAATACCCGTAGACCGCTCAAAAGCTCCTGAGGAATGTTGATTACCATATAAGTGTGGGATCCACAAATGTTAGTTGAAATAATTAAACCTAAAACTATCACCAGTTTGTGTCAAAAGTCTGTGTATGGATTTAAGAGGACAAATATATTGACAATCATTGTGGCTGCAACTCTTGAAAGTTCAAATCAATGTGGTAATCAAGTAGTTCCAGTATGATTTCCTAAAGTTGCTAACGACTCTGGATAAAAACCAAGAATTGAGCATTAAAAGGTTTTGATAACAAGTCCCAAATGATTTGATTTGCCTGTAAGATTCCAAAATTGAATTGTTCCAGGGTCAATCTGAGTTGAAGCTGCCTATTCCGGAACCAAATCCCGTAGATTTCTATCTCAGGATTTACCTCTCGCAAAAAGCCAAAAACAAATTTTAATTTTTGTACTTTAGTTCAATCTTCTAATTTAGTTAGTCATTCAGTTTTGTTTTGTTTGTCGGACTACATCATGAAAATCAGTAAGGGATCAACTCAACTAAAAGGGTCATGTCTGAGATGACCACATGTGTTTTCAAAGTTTAAAAGAGTCACGTCTAAGGTGACATAGTGTTTAAAAGGGTCACGTCTGAGGTGACTAAAATTGTTTAAAAGGATCACGTCTGGGGTGATCAAAAAGTTTTCAAGTTAAAATGATCATGTCTGAGATGATCAAATGCTCATAATGTTAATCTCAAAAGTTAAAAGGGTTTTAAATGTAAAATGTTCAAAATGGCAGAAAATTTACTAAGTATGACCCATTCGCACGATTGGACCATGAGTATGGACCAACCATGCGAATGGCTCCCATTCGCACGACTGGACATGAGATTGAGCCATTCACCCGAATGGCTTATCAGAATGATCCATTCGACCGAATGGAAGGGGGCGAATGAATCAGTCGACCGACTGAGTCAACTGAAGGTACGAATGAAAGGGCACGATTGAGTCAGTCGACCGACTGAACCTCAGTCGGCCAACTGAATGCGACTGACTGGGCCAATCGCACGACTGAGCCTCAGTCGCCCGAATGAACTGAGCGAATGAGGCCAGTCGGCCGATTGAGCTCAGATTCAGTATTTAAAGGGCCACAGTCGATCGCATTTTACTCATCACCCTCA
The DNA here is from genome assembly GCA_025215565.1 of Flaveria ramosissima. Lineage (NCBI taxonomy): Eukaryota > Viridiplantae > Streptophyta > Magnoliopsida > Asterales > Asteraceae > Flaveria > Flaveria ramosissima. The sequence continues at coordinate 40,098,766 of CM046033.1, read as the reverse complement.
ATCGCTCCTAATTCGCACTTCGTACCGTTACTCTGCCAAATTCTCTCTAGATCCTGTTTTCACATCATTGTTGATTCTCTGACTTTCGTGGATGTTTATACAGGTAGATGGCAGTGAAATCTCACCGAAAACGGAAGAATGGAACCCTAATTTCGTGATTTTCGAATGAAAACAAGAAACGGACTGAACATGACCTAATAACCTACCTAAACTAAGCAAAATGTTAAAATTAAGTTTAATAGGTTATTAGTGACTAGATGGCGAGTCTATTGAACCGGTAACCCATGTTAAATCACTTGTTTTGATCAAGAATCGAACCATAGGCGACTGGTCGTTCGGATGAACTCCAATCGCACGATTGAATCTTGCGATTGGGTCAATCGGCCGAATGAACCATGCGAATGAGCTCAGTCGGCCGACTAAACCAATCGCAGACTCAGTCAGCAGATTGAACTCAGTCGCATGTCACATTCACCCGAATGAGCTCAGTCGCATGAAAGGACAACCGACTGACTTCAGTCGCATGATTCATTCGCAGGAATGAATCAGAATGAATTTAAACATTACACTTAGAACTGAATTTTGATATATTATGTACTAATGGTTCTGTGTCTTGTGTTTCAGGCAAATGGCTGATAGATGGTCCATTAATCCAAAGCACAACATATGTGCTCACTTGGATCATACTACTCGGAACGGGGCCGAGTTTACAGAGATTATAGCTTTCCTTAGACGGTCTCGGATACATAAGGCCATATCTACACCTTGCACGCCCTACAGGTCATTACACCAGGCATTCTGGGAGAATGCCTCAGTTGATCGCTCTCGTGAGCCGTACAGTATACGGAGCTCCATTCTGGGTCATGATATTGAGGTTACAGCTGCTGATATCCAGAGAGTTCTTGAGTTTGGGGACGATACTGATCACCCCACCAGATTACATCCACTGACTGTGAGAGGCTGCTTTCTCAGGATCAAGTACGCTGGGGACATAAACTCAGGTGTGCTCAACAAGAGCAACCTGTGCCCCCAGTACAAGTACTTGGCGCATGTGATCCTAAAGTGCATTGCTTCTAGGAGGGGTGGGTTCGATGACCTATCAGACCAGATTCAGAATACCTACGTGGCACTGGTGCTGAACCACCCTTTCAGCTTTTCTAGTATGATCTTTTCTTATCTGGTGGAGAACTTGGAGGCTAAGGGGAAGGAGGGGTTTTGTATGTACCCTAGGTTTCTGCAGCTGATCTTCAACGAGAAGCTGCCACTTCTTCCCAAGGAGAGTCATGATGCAGTTGCTTTGGAGATTATGGATGACACGACTTTAGGTCGGATGAGAGTGTATAGGGGCAAGCAGGTAAAGCCCCAGGTTAAGAGGTTGATCGACCATTTGGCCAATGAGAGATACGTGGCGCCGGGGAGACGCAAATGGCGTCATGATGATAGTGACTCTGATGACGAGAGGCTACTGCTCCCAGAGCATGATTCCGACGATGACGACAGTGGGGACGCTGGGGATGATATGCCTACTCCACCGAGAGGCACAGTTTCTGATGTTATACCTCCAGTGTCCGCCCCAGCTGGAGACATAGCCGAGTCTGCTGGATTCCATCAGGACTTTGTTCCTGGTGCGGAGGAAGAGGAGTCGGACGAGGAGCCCTTGACACGAACTGTGGGAAGCAAAGTTGTTCCCACAGAGTATGGGCTAAGGGCGGTTGGTGAACGCCCAAGAGACTCAGGAGAGACAGCTGCTGATCCTAGTTATGCACCGGAGTCAGCTAGCCGTGTGGTAGGGGGAGCATCCACCTCGACGGGAACGAGGAGGAAGAGGATGGCTCAGCCCCACAGGCAAAAGAAGAAGAAGAGACGTTTGACCTTCGTTACCACCACAGCCACTACCGCTACCACCACCACTACCACTTCCACAGCTACACCTTCCACCACCACAACCACCACAGCTACCACTACTACCACCACACCTCCCACCACTGTACAGATGCCATCTACCACCATACCTTTCACTCCCACATTACCTCCACAATTTCACAGACCCAGCCCCATCTTCACTACAGCCACCACCACCACCACTTCCCACCAAGCTAGACCCTCAGCCCATCCCTCTCATACTTATGGATCACCTCTACCTCCAATTGGGGTAGAGGAACAGCTGTCTGCGCTCAATAGGATGGTGATACGCTTATTAGCTGCTGACGAGGAGAAGTCGGCTCAGATCCGCCAGCTTTCTGACCTGACTGCTGCACAGTCTCACCAAATTGCAGAGCAGGCTCGAGTGATAGAGGAGCAGGCCCAACCGATGGCTGCTCAGAGTCATGAGATAGCCCAACTCCAAGCACATAGTGTCACATCAAACAAGAAGATAGAGGAGTTGGAGGAGGCGAAGAAGACAATCATGTTAAAGCTAAAGGGTTCTAAGGGAGACGGAGATGATGGTGATGATGGTGATGATGATGATGAAGATGATGATGAGGATGATGAGGATGAGACAGAGGAGGATGAGGGAACTGAAGAAGATAGGACAGAGGAGAAGGATGAAGATGATGAAGCAGAAGGAGGGGATGCAGCTGCATCGGCCTCTGCTCAAGGTCAGGAGAGAAGATCCAAGAATCGACAAGACCAACCAGCTTCTTCCTCTGCTCCACCAAGTGATGAGCCGATGATCCAGGACAAAAGTAAAGATTAGATGTTTATGTATTTAAATTACTTTTGTATTTGAATCATGTATTTAAACCTATGTATTCAACGTTTATATTAATGTTAATGCATTTCTGTTTTGATTAATTACTAATCGTTGATGTGTTGAATGTTTAAATCAAACAGATCCAAATTACCAAAGGGATGAGTTTGATGTTGCTCCCCTTCAGCAGGTCAAGACTCAGCTAACAATGATTCTTGATCTGCAAGGGATCGTAAGGAGGACGGTGAGTTATACCCTGAAGAAGAGGAAATAATTTACGACCTATCAAACGAGCAACTAGCAGAGATCTTCAAGCTCAATCCAGATGAGATAGTGAAGGATGCTCCGACATGCGACTCGACCAGTGACGAAGAGCTCAACGAAGTTGATGAAATCGAGATTGAAGATGTCACTACCGATCACTACCCTCAATATGCTGACAATGAGGGAAATGTGGTCCCCAATCTGGGTGAATCCCTTGTTAGCGATACATTCGAGGTGTTAGACAAAATGGAGCAAGAGTCAGAGAAAGCAGAGGGAACGGCCCAAGCCTCAAATGATGATGTCGATATCCGAAAGGCTGAGTGGGCTGCGTGTTTTGAAGAAGTTAGAGCCCAACACGCTGCACCGAAACAGGATGCCTACACCAAACTCTACCGAGTCAAGAAACATCATAAGGTGTCTGGCAGGATCATAGCGTGGGCGTATTTTGAGGATCTTAACGTATATGCAGTTAAGAGGGAAAAGGGCATAGAGTACTTCAGATTCCCACATGATCTGAAGACTCTACCAGGTTTTGAGCTCAACCAGCTGGCCAAACTAAAGCTTTTGTATGCTGACCCGAGGAAGATGTCAGGCTGGTTCGAGGCTGCCCTAAGGAAGGAGTACCACACCAGGTGGGTTAACTTCAGACCCGAACAGCCTACAAGGTATATCAGAAGGTCTGAGGTTGATGTCATTACTGGAAAGCCAAAGATAGTGTTGAAGTGGAGTCCTCCGCGCACAATGTCAAAAATCCCGCTCAGGGAAATGCCACAGGACTTCACTCCACACTTTAAGTGGTGGTACTACGATTGGAGAACAGCAGAAGCGGTCATAGTCCTAAACAAAGAGGGCCAAATGGATACTATCAGGGTATTCGACCCAATGTGGCTTACCAACTTGTCGGCTAATGATGTCTATACTTTATACAAGTGGCCACTGTTCTATGATACGCAGGATATTGTACAAGCCCTCCAGTTCCAGAACGTCATAAGACTCTGCTTCGCGTTTGAGATTCACGCGGGAGTCACAAAAGAGGACAAGTACAGGAAATATGAGGAGGTGATGCATAAAACAAGACATTAGAGAGATCTAGGTCCAAGGGGGAGTTTGTTGATACATGTATGTCCCTAGATCGTGATTTGAATGTAATAGATCTTGTTTATCTGATTCTGATGTAATGTGAAATGATTAATGAAATGATATTGATTGTTTATGATTGATAATGTTTAATACTTCATTAATGAGTCGATGATGAATTGGTTAATTAGATTTGTGGTTGGTTGAATACACTTAATGTTATATTAATTAATACATTCAAACTTAACACAATGAAGTTCTCATGCTAATGGCCCATGCGAATAGACCACACGCATGAATAACTTCATACGATTGACTCAGTCGCACGACTGAACCAGGAGACTAGATCAGTCGTATGACTAAGACATAAGATTGGCTCAGTCGCACGACTGAACACTCAGTCGTGCGGATGAATCAAATGGTTCAATCACACGACTGGACCATACTTATGGTCCAGTCACCCAAATGAACAATACTTACCTATAAATACAACCCAATTCGTGGAAAAACGTAAGCATTCATTCTATTTCGACTCCAGACGTACCCTAGCCGTCCAGAAGCCTCCCAATTCGTTCTCCAAGTTCATAGAACACATTAGATCGATTCCCAATCGATTTCTAACGTTAGATTCAGTTCTTTATTGATTCTTCGTATGTTCTCACTGATTGGATCGCCAATCAAATAGGATTCCACACTATTTGATCTGGTTTACACGCTAATCACTCGGTATTTCGTTCAAATACCAGGTCCTAACAAAATCGAAGACGTCACAGCAGAGCATTATCCTGAGTACGCTGACAACGAGGGAAATATGGTTCCCAATCTGGGTGAATCCCTAGTCAGTGATACATTCGAGGTATTGGATCAGATGGAACAAGAGTCTGAGAAGGTTGAAGGACAAGCCCAAGCGTCAAACGCCGATGTTGATATCAGAAAGGCAGAATGGGCTGCATGTTTCGAGGAAATCCGAGCCCAACGCACCACTCCTAAACAGAATGTCTACACCAAACTCTACAAAGTGAAGAAACATCACAAGGTGTCAGGCAGGATTATTGCGTGGGCACATTTTGAGGATCTTAATGTTTATGCCATAAAGAGAGAGAAGGGCATAGAGTACTTTAGATTCCCACATGATCTAAAGACTCTACCTAGTTTAGAGCTCAACCAGCTGGCTAAATTGAAGCTACTATATGCTGACCCGAGGAAAATGTCAGGCTGGTTTGAGGCTGCCTTGAAGAAAGAGTACCACACCAGGTGGGTCAACTTCAAATCTCAACAACCTACGAGGTATATCAGACGTTCTGAAGTTGATCCCATAACTGGTAAGCCCAAGATAGTGCTGAAGTGGAGTCCCCCAAGAACAATGTCAAGAATCCCTCTCAGGGAAATGCCACAGGACTTCACTCCATACTTTAAATGTTGGTACTATGGTTGGAGAACCGGGGAGGCGGTCATAGTTCTGAATAAAGAGGGACAAATGGATACCATCAGGGTGTTTGACCCGATGTGGCTCACTAACTTGTCTGCTAATGATGTATACACACTATACAAGTGGCCACTATTCTATGACACGCAAGATATTGTACAAGCCCTCCAATTCCAAAATGTCATACGACTCTGCTTTGCGTTTGAGATACACGCAGGAGTCACAAGAGAGGAGAAGTACAAGAAGTATGAAGAGGTGATGCAGAAGGTAAGACATTAGATAGATCTAGGTCCAAGGGGGAGTTTGTTGATACATATGTACCTAGATCCTGATATGAATGTAATATGTCTTGATTGTCTTACACTTATGTAATGCTTGGGTTATTAATGAAATGAGAATGTTTGGTTGTGATTTATAATGTTTAATATTTCATTAATGAGTTGATATTGAATTGGTTATATAGGTTTGTGATTGTTTGAATTGATACACATAATGTTATATTAATGAATACATTCAAACTTAACAATATGAAGATCTCATGCGAATGGCCCATGCGAATGGACCATACGCATGAACAACTTCAGGCGAATGACTCAGTCGCACGACTGAACCAGGAGACTAGATCAGTCGTATGATTGTAACATGAGATTGGCTCAGTCGCACGACTGAACACTCAGTCATGCGAATGGATCAACCGCATGGCTCAATCGCACGACTGAACCATGCTGATGGTTTAGTCGCCCGAATGAGCAACCCTAACCTATAAATACCACCTAATTCGTGAAAAAACGTAAGCATTCATTCCAATTCGACTCCAGACGTACCCTAGCCGTCCAGAAGCCTCCAAGTTCATACTCCAAGTTCATAGAATGCTGTAGATCAATTCCTAATCGATTCTTGACGTTAGATTCAATACGTTATTGTTTCTACGTGCATTCTCACTGATTGGATCGCCAATCAAATAGGATTCCGCACTATTTGGTTTGGCTAACACGTTAATCATTTGGTGTTTCGTTCAAATACCAGATCCTAACAGTAAAGGCTGAAGACACCAACTTGAACTCCATCAACAAGAGTTCTAGTTCATGTCCAAATCATCCCATCATCAAGAAGAAGGCTGATCAGTTATGCATCACTGCTGTACAACTTAACCATCCAGCTCCAAAGGTAGTTCTATCCCTACTAGAACTGCCACAACATTTGCAAAAGTGAAGATTGAGAAGGAAAGTGATCAAGTTCAGCCTTTTTCACAAAAGAAAATTCCTAGAAGGAAGAAAATGGACTGTGTTATGTGTGTGAGTACTTCTCATCTTGCTAAGGATTGTATTTACAATCCAAAGAGTACTCTTCACATGACCAAGAAAGAAACTTCTAAGAGTTTGGAGAAGAAGAAGCAAGCTTCGGAAGGAAAATTTGTTTCCTTTGGAAGCTCCAAAATGAAGAATAAGACAAGTGGAAACTTGCCTTCGGAAGAAAATGTGGTCTCAGAAGAAAGGAATACTTTCGAAGCACTGAAGCCTGCTGCAGTGAAAGCAAGATCTTCCGAAGGTCCAGTCATCAAAACTTCCGAAGTCATCAAAACTTCCGAAGTATTGAAGGTCAAGTCTAAGCTTCCAAAGGTGGTGTGGAAGTCAAAGAAAGACCAAGTGGCTGAAAGTTCTTCATCATCATCAGCAAATGATCCTTCTAGCATGACTATAGGATCAATTACTGTTGCATTGTCTTAAACTTCTTTTGATGAGCCCAAGACCAATGAGGCTTGGGTTTCCAGATGTAACTAATCATCTCTTTTGTGCAGGAACAGCTCAAGACAAACAGAAATGTATGGATCATTGATTTAGTTACCAACTGTTTTCACAAATCTTGTGAGAATGTTTCAGGATCTACAGATATATTACCTATAGGTGACCCTGACCCAAGATTTGAGCTCAGAAGACCTTTAAGTTACACATCTTTAGCTCCAGTGGTAACTACTCCTACAAATGAAGCTTCTACCAGCACATCAATGACAAATCCTACTGATGCTTCTGTGTGCTTTCAAATTCCAGCTTAGAGGCACAAAACTCAGAAGAAGAAGCTTCAAATGTTGGAGAAAATGGTGGTGGTGAAAGTGATCAGGAATTTCTTGATGCTGATAACCACTGCAATGAAGACAACATCAATGATGTCACACACTCATTGGATCAAGTCAATCTTGATAAGTGTGCTGATGCGGAGGGTGAATTTTCTTTGCCAGATCAGAATTTTTCAAATTTAGATCTGTCTAAAGCAACTTGTTGTGATCCCTCAGTTAAGGATCCACAAGTCTCATCCTACCACAAACATCATTGGAGATGTTGATTCAGGGTTGAGAACAAGAGGACAAACCCATGAAGCATATGTTTGTCTTCATTCTTGTTTCTTGTCCCAGATAGAGCCAAAGAAAATTAATGAGGCTCTAAAGGATGGAAGTTGGGTTGAGCTATGCAAGAGGAGTTGCTTCAATTCAAAAGACAAAAGGTTTGGAACCTATGTCCTTTTCCTCAAAGGAAGACTACCATAGGAACCAAGTGGGTTTTTAGGAATAAGAAGGATGATAGAGGACTTATCATCAAGAACAAGGCAAGACTAGTTGTTCAAGGATATACTCAAGAAGAAGGAATTGACTACACAGATGTTTTTGCTTCTGTAGCAAGACTTGAAGCTATTAGAATATTCCTAGCTTTTGCTGCATCCAAGAACTTCAACGTCTATCAACTTGATGTCAAGTGTGCTTTTCTTTATGGGGTGATTGATGAAGAGGTGTATGTCAGACAACCACCTGGGTTTGCAGATCCTGATCATCCTGATTATGTCTACAGGCTTGATAAAGCTCTTTATGGGTTGCACCAAGCACCAAGGAAGTGGTATGAGACTCTATCTCAGTATCTCTGTCAACATGGCTACAAAAAGGGTACTATATATGGAACTCTCTTCATCAAAGGAACAGGAAATGACATAATGCTAGTTCAAGTATATGTAGATGACATTATCTTTGGGTCAACTAATCCAAAGCTCTGCAAAGACTTTGAGAAGTAGATGAAGGACATGTTTGAAATGAGTGCCATGGGGGAACTCAATTTCTTTCTAGGAATTCAAGTGAAGCAAGTTGACAACGGCATCTTCATAAGTCAGTCAAAGTATGTACATGACATACTTAAAAGGTTTAACATGACTGATTGTAAGGTTGCTAAGACACCCATAGCCAGAAATCACTCCCTTGGACCTGATCTTGAGGGGGAGTGTGTTGATGAGTATATCTATAAGGCAATGATTGGGTCTCTTATGTACCTCACAACTAGCAGCCAGATATCATGTTTCCTACATGCATTTGTGCAAGATATCAAGCCAACCCCAAGATGTCACACCTGGTCACTGTCAAATGAATTTTAAGATATCTCAAAGGTGCTCTATCACTTGGCCTTTGGTATCCAAAGAATTCTGACTTTAATTTGTATGCTTATACAGATAGTGACTATGGTGGTTGCAACATGACTGTAAAGTCTACATTAGGGGGATGTCAATTTCTTGGTGGAAGAGTAGTCTCTTGGCAATGCAAGAAACAATCCTGTGTGTCTGCATCAACTGCTGCGGCTGAATACATTGCTGCTGCAAGCTGCTGTGCTCAAGTGCTTTGGATTCAAAATCAGATGTTGGACTATGGATTCAACTTTAAAGAGACTCCCATCCACATAGACAACAATAGTGCTATCTACATCATAGAGAATCCTGTGCAGCACTCAAATCCAAAACATATTAATATCAGGTATCATTTGATTAGAGATAACTTTGAAAAGGGATTAATCAAACTAGTCAAAGTTAACACAAATGAACAATATGCTGATCTGTTCACCAAAGCTTTTGATGAGCAGAGATTTAAATATCTTGTATAAGCTATTGGGATGATTAACTTTGAATAGCTTTTCTTAAAACTTAATCATATTTATTTCTAAAACCTGTGTGTCCTAAGTTGTCTATTTTATCACCTTCATAAGCCCTTGTTTTCTTTGAAAGAAAATCTTTTCAAAAAGACTTTTCTTAGATTTTTGAAAATCTTGATCAATTCAGAAGATTCAAAATTACCTTCGGAAGAAGTTTATGTCTTAGTAAACAAATAATTGCTTCAGTAATTTTACCTTTGGAAGAAATTTCTGAAAAATATTCCGAAGCTTAAAATCAACTTAAGTACTCTGTATGTTTTCAAAGAACAAGTTTCTTCCGAAAGCAATTTACCTTCGGAAGTATTTATTCTTCTTAGAACAAAAATCTCTGAGTGTAACTTCTCTTCTGAAGCAAAATTCTCAAAAACCTTTGAAATATCTTCCGAAGCCAATTTGCCTTCGGAAGCTTTTTCTTCAGAACTTCCGAAGCAAATAACCTTTAGAAGATTTCTCGACTTCCAAGAAAACTAATTTTTGGGAAAAAGGAAACTACTTTTCAGAGGTGGGACCGACATCCGTGTTGATGCATGTATGTCCCTAGATCATGATTTGTAATGTAATGAACTTGTCTGTCTGATTATGATGTAATTGTATCGATTAATGAAATGATATGAATTGGTTGTTACTTGTGATGTTTAATATTTCATTAATGAGTTGTGATTGAATTGATTGGGTTTATGATTGTTTGAATGGTTACACATTATGTTATATTAATTAAAACATTCAAACTAAACTTAATGAAGTTCTCATGCGAATGGCCCATGCGAATGGACCACACGCATGAATAACTTCATACGATTGACTCAATTGCACGACTGAACCAGGAGACTGGATCAGTCGTATGATTGACACATAAGATTGGCTCAGTCGCACGACTGAACACTCAGTCGTGCGGATGAATCAACCGCATGGTTCAATCGCACGACTGAACCATACTTATGGCCCAGTCGCACGATTGAACAATACTAACCTATAAATAGACCCAATTCGTGGGAAAACGTAAGATTTCATCCCATTACGATTCCAGACGTACCCTAGCCGTCCAGAAGCCTCCCAAATCGTTCTCCAAGTTCATAGAACACATCAGATCGGTTCCTAATCGACTTCTGACGTTGATTTCAATCCTTGATTGATTCATCGTGTGTTCTCACTGATTGGATCGTCAATCAAATAGGATTCCGCACTATTTGAGTTGGTTTAACACGCAATCACTCGGTATTTCGTTCAAATACCAGGTCCTAACAAGTGGTATCAGAGCTTTGGCTCTTGATTTCGTGTTGATTCAATCAAGATTGCATAAAAGTTTGTGTTTTTGCACGAAAAACGCAATCTTTAGCATCAAAAGTGATCTTGGACGTTCCCTGCTCATCGAAGTTCAGTTTCTACGGACTTAGACGATTTGGACTTGCAAAATTTCGAATTTTTACGGCTGAAACCCGTCAAACCTAGAAATTTTCGCAAAACAGCAGCTTCAGTCGCACGAGTGACCCATTCGCACGACTGGACTCCATTCGCAGTGCTCATTCGCACGACTGGACCTAGTCGCACCCTCATTCAGCCGACTGAACCGTTCGTTCGCATAGCTCATACGCACCAGATTCATTCGCACGACTGAACCATTCGCCCTGTTCAGTCGCACGGTTGAACCAATCGCAGAGTTCATACGCACGATAAGACCATTCGCATCCTTCAGTCGCATCAGTTAAAGTTTATTTGATTAGATTCTAAGTTTATTAGCCATGGAAGATCAGATGTCAGCCTTTACTGCAGGGAAGGACTCAAGAATTCAGAACCTGCTGTTGCTTGAGAGTGAGGTGGGTAATCATAATAAACCACCAAAGCTTTTGACTTTAGATGAGTTTCCCCACTGGAAACAACGTTTTGAGATCTACCTCAATGGAGTAGATCCTAATCTGTGGGAAGCTATCGAGGTTGGTTATAGTACACCGGTGGGAGCAGATGGAGTAAAATTAACGTTACGTGGGATGACTGACGCACAGAAAGTAAAGTACAATGCAGAGAAAAGGGTTTATGCATTGATCACTCAGTCAATTTCCAAAGACATATTCCACCAGTACTCAGAGAACAAGCAGTCCAAGAAACTGTGGGATGAGCTAGAGAAAAGATATGATGGGAATGCATCGTTAAAGGCAATCAAGGCAAAGGAGTTAAAGAAGGAATTCGATAACTTCTCATCGATTGGTAACGAGAGTTTAGATGAAGTCATAGACAGATTCTACCACTTGATGAGCGAGTTGCATACACATGGAGTGGAAACGACTATGGAAGAGAAAGTAAGCAACTTCGCAGATGGATTGCCTGATAAGTGGGCTTCATTCGTGTCTAATCTTAGACAGAATGGAATGCTTGTAAAGCTGGATATAAATGACTTCATTCTCAAGCTGCGTGAAGAAGCACTAAGGATGAAGTATAGAGCACAGAAGTCTTCGTATACACAAAACCCAGCTTTATACAATGCCACGCCTCAAGCTAAGACATCTGGAGCACCTCTCCAGACAGCATTTGTGTCTAGTTCGTCAGGTCCTTCACATGCTTCTCCTTCTGGATCAGACACTTCAGGGTCGTCATGTACCCACTATATTGGATCAGAAGCAAGTGCTACCAAATTGAAGACCGAGAACCTCGGTAATGTGACCGTAGAAGTAGCACGAGAGCATATGGATCTTCTAGCCGCAGTAGTTCATTCATATGATGGACTTGTGGCTGGGAAGATTGGAAACTGTCATCTGGCAGATGAAGACTACGAGCAGGTAGATGAAATGGAGCTTGAAAGAATGGATATAATGTGGGCCTTAGCTAGCGCTGTCCGAAGGGCGAAAAAGTTTGTTAAGAAGACAGGACAAAATTTGATAGCTACTAAGGACACCACATTTGGCTTTGACAAGAGCAAAGTGACCTGCTTCAACTGTGGAGAGAAAGGGCACTTCAAGAGGGAATGTGTCAAGACAAAGAAGACGGGTAATGGGAACCCGTTCTCATCCTTTACTCGCCAAGACAAGCAAGCTTCCAGTTCTACTTCATCAAACAAGGACCCAAAAGCCTTGACTGCTCATGATGATGAAGGACAGGACTGGAGTTTTAGATTTGTCTCACCAGAATCTAACATTGCCAGTGTTGAAGATATTGATGATGATTCTGCGAGTGAAGGTGATTTAGCAGTTGAAATAGCGATGTCACACAGTGAAGAAACAACTGCAGCTGAGGTCAGTTACACACCAAAGGAGGAGACTTCCACATCAGAAACAGAAAAGTCAGAATCACCAGAACCAGAGACATCTGATGCTGCGTTGATGGCTAACTCTTCTGAAACTACACAGGTAAGTACAACTGACCAATTGTTTAATAATCATGCTTGTTCTAACTGTGATATGTTTAGGAATAGCATTGATGAAAAATTTGCTAGGTTATTAGATCACAATGATAACTTAGTAAAGGATTTACAACTATGCACTGAGGCCAATAGAGTTCTAAAACAAAATGAGCATAGTTATAAAGAAAAGATAGACCTATTGACTAAACAACTTAGGGAAACCGAAGTAGTTGCCTTTAATCAAGCAAATGACATTAGGTACTATCTAAACTCCCTAGAGGACACTAAGAAGCAAAAGGCAGTTCTAGAAGTAGAAGTTAATTTCTTAAAACAGAAACTGCATAGTTGGACTAGTTCTTCACACATAGTTCAACACTTAGTGAGAGAAAGGAATAATGGGGAGGGATTAGGATACAAAGTGGTTCCACCACCACCTGAAACCTTGATGAACACCAAGTCTAAACCAGTAAACAACAACCCAATCAAGGATCATGTGGTGACCACTCCTCTTGTTACTGATCCAGACACTTCATGTTCATCTACTGAATCTGGACAGAAACAAAAGGAGGCCACTTCAAAGGCAAAGGGTAAATTGCCTTGTGTTAATCTGGAAAATGAATTTGAAAAAATTAACTTAAAGTCAGGGTCAAACAGAGTCAAACCAGAACCTAAAAAGACTTCAGTCGTTAATTTTTCACATGCTACAAGTCAAAAACCAGTTAACAAAAGGGTGGAACAAGTTAAACAGGTTAAGACAGTTAAATTTGTTAAACCAGAGAAAACATCAAACATGCAAGAGTCAAAATCTAAACTGATTGATGTTACTAAAGTGTCACGCATTTCTCCACAAAGAAAGTCTACTCATAAAGTTGATAGCAGATTGTGCTACAACTGTGGAGAATGTGGACATATTGCCTCCTATTGTCCTTTCTATCAAACACCTAGGAAGAAGATTGATCTTCAGGACTCTAGATCTAGGTCTTCTAAGAGGAGTTCTCAAACTCCACCTAGAAGATCTAGTGAACCTAAAGTCCAACCTGTAAGCCAGACGACTGTTTATCATAAACAGGCATTGCACAAATCTGGCTTATGGAAAGAGAAGTCATCCTGTGTGTCTGATACTGATGACAAGAAGGAATCTGAGTTACCCTCACCTTCTAAAGGTCAATGGGTAGAGTTTATGATGTGTGATGCCTCTGGGAAACCCAAGACAGTAAAGGCTTGGGTTCCTAACCTAAACTAATACATTTACTTGATATGTGCAGGGTGTTCGGTATAGCGCTGAGACTAACACGTGGATTATAGACAGCGGAGCATCCAGGCACATGACAGGAAATAGAGCCCTTTTATCAAATGTCAAACAAATAAAAGGAGGGCATGTTTCCTTTGCAGGAAACAAGGGAGGATACATCACAGCACAGGGAGAAGTGGGAAATCAGAAAGTTAAGTTTGATAAGGTGAACTACGTTCAACAACTTCAGAATAACTTGCTTTCTGTTTCCCAAATCTGCGATAAAGGATTTAAAGTCATCTTCGACAACAAGAAGTGTTACGTGCTGAAGAAAGATTATATGATTCCGGAGGACCAAGTTCTGATGACTGCTTCAAGATATAAGGACCTATATGTCTTGGATCTGTCAACAGCTGCTCCAACGGATCATGAGGTGCAGTGCTTTCTATCTAAAGCTACTGAGAAGGACTCAATCTCCTGGCATAGGAGAATGGGACACATTAGTCAAAGGAAGATTAATCACTTGATTCAGAAGGACTTAGTGAGAGGAGTAAATGTCAAGAACTTCCAACTTCCTGACTTTTGTGTAGCTTGCAAGAAAGGCAAACAGACAAAGAAGTCTCATAAGGAGAAGAAAGTTCATTCAATAGAACTTCCTCTTGAACTTCTTCACATGGATCTGTTTGGTCCAGTCAGTACAAGGAGCATTGCAGGCGATTTGTACTGTTTTGTGGTCACTGATGACTACTCAAGGTTCACTTGGGTAATGTTTCTGAAATCCAAATCAGAAACATTTGAGTCATTCAAGGAATTAGTCACCACTCTGGAATCTCTCTACAAGCTAAAGGTTAGACAAGTACGCTCAGACAACGGGACCGAATTCAAGAATCAATGGATGGAGGCTTACTGCAAGGAAAAGGGAATTGTTCATCAATTCACTTCAGCATACACGCCTCAGATGAATGGTGTTGCTGAGAGGAAAAATAGAAGCTTGATAGAGACTGCACGACTATGCTGGCTGACTCGAAACTGCCTATCCAATTCTGGAATGAAGCAGTAGCAAATGCATGTTATACACTGAATCGAGTCCTAATAGTCAAGCGCCACGGAAAGACATGTTATGAGCTACTACAAAGACGCAAACCGAATTTGGAGTATCTTGAACCCTTTGGCGCGCCGTGTACACTTCTGAAGAAGACGCAAGAAGGAAAATTCAGCGAGAAGGCAGATGAAGGAATCTTTCTAGGATACAACATACCGAATAAACGAGTTTACAATAACTCAACGGGTCTTGTAGAAGTGTGGTGTAATGTCGACGTTCAGAGATATACCACGCCTCCTACAGGCAAAGGACCTGCCTACTTCTTCGATTATGATGGATTCTTCAAATCCTTCAACATACCTCTCTCTCCCTCGGATGATGAGCTAGCTACTAGGATGATGTATGAGATGATCAAAGGCTCATAATGTTAATTTAATACTCTATGTTGCTAACTACTCTGGATGAACACCGAGAACTTGAGCATCAAAAGGTTTAATAACAAGTCCCAAATGATTTGAATTGCCTGTATGATTCCAAAAATTAAATTGGTCCAGATGTGATCAATCTAAGTTGAAACTATCTACTCCCGAACCAAATCCCGTAGATATCAATCTCTGGATTTACCTCTCACAAAAAGCCAAAAATATGTCTAATTATGTAATTAGTTTAACTGCTTAAATTAGTTAGTCGTTTTAAGTTTTAATTTGAGTCAAGTGTCGGGCTACATCAGGAAAATCAGAAGGAATCAACTCACTAAAAGGGTCATGCCTGAGATGACCATATGTGCTTTGAAAGGTTAAATTAGTCACGTCTGAGATGACAAAGTGTTTTAAAAGCTTCTAAAATAGCCAACCTAAACCGCAGAAACAACCCAAATTTCTCCATGCAACTTCACAGGCAACATAACCAAGTTGCTCTGTTATGCTCTGAGAAAGATGAAAGTTTCTCAGAGATTTGCCGTTTCTTAGCTCTATCAAACTACTTCACCTCCCTAACCATTGATCCTAATCTCTATGAGGATCATCTGCTTGAATTTTGGAAGACCTGCCAAGAGGTCATTATGGATGAGGAAAAGGCACTGTCTGCCACAGTGCAAGGGAGGACAATCTTCATCACTCCGGCTATCATCAACACTCACTTGCAGCTGGATGATGAAGAAGGTGAGTTGTCCATCCCAAAGGAAGCTGTAAATCATTCCTTTAAGCAGATGGGCTATAAGGGAGATTTCTCTGTAAAAACCTTCAGGAAAGGGAAGGTCTCACCCCAACGGAAATACCTGCTTCATGTGGTTATCCACAGCTTGTCAAACAAGCATGGAGGGTGGGACCAGATTCCTAAGGATCTCTCCTTCATAGTACATGGAATGGTTCAAGGGGTCAAGTTCAGGTACTCTCAGTTTGTTTATACAAATTTGCTTGCTAACTTGGACTATTTAGAGTATTATATGTTTCCTAGATATGTTCAACACATCAACTGTGAACTGGGTTCACAGTTGAGGGAAACATATAATATTCTTAAATTGGGACAGATGAAGCCCGACATCTTTAAAATTATGAAGAAGCCAACTGTAGGCTTCTCAGGTGTAGAAACAACCCTTGTCCTAAAAATGTTAGAGCTCATTGCTCAAGGTGACAACCTAGCAACACAAGCTAGTGTTGAACCCACACCTTTTACCTCCCAACCACCAAAAAGGCAACAAATCACCCTCACCTACCAAAGAAAATCCAAACGAACCCCTGCTCAAGCTATTGAGTCTGTACACGCCCCCATATACTCACCCATACAGGAGGAAGTGGACACTAGAGCTCCCACTTCCCTTGAGGAGCAAACCACTCCCATCTCTTCAACAATCAGGGATGAGGTTCCTCATGCTCACCCTGATGAGCTCATAAGCCAAACTGCCTTAAGCCCTAACTCTGAGTCTCAACACTCAAGTGAACAACCTTCAGGGGACAGTTACCATCCCCATCTTTTAGACTTAAATCAACCCATTCCTAATCTCTCATTCTATACTGATGAAGACTTAGGTTTCAGTAGATACCATGAGTCTCTCTACTCTTCCCCTACTCAAAGAGAGATGAGTACTCCTGAGTCTCCTTTGTCTAGCCCACATCAGTCACCCATCACTAAGGTGGATACTTCTGAACCTGTTCAGGATATCCATATGGAAGAGGCTCTCACTTCTGCAAGTGATTACATCATTAAGACCTCAACCATGGCAACTCAGCCCACTGACACCTCAACTGAGGCTGTCAATGTGCAGAGGAAATCCAGCAGCCAAGAACCTGAAGCTGGTGGTGAGAGAGAGGACTTTGGTCCAATCATCGCATCCCCAATGATTCTTCTAATGAAGATGAGGGGAATTTAAGACTAAAGGTGCAAAAACTGTCAAAAACATGCTCCTATTTAGTCTCTAAGGTTAGTCACCTTGAATCTCAGGTGACTACCCTGCATAATAGGGTCAATGATCAGCAACTTGAGATATCTTATCTCAGGGAAAAACTAGCTGGGAGACCTTTAAGAGGAGCTTAACCAGGAACACAAGAACCTGTGAATGTGATTGAGCTAACCTCTAGCTCACCTATGCAAGAGGGTGATGCTACCAAAAAATAGGAGAAAGTCATTACAGTCACAGAACCCGGGAGTTCTTCAGGGAGTATGGACATTAAGGATTCACCATCCTCACTTGCAACTGTGCATACTCAGCAACTTTCTCAAGTTCACATTAATGTGGACACTATAGACTCTGTCATCAGGAGTCTCTGTGAGGAAGGCATTCAAAGGGCTGTGTCATCTCCACCTCAAGGAACTTCAAACTACATTATTGGGTGGAGGTATGATGCTGATAGAAGAGCCCTCATTCTTCACAGAGTTCAAGGGCAGCAAGAAGTATTTAATTTTCAAACCTTGAACTACTATGAAGGTCTTGACCTGATCAACATGCCACTTGTCAACCCAAGTCAATCAAGACAAGCTGACAGGTTAGCACTCAGGATTCAAGACAGAATTACCGAAGAGTTCAGCCTTAGAAGGAGACAAAGGCAATCAGGTAATGTCATTGGTCAACTGGATACGAAGGTAGACCTTGATTTTAGCTTCAAAGGGAAAACCTTGGCTGAAGGCCCAGTGATAGAGCCTAAGAGCCCTGTCACACCAACAACTGCTTCAGAAATTCATTCCCTTAGTGAAAGACTTGCTGGTGAAGGTGTCTCACAACCTTTCTCAGGCCAGAGCTTGGATGCTACACCAAACAATGAAGGCCAAAGCTCTCTCCACCTTGTGTCACAAAGGTCTGTAGGTGACAAAGGGAAAAGGATTCTAACTCCTGAGGAGGAGGAGAGAGAGAGGAAGAGGAAGCTAAGGGGAGAAAGTTCCTTTGGCTTTTCAGGCTTTATGCAAGCTGCAATCAGGGCTGCCCCCAGACCAAATACTCAAGAAGATGAGTTGAGGGCAGTTAGGATTACTTACCTGCAAACCAGAAACTATGACATAGATGAGATTATATCTCTCCCCTTAGAACAATTAAATGAACTGGCTGACATGGAAGTGTCAAGAGAGATGAAGGAAGCAGAGGATACAAGGTTACTTCTCCAATTCAAAGAGGATAAGAGACAGAAAAGGTTATCAAGCATGCTCCAACTCTCTCCCCAGTTCAGGAAAGCCCTGTGCAAGAGGATGTGGCAGCTACACAAGAACCTCAGGTAGACAAGGAAACAGATAGGCAAAACATGATCAACTACCTAAGTGCCACATGTCTCTACCAGGCATCTGCACTTCTTCCCTTGTCCTTTGAGTACATTGAGTTTGAGTATCTCAAACAGCTTGAACTTCAAGTGCTCAAAGAACAAAAGGCAACAAAGAAAAAGATGAGGGAAGATGCTGCAAAGTCAAGAGCCATCATCCAAAAGAGTATGAAGAAGTCTGCTGACAGACAAAGGATGATGAGCTTCTTGAAGCTGTATGGATTCTCTGGAAGGAGACTTGGCCCTATGTCTCTATCCATAATGGATGAGCATATCAGGGTAATCAAGCAGAAGATCAAGAGTGGAGAGCTGATTGACTTATACTCCCCTCCAAGTCAAATGCCACTGGAAGTGGAGGTTAAGGTTGAACACCCTGAGACAACACAACCTGGACCTCCTGCTGAGCCTCAGCAAGCTTCATCTTCTGATCCACAGCAGGGTCAAACTCCCTCTCCTTTTGAACCTATGAGGGAGGAACACCCAACTGAGAAAGACAAGGATGATCAACAAGGTGCTACAGACCAGTCTTCTCAGTTGAAGTCTTCTAAGATGAAGAAGAGGATGGCTTCCAAACCAAAGTCAAAGAAGAAGAAGCCTGAAGCATCCACCTTTACACCTCAGGCTGAGTCAGATCAACCTAAGGAAGTGTATGAAGAGGCAGCCCAATCAACTCCAATTCAAGTGGCTCATCTTGCAGCTGAGAGATCCATCTTATCCTGGACCTTCACTACTAATCCAGAGAGATGGCATGTGATCAGAGATCAAGGTGTTGAGAATATCTATACATGGAAATACATAATCAACTTACCTTTGCATGATCTCTTTGAGATGATAAGATATTACGAGGGTCTGAGTGATCCTGACCATCTGATGAAGAAGGGTATGGTCAGTATCATCCTGAAGACCACCAACATCTGAAGATCTTCTAAATGTTTTGGTAGCATCAGCCTAGGGGGAGTTTGTAAGGATTCCTATAAGTCTGATGCAACCAAAACATCCAAATCTCTCTGCATACATGCACTAAAGAACAGAAGTAGAAATGCTTCGGAAGTTTTACACCATGCACTAGAAATATTCTAAGTGTAAAATCTTCCGAAGCCAAGACCAACATCTTCCGAAGCCAAAAGTGAAGTCTTCCGAAGCTTCAAATACAAAGTCTTCCGAAGCCATAGAATGAAGACAAATTTCTTCTGAATACTTTTAGAGATATGCCTTTATCTGATGTACTTTACCATAATGCTGGACCACCTTTCCGTTGCTACTCTGTAAAGTCATCAACTTACATAAGTTGGTGAAAAGGTCCATGTTTTTTGTAACTACACATTGAGGTCTTGAGTCCATGCTTTCTACTTTATGTACTTTTATCCTTTTTGTAATATATTAAGATGTGAGCTATGGCATGTCATAGTCACTAGTCAAAAGGCAGATCTGTCTTTTGACAACACATTTGATATTGTAGTTGTCTAGTCAATTGTATCCAGCTGGCCTTCAAAGTATGGCCGGTTGTAGGATGTAGTATAAAGTATCTCAAGTACTTGTAACTTTCTATTGTATGCTTTGTAACATTTGTAATAGAACTTGAGAAACAATATAAAACATTCTTGAAAACCAAATACTTGTGTTGTTTGCAATCTTGTTCTGTCTCATATTTACTTGTGTTCTTAGCATCTTTCATTAACAAGTTAACCAGTTCCCTATTTGATCTGTTAAGTGTTCTAAGCAACTATCCTCATTGTGTTGTTGTGTTGTAAGTGCATACCCTTCACCGGTCCTGCAGAAACAAATACAAATCTGTCGATTCCAACTACAAAAATCAAGTTTCTTCTTAATGTTCCAACTGTAGAAACCTGATTCCAACTGTACAACTCAAGTTTCATCTATCGTACCTCAAATCCCCCACCGGCCACCGCCATCGTACCGCTAGCTCTGCCGGAGGCTGCCGTCGATTCAGAGTGAACAATAGTGATGAAGATGATGGTTGCTGGTAAAATCCCCCACTGCCAACGGGTAGATACCAATGAATCAGGTCAAACCATTCTACACAGATGATTATGGTGGTACAATGTTAGATATTTTAGTGTAATTGGATTGACTAACGACCAATATGATCATAATATCCATCAAACAAGTTAGGAGGTGCGGAGTGCATGCTTGAAAACCTTTTTAGGGGTGAAGCCCCTAAGCAATGGGGGTTCCATGGGGGCAACACCCCCTTGGCGGGGGTCCGGGGGCAGTGCCCATGGTAGCGGGGTACAAGGGGTGGCAGCCCCTGGCGGGGTCCAAGGGGCAGAACCCCTTTCTGGGGTCAGCTGGGATATTTTTTTATTTTGGTAAAAAAGCTTCATTAATAATGCATTTCGAATCGATTTTCCAGAATTTCACATGTGAAATTCGAGTGGGAAAATACGTATTTTTAATGATTATTTAAAATAAAAATAAAAATAATTAAACAGCCAAATGACAGTTTTTCCCGGTTTGTTTCCCTCTAAAAATCGAATTGCATTATGAATGTTGGTCACTTCTTCTCGAATTCTTCTTCTCCTGGTTCACGAAAATTCACAAAATACAACATACAAATTCTTGATCTCGTTTGAGTTGTATCGATTAATTTATTTAGGTGAACTACCGAATAATTTCGATCAGAAAGTGATCTTCACGACTCTCAGATTATCCTAGTTTGATTTAAAATGTTCTACATGCAAATCGCCATTCAGGTGTGGTGGTGGATCTGGTTGATGGGTGATCTTTATTTTTCAACTCTGTAAATGCATATTTCAATAGTCTGTAACTCTTTATAATAGATAAATAATAACACAACCAATTATGGCTAACAATATACTTCAAAGTTGAAATCAACTCGATCAACATTACTCGAAACAAGTCAAAGTTGGTTCAACTCAGCGTTACTCGATCCAAGTTGGCCAACTCGGTTTTTCACTATTTTTCACCGATTTTTGTTGTTTTAATGATATTTGTTAGATTTTTATTCTTTTTCATGGAGATAACTTGAAAGATGATAATCAAATGATTACTACCTTTATAATATCAAATAATTAATATTAAGTTTGAAATATTTATGTATGTGAACATGTATTGTTTTGATTTGTATTAATATTCAAATATATATATATATATATATATATATATATATATATAACACATATGTGTACATATATATATATATATATATATATATATATATATATATATAATATATATATCTCTATATCTATGTATGTATATCTCTCTATCTCTATATATCTCTCTCTATCTATCTCTCTCTCTCTATATCTATATATCTCTCTATCTATATAGGAGGGATCAAATGAAACCATGTTTTTAATTGAAAACTATAAAAACTTAACTCAACCAATCAAATCTTTTTCCTATAATTTCTTTTTTTATATTTGAAAGGTCAATAAGGTAATTTTATCACTCTTTTATTTATGGTATATTTTAAATATATATTTTAAATGTTTGATTATGGTGTTGTTACATTATGGTGTTTTTTCAATTGTCACGTACATGTAACTTGATGAGTTACATATACGTAACCATGTCTACCAAAATTGAACTTGGGTTATGTATACATAACACACTGAAAACAAACCAATTGAACTTGTGTTACTATATGTAATACATCTTCTATAAATTAAGGAGATGAGATATACAAATAAAAGGAAAGAGAAAAGATGAAAGAGAAGAATTAATTAGGATTAAAGAGAGAGAATAATAATTAATAGGGAAGTTATGAAAATTAATCTTCTTAAAGTACCCTTATAAGGTTTAATTAAAGCTACTAGTTACCTATTATTAACAAAAACAACTCAATTAATATTAACCATTGATTAAGTTGATCAATGGCTAGATTTTAGTTTTCATAGTTTTCAATTAAAATAAGGTTTCATTTGATCCCTCCTATATATATATATATATATATACATATATATATATATATGTATATATACATATATATATATATATATATATATATCTATATATATATATATATCTCTTATATATTTATATATATATATCTATCTACATATATTAATCTCTATCTATTCATCTTATAGTATCTATCTATATATCTCTCTATATATATCTATCTATATCTATATATATCTATATCTATATATATACACCTACCTACATATTAGATACATACATAATCTAGATATATATATATATTATAATATCTATATATAATATATATATATATATATACCATACATCATATATATATATATATATATTATACATACATACATATATATAGATATTATATATATATAATATATATATATATATATATATATCACGTATATATGTATATATATACACGTATATATTACATATATATATATACGTATATATTAATATACATATATATGTATATATGTATGCATACATATACATATATGTATCTACATACTTATATACATATATATGTATATACATACTTATATACATATATATATGTATATGTATACATACATATATACATGTATATGTATATGTATACATACATATATTATATATATGTATACATACATATATACATATATATATGTATACATACATATATAATATTATGTATATGTATATGTATACATACATATATACATATATGTATATGTATACATATATACATACATATATATGTATACATATATAGATATATATATATATACATATATACATATATGTATATCTATATGTATATGTATATAGATATATATGCATATCTATAGGTATATATATATATATATATATATATATATATATATATTATATATATATATATATGTATACAAGTATATATATATGTATATACATGTATATATCTATATATATATATATCTGTATAATGTCTATATATGTATATATATGTATATATATGTAGATATGTAGATATTTATAATGTATATATATATCTACAT